>VDFB02358134.1:137023805-137042174 GCA_007258455.2 Sequoia sempervirens | reverse complement strand
TGCCATGACAACAGACATGAAGAGAAATCATATTTTGGAGGGAAATGATGATAAAGAGAAGGTCAAGGATGAATTGATCCTTGAGACTCAAGATAGGTTTAAAAGGTATGTTGGTATAGTGCTTGCTTCATTATTTTCAAAAAAAGATGTTGATTAGTTTTCTATGTCAGAAATTAGTTTGTATGATGAGGCAGCAGGTATAGGGGAAAAATATCATGTGGGAGAAGGGGAAAACAAAGGTGCAAAGATCATAGTTACATTGTTAAGGAAAAAAGCTAAGGAAATCATCTATCACTTCCTTGTTATGATAGAAATTTTGATGGGAAACAAACCAAATTTCAAAATTAAAGAACAAGGGAAAGATGTTGAGGTGAAGATTGAGATACATCAAAGCATGAAGAATCAGATTCAAGGAGCCAAGATAAATGGAAGACAAGTTTGTGTTGACAAGTTGAAGCCAAAGGTGAAGATGAAGAATGCATGCTTTCAAGAGGACAAGGGGAAGAAGAGAGAGGACTACAAGCACAAGAAATTAGTGATGAAGACTTGTTACTACCCTTAATCCAAGAGGGCTTGGAATTTCTTTTGGTTGGGAGTTTGGTGCAGGGGCACCGTAGGAGTCCAATTTTTAAGTTTTGTTAGTTTTGGTTATGTAATTGGTTTTAGGTGTGTTTTAAGTTTTGTCATTCAAATAAGGTCATATGACACCACTTTATGATGTAATAGGGCTATTGAGTCATTTAGAGTCCATGGGATTGAAATTGCACAATGATGTAAAAGTTGTGAAATTGTGTAATTGCAAAAGTGCAAAAAAAGGATGCAAATGTGGAATTCCAACGGTCATGGGGTAGTTTGAATTAGTTTCTTTCATTGGGGAAGTTGGAAATCCTTCAAAAAGGAATTTTACATAATTTTCAAGCAGAGGGGAGGTTTGGATATGAAGTAAATCAATGAGAAACTGTTGTTACATACTGAAAACTCTGTATTTTATGTGGCTTTGACTGGTAAAACTCTGTTACAGGCCCTTGTATGATCATGTACAAGTAGAAGTTCACTTATAAATGATTTTTTGTGAAATTAATTTCAATCAAATTCCTTATAAAGTGGTTTCATGTAAATTGATGAGGTTTTGAGAAAGATATTGCAAGTTTTATGACGGCGGGTTAAAACCTTGATTTAGGGTCATAGTTAGCATTCAAAATTGTATTACTCCAATTCTAACCATTGAAACCTCCTAAAAACTGGTGTACAAATGGATATAAATATCTTCTAATAGACCTCCAAGCCACAGGGTCTAAGGATAAGGGGTTAGGCAGATACCATGATGCCCTAGTCTGTAAAACAGAGTTTTGTGAGCAGTCAAGGATCCTAAAGCCTAGGGTTTGTTGAAATACTCGTGGTGGTTTGATGAGCATGTGTAGACTTAATAAGGAGTGTGTGAAGAGTTGGTTGAGATAAATTGAGCCTGGAGCTAGAAGAACCAATAAGGCCTTGTGTAACCCTTGCCTAATTAGGCCTAATTCTAGACTGAGACAACAAGATTTGAGCCATATGTTACAAAAGACCTATAACCTATTTTGGAATATGTTTTAAGTAGGTAAAAATGGTAGCCAAATATGTGATTGGTTCTAGGTTTCAACACATATCCTAAGAGTAAAGCTCTGACAGTTCTATTTGGAGACCTACTAGCGTTCAGGTAGCTTGGGAAGAAATAGTCTTTGGTTAATGCAAAAAGGTCTTGATATTAACTTTATTTGAGTAAGATAGAGTTCCTAAGGATTATGAAGGTGATGAGTAACCTTGTTTAGGTCTGTGATTTTGTAAACCAAAAGTTCGCTGGTGAATGAAAGTTGTCTTGAAGGATGGTTACCATAAAAATTGAGAAGAGTGAAACCCATTATTGTGAAATAAGCCTCCATTAAGTTGAGTTTGAACCCCAATACTGCATCATATGTCTACAGAATGGAAGTTTCTCCTGATCATCATGCCATGTATCACAATCTAACCACGACCTCCAAAAAAAGCTAGGCATATCATCAATCACACAACACCAGTAAGAAAGTTGACCAGGCCAAGTGTAATGTAGAAAATCACTATATCTGTAAGAGTACAGATCCTCTGGATCTCGATCCAAGATACCATTAGGTCTAGTAACTGGGATATGATCCCAGGCCCACACATGCAGCAAGGTGACACTAGTGGAAATGGAATTGCCTCCATGACATGCAACCTCGTGCATATCTCTGTAAAGATGTGCAAGGAGACACAGGCTCCATGCATACCTGGTACCATGCTCGAAAATCTACTCGATGCATATACCCCAACCAACTGGGAACTGTCGACCTCACCAATCAAGAATGACAAGCCCCGAGACCAAAGCACATAGAACTAATGAAATAGAATCTGCACTATCAACGAAAGGAGACAAGTTTATCTCTGACTCCACAACCCAAAGATGCCTTACCCTGAGAATTCACTGCATAGAATGGGAACCCTGTCGTACAAAATAGGTCATGAGCTCTCCATGAATCATAACACGAAGATTCATCCATACATCCTCTAGGATGATGGAGGCCTCACCGGTCGGTAAATGAAAAGATGATTTAGAGTGCCATCTCTCCACAATGGTGGTTATCATCGCTCTATGGCATCTAATCATTGGCATATAGCAGATGTGTCGAAGTCCAACAGTGTCTAGGATATCCCACTCAAGCTCATGGAACCCAATGATCAAGTCAAACATCTCACGCAGTCATCGCTCTGTCGAGTAAAGCGGTTTGAGACCCGCCTGCAAACATTCAACCCACGATGTTAAGAATTTGCTATGAAAACATGAAATGAACCTAAGATTATGAACAAACTAGCTCAAACTTCCAAAAATAGCAAAAGCGGTCAAAATAGTCAATAGCAGACCTGTTTTTATCGAAAGCGGTAAAGAAATTCAAAAGTGGTTCAAATGGAAAAGGCGAACATATTTCTCAAAAGCGAACAAATTTCACAATGGCGTCCATTTCAAAGCAAGAAAGTCTATAGAAAAACTTTTAATCAAAGGAAAAAACAAGAGTGAACATTTGAAGCAAGAGCGAACAATTAAATCATATACAACCAAGAAAAGTAGAAGCGAAACAAATAGAAACTACAAAAGCAACAAAAATGATGCAAAAGCGTAAAAATCATAAAATTACCGCTAACGCCTAAAATATTTCTAGCATTTATTACTCAAAAATGGAAAGATGAAAACATGAAAGGAAAGGGTACGTACCGATGCCAACAGGCTTCCAAAAATCATGAACCACCTTTATGTGATGTGGGGCTCCTCAAATCCTCACCATAGCTCCTTGACAATCAGAAAATCATGGAATCCAGAGGCAAGAAATCACTAAAGGCTAAGAATGCAAATAAGGTAAATTAAACTCTAATTACCTATTTTAACCCCCCAATCCCTAATTTTTTACCTAGACAACCCTCCTAGGTTGAAATTAGGAGCTCCCAGGAACATCTGAATTATCAACAAGGGTCCTATAAGCTTAATTTTTTGTCGTCTACACATGTGAACTGAAACAAAACCTTGTCATGAGCCTGACCTAAAAAATGATTTTTTCAGCCAACCTCTCGAGGGGGTAGCCTAGCATCCTACCATCATTCCAATGATTATCAGGGCACAATGGAGCATATAATTTTTTTCAAATCTTGATCTTAACATTGAATTCTTTGAAACAAAGCAACCAATAATTTATCTCAAAGAGGGGGAACATGTAGACATGTAAAAATGACCTAACACTTATCACACATCCCAAATGAAATTTTCTCATCATTAACATCATTATCATTTAAATATCACTATATTTCACGTCAATTACATCAAAAACCCTAATTTCATCTATTAATTAAATATTATTACATTATTTAATTAATTATCTATTTTATCATTATGACTAATTAAATAAATTTCATTTATTTAATGAAGTCCTAATCTAACTTTATTCCTTCTGATTAATTAAATAACGATAATTATTTAATTATGCCGCTAATTTACCTTATTCCCCTAAGTCAATTAAATTAGTAATACTTAATAGTTTAATTAAATCACTTTCCACTAAACTTGAATAATTAATTTAATTATTCAAAACATCATCAACAAACAAATACAACTTTGTTTGTAAAAGTCAAACATGACTTGCACGTTCAACTAAAAAAGGCTTAATTAATTAATTACCCTCACCCACTTTCATGATTGAGAAAATTATGACCACCGATTGCTCACTTTGATTGGCTGACTAATCCATCTATCTCTTAACTAATCCATCTATTCTTCAATCCCACTGAAGGCTCAATTTGATTTCCTCAATTCCACAAATTAGGCAATCTATTTCCTTTGATTGATCAATTAACATCCTTAATTAATTCGATCATAGAAGCTAATGAGAAATCTAATTCCTCTCAACATCTTTCAATTATTGATCAAGATTTTCTCCTACACAATCCTGATCGTTCATCTCAAAACGTAAAATCTATAAAACAACCTTCAACATTCTCACAAAATCATCTAGAATTCACATAGTGAAGCATTGTACAATTACCTTTGAAGCACATTACAATTATCATCAGAATTCTAGTTCAAAATTTGCACACATTGAAGCTTTTGCAAGCACATAATGGAGGCTTCACATCGATACAACACAATTCATCATTGTTGCGGATACACTTCAACATGAGATGGGTAATAGTATAGTTAGTTGAATTCATTATATACTTTCTTGTTTACATTGCTTAATTTCATTGAATTCAGTAATCTTGTATTATTCATTTCATGAGTAATGGGTATGAATCTTAATCTTTGTTTGAATTAAATCGTATTTGATTCATTCATGTTTGATTTCTTTATGCATCTCGATTTCCCCCTTACAACAGGTTTCAAATTATTGAAATTGAAACTCCCAAATTCTATTGTTCCAAATGCAAGCGTCGGAATTACAATGCAAAAAGTTGAAAAAGATTCCTGCCAACCTTCAAAGATATCTTGAAGGAGAAAATGCCTAAAAAAGAAGTGAAATTTTTGAGCGAGGAAGACCAAAATGATGATGGAAATAGTGTAGCAAAAATTAATGGTTTGCAAACCTGCTCACATGTGAAAAATTGGCAAATTGTGGTTGCAGATCCAGTTGAGATTGTAAATCTAGGGGACGGGATGCAAAGAGGAGAAATTGGTTGTTCCCAAAGTGGAGAAAAATCTCTGCCAAGAATGATCGAGTGGTTTGAAAATGAAGAACATGAAGGTTGTGAATACATATTAGAGAAAGACAATATGGAAGGCCAAGATATACTAGAATCAAGAAGAATTCGACAATTTTCAAAATGAACGCTGGTCAAAAAACTGGCAAGGAAAACCAACAAACAAAAAAGAGAAGAAGAGGCCATGAATGGAGAACAACCCTCAATAAGATCATACATGTTGAGATCCAAGGGATTTAATTCTTCCCTTGGAGGGTGATGAAGATTATCACATGGAACGTTAGGGGCCTAAATGCCCCTAATAAGAGGCAATTGGTTAAACGCCAATTAGAGTGTCAAAACACAAACCTCATACTTTTGCAGGAAACAAAAATTGAAGGTGAGGAAATTTTTTCTTCATCAAACATTGTAAAGGTTGGGCAAGTTATTTTGTAGATGCAATTGGTGTTGTTGGTGGATTGGGGGTCCTATGGTGTTTGGGAAGGCTCAAGTTTGACATTGTAAACTCAAACCCACATTGGATTAAATTACAGGTAAATAATCTCCAAAAAAAATCAATCTTTGAAATTTATAATGTTTATGGCTCGATAAAAATGAAAGAGAAAAGAGTAGTATGGGATATGGTGTTGAATGCATTAGGAAATGAGAACTTAATAATAGGGGGTTATTTCAATGCTATCATAGATTTAAAAGAAAAAATGGGTAGGTCTCGAAAAAATTCTCAAGCACAAAATGATTTTGTGAAATTTGTAGAAAATAAGTTGATTGATATTAAAACCTCTAATGAAATATATACATGGAACAATAGAAGAAAAGGTTTCACTAATATAGCCAAGAGGCTAGATAGATTCCTAGTGTTTGAATATTGGTTGCAAGGTAATCTTCTTTGGAAGTCTTTAATATGACCGATTGCAATATCTGATCATTTCCCAATAGGTTTGTCCATAAATGAAGAACCAAAACCAACAAAAGGTCAATTCCAGTTTGAAATGATGTGGATGAGATCAAAAAATTTGCCTAACTTAATGAGACAATGGTGGGTGGAGCCTCTCAATGTAAATGGTTCAAAGATGCCCATCTTTCAAAAGAAAGTGCAAAGAATGAAAGAAAAATTAAAAGAGTGGAATCATACCTTATTCAAAAAAAAATTCGAAGAAAAGGAATGCTTCAAATCTAAACTAGCTGCTCTTGGTGAGGTCATTCTTAAGCAAGGCATGTCAAACATAGATTTTGAAAAATAAAAGTCATTGATGACATAATACAACAAAATATTGGCCAGAGAGGAATGATATTGGAGAACAAAGTCAAGAGATACATGGCTGGAGGAAGGGGATAAAAATATGAAATTTTCCACAACAAAATTCAAATGCAGTTGGAATCGAATCACCCAAATAGCAGGTAGCAGATGCGGCTTTATCATAGGTGAAAAATAAATTCATAATGCCATATTTGAATTCTTCGAGTCACTATTGGGGGCCTTGGTGAGGCAGAAACCATTAATTTAGATATCATTGTGGACATTGACTTTGAAGTCTCGGTAGAGGATAATGTTATGTTGTATGATAATGTATCAAAAGAGGAGGTAAGGTTTGCATTATTTTAGATGCACTCTGATAAGGCACCTGATCCAAACGAGTTTAATGCCTTTTATTATCAAACGTGCTAGGAGTTTATGGATCATGATTTTTATGAAGTGGTGGAAGAATCACGTAAGAAAACAATGATGATCAAGGATTTAAATAATACAAACATAGTTGTAATTCTCAAAAAAGATAATTGCAATTCATTTATCGATTATAGACCCATAGCATTGTGTAACTCAATTTATAAAATCATTTCAAAAGTCATGGCTAATAGGCTAAAGCAAATTCTCCCTTGCATCATTTCCCAAGAGTAGAGCGGGTTTGTTCCGAGGGGGAATGTCTCAGATGGTATCATGTTGCCCATGAAGTACTTCACACTTTGAAGAAATCAAACAGAAAGGGTATGTTGGTGAAATTAGATATGATCAAGGTGTATAACAGGGTCCAGTGGCATTTTCTTATGAAAACTATGAGGAAGTTTGACTTTGGTAAGAAATGGCTGAAATGGAATTTTAGTTTTATCTCAACACCAAGAAACTTGGTGATGGTGAATGGATCTCCATGTGGTTTATTCACTGTTGTCAAAGGTTTGCATCAAGGTGATCCCCTCTCACCTTTCCCATATGTCATAATGGTGGAAGCGTTGAGTCGACATATCTCAAAGAAAAAATAGTGTGGGTTTTGGAAAGGTATTGAAGTTTCTCAACATATCCCAACAATATCACATCATATTTTTGCTGGTGATACAATCCTATACGATAGCCCTTCTATGGAGGAAGCAGAGGCAATAAAGTTTACAATACAAAAAATTTCTTCACAAGTAGGACATCAAGTGAATGTGGACAAGTCAAATGTCTATTTCATTAATGTTTCTAAAAGCCTACAATAGAGGATTTTATTTCATTAATGTTTCTAAAATCCTACAATGAAGGATCATGTTTTCAATGGGCTATATGACAGATCAGTTTCCAACCAAATACCTGGGAATTCCCTTGTTTTCAAGACCCGTTAAATCCAACTTATGGGAGAATACAATCAAGAACTGCAGTTCAAGGATAGAGTGTTGGAAGGGTCGATGGTTAACCTTGGTTGGTCGAGTGATAATGCTAAAATCTATCTTGGAAGTCATTCCTATTTACATGCTATCTTTCCTCGATGTCCCTAACAAAGCACTTAGAAGGCTCACGGGTATGAAGAGGAAGCTCTTGTAGGATGGAGCCCACGAGAAGAAGCGTATACCTTTGCTAGCATGGGAAATAGTCTTATTATCAAAAGATCAAGGAGGGGTAGGAGTTAAGGATTTGAGAATCCAAAATAGAGCGCTAGGTGCAAAACTCTCTTGGAGGTTGTTTAAAAATCTTGAGGCTCTTTGGTGTGAGATTTGAAAGTAAAATACTTAGATTCATTGGAACCTGATAAAATTATCACCATGGCCAATCCGCAAAGGGGCTTAGTAATCTAGAATTTTATTATGAGTTGTAGGAATGTCATCACTAAACATCTAACATGGTGCATAAGGTATGGAAGAAAAACATCCTTTTGGGATGAATCATGGAATAACTACCCCCTGAATGAACTTCCAGACATGGCGGAGGCAATTGTTACAACCAAAGCAGTGTATGGGGAGAACTTGAGAAACAATCTAAATGTATGGAAAGTCAATGGTAGATGGGAGTGTTTGTGGAAGAACTTTGACTGCTTACATAGCTAATCAAAATTCATTTTAATGAAGGAGCTTACAAATAGACGTATCTTCATTTGTGATGAAGTTGATTCAATATTGTGGTGTGCAGTGAAGTCGAAGGCCTACACTAGTGACATTGGCTATAAACTAATCAAAAAGGAAAAAAAATGTCTCTTGTCCCAAATAATTATGTTGGGGGAGGAATGTTCTCCCAAAGATGGGAGCCTTTGCATGGACAACAATTCATGAGTGCATCCTCACTAGTGATAGGCCAAACCAAAATGGTATATGTGGTCCTCATTGGTGTGTACTATATAAGAAGAAAAATTCAATGAGGATGTCTAACATCTGTTCATTCAATGTGAAGTAGCTCAGATGTGTTGGTCAATTTTTTGTGCTAAGCTCGAATGGCAGGGTCCTTTACCAAACAATTTAAAAGAGATCTTTGTTTCATGGCCACAACTATACAAAGGTTTGGTGTATGAGGGCATTTGGTATAAAACTCCAATGATGATCATATGGAAGATTTGGAAGAAGAGAAATGTAAGGATATTTAAAGAGAAATCAATGAAATGAAAGGAGTTTTTTTCAAAATTGAGGTAGGGATAAGCGAACACTTGAATGTGAAATTAAAGAAGAGGAAATATAAGTTCTTTTAGGCCTAGGAGAATTATATGGGTAAGAACTAACAATTTCTTAATTCACCCAAAGGATACCTCTTTAAAAGAAAAATTTCTTGAGGCAAGCCAAAATGGGAACTTCCCCCAAAGGGAAGATTAAAAATTAACTTTGATGGGGCCTTGATGGGTAATTCGGGGCCCTTAAGGGTGGGCTTTGTGGTCAGAAATTATCATGACAAAATCATTTGGGTTGCCTCCACCAAATTTCCTTGGGGTACAAATAATGAGGTCGAATGTGTTACGTTACTGGAAGGTCTCCAATTTTGCTCAAAAAAAAGGATGGCATAGTATTGATATCGAAGGGGATTTAGAGGTTGTTATAAAGGCAGTGGATGCAAAAAATGCTCCAAGTTGGAAATTGAAAATGTGGGTGGAAATGATAAACTCGTTGCTAATTAATTTAAAAAATTGTCGCATAACCCATGTATACAGAGAGTCAAACATGGTGGAAAATATTTTATCAAAGAATGGTATCAACCAAATTAAGAGTACGATTTGTTCTTAAGATACTAGCTGATGGGAAGACCTCGAAAGGACAATAAGAAATTATGCTCAACGTATTTAATGTATAAAAAAAATTTGCATTGTGCAATGTATGGTGGAGAACTACTCCACGAACACAACATAATTTCTGAGGGGATGCCATATCTCAAGGAAGTTATGAATATATCTACTTGTGGATTCGATGTGATTGTTCATGGGTCTCCTGGTGGGACAATAAAATGAAGATAAATTTGAAGTGTAACACACATTTCCTTACAAAAAAATGGAGGTCCAAAATGTGGTATATGTTGCTTTACGTAGGAGGTTGCCAAAGAAGAGGAAGTTGAGGTTCAAGTGGAGGATGTTGTGGCTCAAGTGGAGAGGCTCTTCAAGGCCAAAACTAAGGAGATAAGGAAATCTATTATGTAGGTGATTGAAGAGAAAAGGCTTGGTTTTGGGTATATTGATGATAATGTTCTAATCAAAAATTTCCTTGCAAACATAGTGTGCACAACTGACAGGAAAATGATAGGTAAGTTGATGGCGCATTACCTAAAAGATGACTTTGTAAGTGAGGTTGTAAGGGCTATTTCAAATTTTGATAAAAACCCAAAGCATGGCACCATATGCGACATTATTAATGTTGAGAAAGTAAGGAGAAACAAGAAACTGAAGGCAACTGTGAATCTTTATAGGACATGTTTTTATAAGAAGGATCTACAACCTTTTTTGGAGTATGTCATTGTGGACACCTAAAAATGTCTCGATGGATCACATTGGCTAACTAACATCATTCTGTCCTCAAACCCATCCTCTTTTCGCTTGTTTAATTAAATAAGCCTAATTATTTAATTAAATGTCTCATTTTCACCTATTAATCTAATTGAACTAATTGGGTAAATTCACCCCCTCTCACACTGACATTTCATCTGACTTAATTAAATAATGCAAATTATTTAATTTTAACCCTAAGTCCTCTTATTTAATTAAATAACCTAAACTATTTAATTAAATATCATATTTACATCTCCTTTTCATTAAATAAATCAATAATTTAACGAATATCCTCACATTCCTCATCTTGCACATTCAAATTTAGTTTTAATTAGCTAAATTGCTAATTTCCCTCTCATCCACTTGCATAGGGAATATTTCAAAGGAATATTCTCCTATTTTCCTCCAAAAAAAGGTGATGATTACTCCAAACAAACTTTGAAACAACTTTTCGTTTGCATGATTGTGAGCTCTTAATCTTTTCTTGATCCATGTGGGCATGTGCAGGATCATGGTATGCCAAAACTGGCAATGGAGAAAAAAATACGTGTTTCTACGACTCAAAAACGCGAAAATGCTGAGTTGACTTTTTGGGGCTCGGGTGACTACCGAGGCAAAGCAAAAAGCTAGATTTACAAATCGGATATCCGATCTGGATCGGATATCCGATTCTGTAGGCATATATATAACTTCGGGCCGAATGAAACCACCAAAACTCATTTGCATTCGGCTTAACTGCGGCGGGCGCACAGTGGAAAGCGCAAATTAGATATCCGATTTCAAATCCATCTCCAACAGGTTAGATTCTTGATTTTTTATTTGCTCTAATCAAAATTTCAATTAGATTTGTTTAATTTTAGTTGATTTTTTTCAAAATAGGGTTTTTTGATAGATTTTTTATGAAAAATTTGAGTTTAGCATGGATTTTGATGAAAATTGAATGTTTGCAATGGATTTTGATGAAAATTGAATGTTTGCAATGGATTTTCACTTAAAATAGTGTTTTTTATGTATTTGGATTAAAAATTAGAGAATTTTATAGATTTTTGTTAAAAACTAGGGTTTTTGTTGGATTTTAAAAAAAACTAGGGTTTTTTTATACTATTTTCATTTATATTGTCTGATTTTAATTAGATTGATTTGTTTTTATATTTAATCAGGCATTATGGCTGCATGTATATAAAATTAAAATTTTGTGCATTTCTAAAAGTATTCCTATTGGCAGACCTAAACATCTTCAATTAGGATCCTCAGATACTATATCTCATTTTTAGATTTTAAATTTAACAAAAATCAACCTCATCAGTCTAGGGTGCCAATTCCCTGTCCAATCAGTTTTGACAAAGATTTGGATCATAGTTCTATCTCTATGATTCTTATGTTGTTTTGGGTTTTGTGTGTGCAAATTATTTTAGTTTTTGTGACTATTTTGTGTTTTCCCTTCATTGTATGAGCATTAAATTGTTTTGAATCTTGTAGAAAATTTATGAGCTTCATGACCTTGTGTCACTTCACTAATACCCACGTGAGATGTAGTTGTAGACTTATGGCTTCCTATGTTGCAATCATAGCCAATGTTGAGCTTGATTCTTATAACTCTTTCACTCAACGTATTATGTCTACCCAATCCATCTTATATTCCCTCCCTAGTCCTACATTACCCATGTCTTTTTTGTAACCTAACATTTATGTGGACTTGGCATATGTTATTTCTAAGGTCCCCAATGATAATCTAGAATAATTGGATAAAGACCTACAATGAATTCAACAATTCTTAAGCATTGAACCTTTGGATGGAGAAGCAATCCCTCTTTTGGATAGCATTGGGAAGTTGGTAAATGATTAGGAAGGGATAGAAGTGTTACGTAGCCTAGCTAATATAGTAGATTCTAATATTCCTTTGGTAGCTAGTTTCACGAAATTTTTGACTAATGCTCAAAATCCTTTTGGAAAATAAGTTTCCTCTCCCACAATAATGCCTTCTATTCCCAACTTTACACCTCCAGTCATAGCATCAATGATGGAATATAACAATGGTTTAAACTCAAGCTTAGGAATTTCTAGTGGAAATTATAATAGTTTTGTCCTTTCACCTATAACACCTCCATATTCATCACCCCTCCTAAACACGAAATATAATATCCCACCATTCCTCCATAATAGTTCACCATACTTGAAAAACTCTCACAACATGTGGCCCAATGATTTTGTGATAAATCAACTTTTTTATTTAAAGCATGACATTAATACAACAACAAATTTCAAACTTAAACCAAAATCAAACCAATAGTAAACATCCAAAATACCTTACACATAGTTCATTAATGTTCACTATTTTAAATACACCTATACTACAAAACATTGAAATACCTCGCTTTGGAAAGTACAATGGTAAAAAATATCCTAATAACCATTTGTTAGTTTTTACTACCTTGTGTAGAGACTTTATTTTTGAAGATTCACTCATAGTGAAACTCTTTTCTAGATCATTGAAAGATATGGCCTTGGATTGGTTTTGTTCATTGTCAAACAATCAATTACCTCCTTTACACAACTCATTAGTGATTTCCTCCAACACTTTCAAGTGAACATCAGTCCTCAAGTTACATTAACAAATTTAGTTCATTGTAATCAAGGACCTAAAGAGAAAATTAAAAACTTTATGAAATGATACTAATCCCTTTATTTGAAATTCTCCTATAGTCTTCAAGATGTTGACATTCAAAGGGTGTTTATAGGTAACTTACAACCTAATATTCAAGATAAGAAATTGCTAATGAAATATCCATCCTTAACACGTTTTTGTATAACCCTTCATGATTATCAAATATCAATTAGTTGGTATGAAGGTACCCCTTCATAGGCTCCTATTGGTCAATCATATAAGTCATGCCTCAAAACAACTATCAATCATTTAAAAAGAAAAAAAAAAATTCATTACTTGATAAACATTCATGTCAAACTGCTCATAATATTGAGACATGAAGTAACTCTGTAAACATAACTCTAGATATAAATTTAGGCAATGAGATAGGAAATTTTCATAGTTGTTTGATTCTCTCCATGTGATCATGTTGCAATTGTTAAACAAGAATATGATTCAACTTCCTCCAATTAGTCATATTCAAACAATTAAACCTTTACCACCAAACTTTAATGCAAAAACATTTTTTCAATATCATCATACACCTCGACATGATATGGAAAGATGTAAGCATATTTATAACCAAGTGCAAGACCTCATTCTAATCAAATCCAGTTGGATGACCTATTAATGACAAAGGAAATAAATTGGTTTTTTCACCTAATCAATACTTACAAATATTTACAATCCCATTGCCAATTCATTCAACAAACTTTGTTCAATACAATGATAATGAAGAAGATGATAATGATTTTTCCATCTTTATAAACATTATTAATATTCAAAATCATAAAGGAAAAACCAATATTTTGTTTGACATTTCTTTTACATATATTGATTCTTCTATAACTACACTCGATGGTCTTCTTTATATCAAGTTTGCAGAAACCCGAAAAGGGGAATACTCATTGATCCCATGTACATAGTGAATATGATAAAAAAAGAGTTATTGTATGTACATGAACTTTATGCAGATGATTATGAACAATCAAAAGCATGATTAAAAGCTCATGATGGTTATGGCTTCCTTATAATTGGTTTGATAACTCTCCCAGTAAAGGTTGGACCTAAATAGTTGGGTGGTTTTGATAGATTTTTTATGAAAAATTTGAGTTTAGCATGGATTTTGATTAAATTTGAATGTTTGCAATGGATTTTGACTTAAAAATAGTGTTTTTATGTATTTGGATTAAAAATTAGAAAATTTATAGATTTTTGTTAAAACTAGGGTTTTGTTGGATTTTTTAAAAAACTAGGGTATTTTTATAATATTTTCATTTATATTGTCTAATTTTAATTAGATTGATTTGTTTTTATATTGAATCGGGCATTATGGCTGCTGACAATGAAAATGCACCAATTCCACCACCTCCTCCACCTACACCTCCTCCACCACCTCCACCTCCTCCACTTCCTCCACCTCCACCTCCTCCACCTCCACCACCTCCACCACCACCACCTCCACCACCTCCACAGACCATCAATTCAAGAATTAATTTCTAAAAAATTGGAACAATTAAGGGGCATTTTTGAAGTTTATACGAGAGTCCCTCGATTATCTTCGATGTCAAACACAATGAAAGAAATAATTAAAAATATAGAAACCCTCTCCTCGCAACATAATGCCTTTCATTCGTGGCGAGAAGACATGAGAGAATATTATGCATGTGGATTGTCCTATGATGATGTGAAAGATCTTGGAATAACCAAAGCCCAAATAGCCTCTTTATTTGTTAACCCCTGCATTGGTTTGCAGTTAATGTTAATAAAACAAAACTTTCTATAAAATGGTGCACTCATAGAGACATTGTAGAAAACTTTTGGGATCGTTGGTGTATGGTTTTTTTGAAACCACCGAACAACAATTTGGATGTACCATTTTACTTTATAAAAAAATTATATGTTGAGTTTGTGTTAGGGCATCATGTTAATTACTTTGACATTAGACCCTTCCAGGGCGTTGGTGGAGGTATGCCCCAGGATAGAGAAGGGGCAGTTAGAGTAATACCCCGCCCACATGTTCCCCTCCCTCGCCTTCCTCCGCCACCTCCAGTATACCATCCAGATATTATGCAGGACGCGGCCACATAGACTATCCGCGCTATTCACTCTTTAAGTGGTCTTTTGGTTTCGCATGCTTCTGTAGTAGCTCAGCCACATTCTGGTGATGTTGGTGATGGCTCGAGTGCTGCTGCATCATCCTCGTCAGGTCCACATATTTGTGTACCACATACTTGCTCCATGTGCCGCTAAATATGCTTTGGGTTCTCTTGTACACCTCGCCGAAAGCATCCCTAGGACACTTCCGATATGACTTCCACCGCATGTGGACATTATGCATCGACGCAGTGGAGCGGAGAGCACACCGCATGCAGTCCCTCTCCGCTAGAGAGGGGACATTGGAATAAAGTGACGTAAAATTTAAGTTGTGAATTCATAACTTGTATTTGTTTTTAAATGAATAATAAGAGATAGTATAATGTACTAATATTTACTACATGGTCTATTTAACCGCTTGATGTCCCGAGGAGTGAGTCACAAAATGTGACAGAGAAGTAACTTGAGGGCCATTTCATTTGGCCCTCGACACTAATAATAAAGATATATTTTGTAACTCAATTCATTTACATTTATTTATTGTATACTTTCTTGTCCTTTGAATTGTCATTAAAATGAAATTATATAATAACTTATATGTTTATCTTATTTTCCTCTTTGTAGGAAATACCTTCCAGGAGTGAGGTGTTCTTGTCCAGATTATGGAAGTGTAATGTTGGATAAGGGAAAGGTAATTGAACTCAAATTTGATTGAATTAAGAATTTTAAGATCTTATATTGATTATACATATATTGACATAGATTGGTAGTTTCATATGTACTTGTCATTTTTATGTGTAGGGAATTATGAGCTTTACGTCCTTGTTGACAAGTGACACAACGCCCAAAGCAATACGTATTGGAACACTTGAAGGAGTAGGTGTTGAAGCACCTCAAGGAGGAGGTGTCGAAACACCTAAAGGAGATAAAGAAAAAGATCAACCTAAAGAAGTATGTGTTCATTTTATTTTGTGTTTGGTATTTATATGTTCCTATTACTGACAATTGTATGCTAACTTTGATCACTTTTATGTTTTTGTTCACCTAGATATAGATTGAAATTACAAAAGATGGTTTGGTCGGTTCTTTGAGAGGGGCATATTCTAGAACTCACCCTTTGAAGAGACAGATATTTCGTGTAATCAGATTACAATTTTAGAGTTCAATTATAATTTAATGTATATTGATTTTGATGTTAATTATCTCGATTTTAAATTATATAGTATAACTAATCTCAATTGTGGTTTGATCTCTTTCTTGTGCAAATACCTTTAAGAACCCAGTGCTTCAAAGAGGCTCCATTTTACGATCCAACAAGAGTTTAGAATGAGATAGACATTTTGGCATGTAAATATTGAATAGATAATGAGATGGCATATGCCACATAATAAAAAAATTTTGAGTTGGCTTGATGCCATTTTTGTATATGGACATACACTTGATTATTGGATATTTTGATATATATAGAAGTTGACAATCAAAATTTAATTTCCTCCTCATGTGCATGATTAAACTCTTTGAAATTTTAATCAAGTGAGCAATGCTTCAATATCAATGTACAATAGCATAAAAGGAATGACATATGTAGTTTATTCATATTGCTGATTACATTGCATTGCACATCTTTCAAACTCAAAGCATTACCTCACATTGCATAAGTAACAACTAGATGCTGATAGATGAAAAAAATTCAATTACAATATAGTTTTTACAAAGTCAACCTAAGCAATTATGCAATTATTTCACAGTACATAACTAATAATTAACTATATCTGCCTTGGAATGCTTCTCAGCGGATTGATAAGTCACTATGACAAGATCAGATAGAAGTGACATACTAGAAAACTATGAAATGTGCAAGTATGAAAATTAAAATAAACAAAGAGTAGAACTTTATCTTTGAGGATACTTTAGCAGGTTGGAAACATGAATACCAATGCTACAAATAATTTTTTCTTTCACTGCCAAGAAAAACACAGCATGCTGAAACATTCCAACACAATGACAAAGGCATGTCACACATATAATGGAATCATCTTTATATATACACTAACACATACCTAGACTTTCAAATTAAATTAACTAACCCATGCAAAAACAAAATCACAAGAACTCAAGAGCACACAAATTAGTCACTCACACACAAACTGTAACCAAGCTAGCTTATGAGATTCAAGAAAATAGGTGTAATAAGAAAACCTTCACAGTGATTTAACTCGAAAAGTTGTTTTCAATCCACCAATTCACTAGAGTTTCCATCATTCTTTCCCTTTTCTTCATATTCCATAACAGGATATGGTTCTCTTTTCAACCCCTTTGCTCTACCCCTTTTCGTTTGATTTTGATCTTCTAGGTTCTTATTGTGTATGTTATTACTTGTATTTTCATTATTTTCCAGAGAGGGTGATGGTTCCTTCTTTGATGTAGTTGGCCTCCCTCTTTTAACCCCTTTCTTTCCCATTGCTTTTACTATAGCATAGCTTCCGATTCTATAGTCACTATTAGGTTGAACAAGAGGAGCAAGTAAACAAACATAATTTGCAATCTTTCCTTCCTTTATTTATTTCCTTTATGGTATAGTACAATGTGGCATGAAATGAATCTCTGCTTCATACAATATAATAATCTACTTCAATTGGAGTCCAGTATAAAATATATTAAAGGAGGACTATATCTAATAAGAACAAGATAGAGATTAATAACTTGGATGAATCACTTGTAACCAAACTCAATAGCCCAAGGGAAGACTTTCCAACAACCCATAAAAATGTTCTAAAATATCATGAAAAAAGTAAAGCATCAGTAAGTCAAGGATCTTATTATATTGCATAGTAACAAGGCTCTTCTTATATTGATCTTATAATTATTGTAAGCATAAGGCTTCAAGGATCTTATTATATTGCATGGTAACAAGGCTCTTCATTCTTTTGTGGAGAGACATCATCTACATTTGCAATGGAGGCTTGATGCTTAGGTCTATCTGAACAATGTTTGGAAAAGTGACCAAACTTATCACACCTAAAGCATTGAATTTTTTCAATTCACAATGAAGGTTTGGACAATGAAGCTCTTTTATTTGGGTTGCAGATCAAACAAACTAAAAAAAGAGACAAGGGGTCAAAAGTTCTAATCTACTTCCTAAGAATTCAAGGGACGGTATTGACTTGGTGAAACGAAACCAAACTTTGTTTC
>VDFB02358134.1:137001405-137023705 GCA_007258455.2 Sequoia sempervirens | reverse complement strand
TAGTGGTATGGATAATCGAAGTTTGCTCAAATGAAACACCACATTCCACAATTACTAACTTCTTGCATGAAATGAAATTTATTCTACTTTAAGCTACTTTAAAATGCTAAGTGATTCGGAAGGACGAAGAAGCCTCGCTAGCTACTCACAACAAAAGAAGGAATCATCATCAATGAAAACTCTATTTATTATGAGAGTGTTCACAACAACTTCTTACAAAGCATTCAATGAGAAAGCTTTCCTTCCTCTTCAATCTAAGCTATGCTATCAAACTATGCTATCTCTCTATTCTATGCTCCTAATCTAATGAATTACAAATGAGGGGGAGTGCCACTTTTATAGCTGGTCAAATCCAGTGGATGGCTCAGATTCAATCGGCTAGATGGTCCAGATTGTGCCACCTCAGCCCTAAACAAGATTCACCCTAAAAACTGCCACAAAGAGGAGTGGGGTAATAAATGAGCAATTAATGTCCACCATCCTTCTAGAAGATTCCTGTCTGGAAACGCGTTCCCACTATTCTTCTTCTTGACTGCAAACTCTATGAATCTGGCCAACATAGCTTCAATTGGCATGGCAGGCACGTTCTCGATCTAACTCCAAGACGGTTGCTTCTTTCTCCTGTTTGATGGTGATTTTCCTCTTTCCTGTCACCTGCCTCCTTGAGTTGGGTGCATACTAGGTCTTTGCGGAAAGACTCCAACTCTTATCCGTTTCTTTCATCATTTCCCTTCATAACTTGGGCGCAAATGAGACATCATGGAAGAGCTTCAACATGTAACCTTTTTCCTTCCAAGGTCGTATTGTTGTCTTGGAGTATTTGCTCCATCACCTCAAGTTATTATGCTTTGGTCCCGACGTTCATCTTGCAAAACAAATAAAGAGAAGAGCATCAAAACACTTTATAATATAAAATCTCTTCACTTACCTGATCTCATGTTTTGATCTCCAATGTCTGAGTGATCTCCGGATCTGATAGGGTTCATCATTTTTCTCTAGCCAACTTTTGCTTTCTGCATAACCTTTCAACATTTGTGTGCTAGGGCGCATATCATCCTGATATTTGAGTTTCGCTTCATCTTCAAATTCTTCATGCCTTAGATAAATTTCTCCTTCCTAAGGGCGCATTTGAGGTGGGGTCAAGGAATTTCAAACGCCCCAGAATATTTTCATATCTTCACTCTGGCTTGGAAAATTATTTCCCCTTAGAAATTTCATCACAAATCACCTAGGCATCCATCTTCAATATTTCTCCCTTTGACTTAGAAAATTTTACATCCTCTGCCTAGAAAACTTCATCAACTAGGCGCCCATCAAAAATCTTCATCTTAAAATTTCTAGTGAAGTGTGGAAGGCTTCAAAATCATTTCCTTGTTGAAAATATCCAATACCTAGAAGAAAATCCCCTCAGAAAATGCAAAATTCATGTGTCTACAGACGAAGGGGTACATTTAATTTTTATATTTTTGAAAAATATTTTCCCCAAGGTTTAATTTTACCTCTTCTCCCTTGGGCGTAATTACATCTTTGGGCTATCACTTTTGATGACTTAGGCAATTTTTCCATCCTTCCTCCTCAAACTAGGCACATTTAGGAGGTCACACTTTCAATTCCCAACGCTTAGATTATTCTCTATCCTCTCCTCTCGGCTAGGGCACATTTAGGGTGTTGGACTTTCAGTTTTCCACACTTAGATTATTTTCCATCTTCTCTTCCCTTCAAGGGCGCATTTGACCCCCTAAGCCTCAAGTTCTGAACACTTAGCAAATTTTGATGCCTCCATCCCTCTCAAGGGCGCATTTGGGGGTCCTTCTTCCAGTTTCAGAACACTTAGAAATATTTCAACTTGTCTTCTTCCTTGGTGGGCGCATTTTGTGGGGTCATCTTCCATTTCAAAACACTTAGAAGTTAGAAATAATTTCCAGCACCTCTTATTCTTAGCTAAGGCACATTTCACCCTCTTGACTTCCAATCTCCATGCCTTAGAAACTTTTCCAACTCCTCCTCCAAGCTTGGGCGCATATGAAAGGTCATACTTCCATTTTCTCATACTTAGAATATTTTACTATCTCCCCTCTTCAAGCTTGGCACATTTGAACCCTCTTACCTCCAATTTCCCATACTTAGAAAAATTCCTTCACTCCATGCAAGTTGGGCGCATTTAGCCGAGGCTAGTTCCAATTTCGAACACTTAGAATATTTTTCTCATGGCATCTTTACCTTGGGCGCATATAGGGGTTTGAGCTTTCATTTATCAACACTTAAATATTTTTCCATTGACCTCCAGTTGCTAGGGCGCATATGAGATGGGCTACTTCCAATTTTGATGCCTTAGCCAAATTTCTTTCAACTTCTCAAGTTGGGTGCATATGCTAGGCTGAGCTTCAAGTTTCGTTGCCTTATAAAATTTCCAACACTCCTTGCCATGCTAGGCGCACATGAGGGGTCAAGCTTCTAGTTTTGAATGCCTTAGAAAATTTCAAAGCTTCTCTCCAAGTTAAGGCGCCTTTGACTCCTACTTCAATTTTTGGTGTCTTAGAAAGTTTTTCCGCCCTCTTCTCAAGCTAGGGCACATATAGCAGGGTGAGCATCCAATTTTATCAGGTGGGCGCATTTACCCAACTGGACTTTCAATTTCAACACTTAGCAAATTTCATCCCCATCACTGCTAGCTTGGGCGCACTTGGGGGGTCACACTTCCATTTTAGAGGACTTAGATGATTTTCAAGCTTTTTCTCGGACTTAGGGCGGATTTGAGGGGTGGTGCTTCTCATTGTTCATGCTACCTTTAGCTTGCCCTAGCTTTCTATTTTTAGAAAGTTTTGTACTCTTTGCGTTTTAAGTTGATTTCAAGCTCTTCAAGAATTGATTTTCACTCTCAATGACTTCCGTGACATGACTGACCTGCTAGCACTTGTTGTTTGCATGCACTTGCTATTTTTAGTGACTTACTAAAAATAGTAAGTGCTTAGAATAAGCTCAAATTTTATGAGTTGATTGCCTGAAAGATGTTGATCATGATGGGATACTGCCTCTGGGTGACTTTCGCGTTTCGCCCTACTTTTTAGGAAACCCTAATTCCTCTGCATGGACCTGCTAAAAATAGTAAGTGCCTGATTTTCAAACCTTTGCAACTCTGTTTGACTTGGAATTTGCTCCATAGGGTCCTCGTGGGTTAACTGACCTGTTCACTGGTGCCTTACGTTGACCTGCTATTTATAGCTTGCCTCAGAAGTGACTTACTATAAATAGTAAGTGCTCAAAT
This sequence comes from Sequoia sempervirens, assembly GCA_007258455.2. Taxonomy (NCBI): domain Eukaryota; kingdom Viridiplantae; phylum Streptophyta; class Pinopsida; order Cupressales; family Cupressaceae; genus Sequoia; species Sequoia sempervirens. Next base: position 137,020,440 of record VDFB02358134.1, on the reverse strand, counting down.
TGCCTTCAAATTTTACCAGCTAATTGCTTGAAGGATGCTGATCGTGGTGGGATAAGTTAGTTTTCAGACTTCTCGAGATTTACCCCCTCTTTTTAGGCACGAAAGTAGGAAACCCTAATCTGACTTGCATGTGTCCCAAATGACCTTCGTTTGATCCCGTTTCTGTTGCATGTCACTATGTTCGTGATTCTGAAGTGTTGGGTAGCTGTCGGAGTGATCCTGCTTAAAATAGTAAACGTTTGAAAAAGTGACCAACCAACTGCCGGATGTGCTTGTATGTTATATTGCCCAAGAGATCTCAAAAAACCCAGAAAAACCCAAAAAAATGATCAACATGTGAGCAAAGGCTAAAAATAGTAAGTTCCTGAAAAGTGATCAACTCTACTTGCATGTTACTTCGTTGCGTAGCTCTCGGAAAACCCATAAAGAATATGCTGACATGCGCTGAGAAATCTTGCATGCAAACTCTAAAAATAGCCTCCAAAGCCCGAATTGCTGAAAGTCATCATCTTGTTTTGCATGTTACATCATTGCGAAGGTCTCAAAAAACCCATAAAGAATCTCTAGACATGGATTGGAAACCCTAACATGCAAACCCTAAAATTGGCTTCGAAGCCCGAAATTGCTAAAAATAGCAAGTTGTCCAATTCAGCTCAAATTTTGCATGCAGGTAGCTCACAATGTTCTAAGTGCAGTGTATCAATCAGAATTTTCAACTGTGCCAAGAAAATGCCCCAAATTGAGTACTTACTAAAAATAGTAAGTGGTCAAAATTCAGTGAGATTTCAGTGGGAACCTGCTGGAGGTCATTTGATTGCAGTGTTAAGCTCGAACTTCAATTTGCTGACTCAATTTAACCTCAAACTTGCCTGAAGAAAGCAAACCCTAATTCCACAAACTTAGCCAAAATTTCAATTTATGCACAAAGACGGGCACACCCCTGGAAAGACAGACAAAAAAGAGAGAGAGACAGCGGGAAAACCAAAGCCAAAAGACGGGAGCGGAGCAAAAATTAGGGGGTCCCCATCTTGAATGGGGTGATGTGTGAAAAGGTCACAATAGGTATTTGAGGCAATTTATGCCTCCATGATATAAGTTTGTGAATCTCATGCAAACAACTGCCCTAGGTATCAGTCCATGTACGAAATATTTCCAAGCAAGGTCTCTAGCTCCAGTAGGATGAGTGCCTGTAATTGATAATGGCACCGATGGGGTGGAGCTTGAGCTTGAACTTGATCCAAAAGTTTCTTTATTTGCCATTATATGATGTATTTAACCTACACATACAAAGTGAAGGCACAACATTTTAATTTTTAAATGCTAAAAAATTAACCTCAATTCAACATAAATCACTAAAAATCAGCATAAAATTAGTTTAAATTATATAAATTAGTTTGAATTAGTAGAAATTTAATATATCTAAAGATTCTAAACATTTTATTCTAAAAAAAAGGTTAAAATAAATAAAAAAAGTTGTGTATGCTAAAAACAGTGAATTCATTGAAAAAATAAGGAAAAATGATCAAAAAATTGTGATGAATCATTTTTTTTGGAATTTAAATGCAAAAATACTACTTAATTTTAGCAAATGATGATTTTTTTAAACCTAGATGCTGAATTTTGCAGCCAAAATGAATTAAAATGTCAAAAAAATACAAAAAACAAAAAAACAATTAACTGACTCGTGCTTCAAAATTTCCTTCCAAATTTTCCAAAAAACCCTTTTAGATCTTCTCCCCAAGATGCAAAAGTGTTGTGAATGCTGTGTTCAAAGTGGGAGGGCCGTTGGGGGTTTTGCAGAGCCTTTTTGAGTGTTTTTTTTTTGTGTTTTATGATCTGATTTTGATGCCGCACACTTTTATCCCTATGCCTGCGAGTTTTTGGCTCAGATTTGTCGAGTTTCTAGCGAGTACTCACCCAAAAATTGGTGAGTACGTGTCAGAAACTCGTTGAGTTTCTATGGCAAGTTTTTTAGGCGATTACTTGTCTGTCCTTAAACTTGGTGAGTATTCATTGAGTTTGCCATCTATGCTCTAGACATCCTTTGTGCAAGGGCTTTCCTACATATCCATGTCCATGGAATCGAAATCACATGTAGGTCTCTCATTATGTTTACATGTTCATTAATTTATATAATTTGTGATTATAGCTTCCGAGAAGCATTCAAGGGTTGCATTCATTAATTGCATTTTTCTATCAATTTGCTTATAGTAGGCCCTATATTTAGAGAAAGTCAATTATTTAACAATGGATTGACAAATTTCAAATTCTGTATTGATGGAAAATTAGAAAACAATCTAAGCTATAAGCCTATCTGATTTTCAGGTTGATTCTTTAGGATAGGTATTTACTATTTTATGATTGTTGCATTCGACTTCAAACATTGAGGACCTCAAAATAAACATTTTTAAACAAAATTTGCAGAAACTGTGGTAGAGACCTTAGTAGTGCCATTTCAACCTACACACAACGACCCCGACCTATGAATTGTAGTCCTGTCCCAATTCATTGTTTTCACAAACTAATTACAGTCCTTTTTTGGAATAGGTCTTCCACTAGCCTTTGGTCAACCTATAATTTGAGCTTGACCTCTAACAAATTGGGAATTAATAAAAAAAGTTTTCAGTTGTGTCCTTGGCACACATCTCAAGGTGCAAAAAAAAACTGACCATACATAAGTACTCTTATGGACCTACAAAACACTTAAATTTAGTACCAAAATATGTAATTGACTTAAATACGATAAAAGCACATTTCCCATGACAAAATATGAACTGGTTGATTCAACACAACCTATTCAATTCACACAACACTCGACAAATCAATTTTGACATGTGTTTACATTCATTTCACTAAATCATAGATTGTTGAATAATCAAAGCCTTAGTTTGTAGTTATTGAGTTTGGCACTTACACTCTATGTATTTGTTAGGCCTTGTTTCAATTTGGATACAAGGCCGAGATGGCCCTGGGTTTGCCGAGGGTTATACTTTGGCACCTTGAGTCCCTTGTTGGACCATCAGCCAAATTCGAGAGCAATTTGAGCTGCTTGGCGAGCCATTTGCACATTTTATGACATAAGTATCTTCATTGGGTTGAAAATATGACCACTCTACAAGCAAATGACCTTGTTGTGTGCATCAAGCCTATGACAAATTATATTAGAGAATATGCTAGATTGTTCATTTCTCAAGCATTTAAGAAAGGCTATGGTGATTGTTTGTAGATTGTCTTTTGATATCAAAGATGACGATTTTGTCTATGCTTGTGTTGGAATCATGTTTGCTAGAATTTAAGTCAAGGTTTAGTTTTATCTTCATGGCTATGATTTTTGTACATAATCTCTTAATTATTTATTCAATGGCATCAATCTCTTTGTATCATTTACTCAAAGAAAATTTTATTTCTTGTAAATCGCAAGGTCACGAGGAATTATTGTTATTATGTTTCACTCTCATCAATTGAAAAGTGAAAGATTAGTTTTTTACTTATCACGAACTAGATGCCATGAGAATATGCGATCTTTATTGATTAGTACTAGGAATATGGTTGAGCTTGCTAGGCGTCATATTTATTATGTAAAGTTGATTGTTTTGTTGATTGTTGTATATCAATAATTTTATGCTTTTCAATGGCACTTCACCATGATCCTTTTGTCGGGGGTTTGGAGTGGTGTTGGATTGTTTAGAGAAAATATTTTCTTAGAGATGTTGCCAACCATAAAATATAGGCAACATGGAGTCAGGGCAATAGGTAGTACGAAGCTCCTCACCTAAAGTGCCCTATATAGGTTCTTTCAACAAGGCAATGATCGCATAGTTACTACAGGCAATAAAACCTATGCAAAATACAATGAATGTGAGATTCTTCTCTTGTACACATGCATAGATTGTAGATTCACTTGGTACATTGCTAATGCTAGCAAAGAGTATTTTGAGATACTTGTAAAATATGCTAGTTTGTAAGGCAAGAGACTAGAAATTTAGAGGGACCTTTGGATAATGTTGTTGAAAATTGATGAATGAATAGGAGATCCTAGGGTTTTGGGGCACTATGGATGCAATGGTAGGGTCAGATCTAATCCAAAATGCATCAAAAATTTATTGCCTTGTGGATGCCCATAGTAACTTCTTCCTTCAAACCCTTGCAAATCTCTTCTTTGAAGCCCAATTCAAACAAAATGAAAGGCAAAATTGGCAATATCAGATCCTCTAAACACAAAGATGTGCTCTAGGAGTTGCTCCACCATTCACCAGACAAGCTTGCAAAACAATGCCACACATGAGGCCCATGATCCTCAACGAAGATGGGTAAGCCTTGAATTACCAACTTGCTTTGATACCATGTCAGACTTGGTACAAAATGCTTTGATATGTAAAATATAGTATAGCATGCTTTGTTACCATGTGAGATTTGCAAAGATGTCTATGCACATTCAAGACCTAGATGAAAAGAACAAGTCACAAAGCCAAGTTTCACATGACAATTGAAGATTGTAGATGCAACATGTGACTATTCCATTAGCAAGAGGATACAACTACAAAGAGATGTCCCTAATACATTCATTATTGTCCAAGCAGATAAATCAATGTGTTGGCGTTTCAATTCGCACCTGTGGAATGCAGATTAGAAACGGACAGCTATGCATAGATAAATTGCTCTTCGAATTAGGAGGGGAAGCTCCCTCTTTGCTGATGTTGCTTAAAAGAAAGTAAACTAAACTAATTTTCCAATCTTTTTGTTTAGCTAAGAGCACAAGGTTATAAAACTCAAGCGCCGTAGCTGAGATTTTCTCTTTTAGAAGTTCAACTACGACTAAGCCTCTTCTAATGACGTTTCTAACTACTCAAGTAATCGCAGAGCAAGAGAGTTAGAAATGAACAAGGAATGATTCTTTGACATAAATACTTAAATAAATTTTCTTCCACCGCACATCTACTTACTTTCAATGCAAGTCAAAATAGAGATCATATAAGCATAACACATAAGACGGAAATCTGAGACATTATATCAAGGCAAAGTAGGCACAAAACTTTACTTCTCAAATCTCAAGTAACAAAGATTACACTTCTGTGATAGCAGGATTGTAGCAAAATAGGCTTATAGTTTAGCGATCAACCAGAATACATTGACACAAGGAACACAAGAACTAAACAATATCTTGCAGCTAAAGAGGCGTACAAGCTTGCTCTTACACTAAGTGAACTGAAACTAAACAACAACAACTTGCAGGCAAAATAGGCTCAGCAATTTGTTATCACAAGCATGGTTAAAGAAAAATGGGCAAGGCTGCCCTTATTTATACACAAGTAGAGGAGTAGGGAACTCTAAAATCTCCTTGCTTTTACAACTAAGACTTGCCAACATGCAAGCTTTATTTCTAAAACTAAAACAAGATAAGCATCTAACAACCTATTAAAGCATAAACTAGGGAAAGTGCCAACTATTACAACTTGTTTTCTTTCTCCTTCAAAGAATGGATAAGTGTAATGTTCCCGAATTACCAAATTGATTTTTGGAGGGAAGAATTTTGAAATAGTGTTTTTTAACACTAAATAAATAAATTAAATAATTAAGCTGGGCCGACTCACTTGAGTAGCGCCAACATTAGAATTAGAATTTATATTTTATTTCTTGCTTCTCTGGCCAACATCGTCCAATCAGCATGTCAAATTGTATTTATTTAGATCGATTGTCTCATTTTGTTTGTCATGAATTTGGGATTTCATCTTGCTTGGCTGATTGAGAGCATAGCTACTCAATCGGAGCACTCAGGTGGTGTGTAGTCTCAACCTGAGCTGATTCGTGCTTTTGTTCACTCTCCTCCTCCATTACACTCATTCGATCCACCTTTTTGCAGACTCTCAGAGGTCATCGCCTAGCGCTTCTATCTGCTTGTAAAGAGGCACCATCAAGCTAAAGACGAGAAGCATTATAGGAGGATCATCGCGGAGGAAGATCAAGATGTTCGAAGTGCTCTGGCCGAGCTGCCGTCAAGTCCTCCATAGTGACGTTAGTAGTCTCCTAACACCCTGAGTTGAAGCTAACTCGTCTAGTGGGAACTCACACCTTGAATTCACGTTCCATTGGACCAATGAGTGGCAATGCCACTGCTAAGGGCGGAGCCAAGACATTACTCAGGTTGTGCCATTCGTTGGTGGCTTCGATAGTTACATCCCTTCAGCACCAACAGTCTAATTCAATAACAGGCCACTTGGATCACAGCACAACGAACTTTGAGTATATGCGCTGAGAGTAGATTTGTAATTCCCATTGGATCTAATATATATATATATATATATATATATAAACTCTGTGTTATTTTCGATACTTGGATCTGATTCTTTGTGGAGTGCCCTATCATTGTGTTAGTTTCAGATTTGATATAATTATGTGTTTGTGATATCAAGATTATTGCTTGTCAATTATTGATTTAGAAATCTGGAATTGCAATATCCATTTGCTTTTTACATAAATCTGGTTGGAGTTATTGCAATAAGCATGAGCCCAGAATAGAAAGAAAGCTTGAGATGAGAATGGAAAGAAAGCTTGAAGAAAGCTTCAAGTTCACTTTGCTTTAAATCTCAACCACATCCGCTAAAAAGCGAGAAACTGTATCTCTATCAGGAGCATCAATACTATCTATAGAAAAGTTCCGCTTTTCCAGGATTTCCTCGCCTTTTGCAATTGAACTTAGAGAATCTTTGACCTCTTCAGTTGCTTTATGAGTTCTATTCTTGAAAAACATCTCTGCCCCAAAAGTTGATTCACTAATTGATAACTTGGCGGCTTTGCAACTTTATATTTCTGACACTTCTCTTGATTTCCAACGGAAGAGTATTATTGTACACCTCTTTTCCAATACTTTTCCTTTTGCTCATACCATACCCTTTCACGTTCTCCAAATGAGATGATGATGTTTTCTGTCTATGGTGGTATTGATAAAGCACTTCTCAACATCGTTTGTTCAGATAATCATGATACAACACTTGTTTGGCTCTGAATTCCATAGGAGAATACTGTATGTTGAAAAACTTGAAGTTTGACTGTAAACTCGACTATGCTCGGACAAGTTTTGCATAAAAGCTAAAAATAGCTTGTTGATTTTTTTTCTTCAAATGGGCAGATTTTTCAAAAATAATCTGAGATATGGGTTTTGCAGAGAATCTCGTTGCAAGAAGACCCAAATCGTTCATTTTGGAAAATATTGAAGGTTGATTGAAAAAGCAACAAACCCTAATTTTGATTTTTTTTTGAAAAAAGCTGAGAGCTGGGTTTTGTACAGAATCACGTTTGAGATGGACCCAGATGATCAAATGTTGAAAATACTGATGATTTCTTGGACATGCGAGGAAAAAGCAATTTCTTGAAAATTGAATTTTTTTCCAAAGTTGTTGAGAATCATGAACTGAGCTGACCCAGATTGGTGAAAACTGAAAAAGATGACCCCCTTCCTCTGAAAATTGATGCCCTGGAAAAATGAAGTATAAGAAAGCAAGCCTCTGTGTGAGCTGATATGGAAAATATGAAGAACTCTGAAAAAGCATTTGGTTTTGGCCTTCGAATATTGAAATGAATAAAATTTTATGTTTCTTCCTCTCTTGCCTTGGACGCCACCTACAAAAATTTGTGAATAATGAATTTCTAAGCCTCCTTAAATAGATTTTTAGGAAAAAACGCTTTTATTCTCTGCTTTAAATCCTTTGAAACCAATCCTGAGTAGGTTCATCGAACTTGGACACTTTTTTGATTGATGCATGACGAAAACTGAAAAATTTACTAAGGCATTGAGCCTTGGGCGCCCTTCTTGACTAGGAGCGCTTTTCCTTAGCAGACTTAGCCAATTTTCTAACATTTTCAACTTTTTGCTTGATTTTGACCTCCATTTGATTTAGAATTCCAGATGCTAGAAGAATCCTGTGATTTGACTGAATGATCCATCGCAGAGCCTGAGTGAATCTGACGAGATCATCCTAGAGGCTGCTTTTGATAAAAACTTCATCTGACCCCTCAAAAAGTTGGGCGCCCTTGGCTACTTGGTGTGCCCAAGCTTACAAGTGTTAGTTTATTTTATGAGATTTTCAACTTTGCTTTTGACTTTTGACATTTTACACAATTTTTACCCCTCGATCAGTTTGCAATATTTGATGATTGATAACTCCGATGTGCATGATGATGATTGCATTGGAGAGCTCGATCAAAACTGAAGAAGACATGCTGGAGATGACTAACCTTAATTCTACCTTCTAGATGCTCAAATTCTTGGGCGCCTATTTCCTCATAGGACGCCCATGATCTCGAGCCTTAGCCATTTTTGGCTCTTTTGAGCCTTCAAACCTGAAACCTCATGTTGTGTCCTCCATTCGATCTGAATTTGCCAGCAGCTGATGAGTCCGATGATCAGGCTTAGATATCCATTGCGAAGCTGGCAGAATTCTGAAGAGATCGACTGATCTAGCAAACCCTAATTGCTGGATTTGGTGGCTCAAAACCCTAGGCGCCCCTGGCTACCTGGGGTGCCTTGAGATTCCAGACTTACAATATTTTCAGAGTTTTTCATGATTTGCATTCTACTACTTTGTCAAGCCCTCTCTGTTCAATCTTGAATTTTGGCTGACTGAATGATTAGATGACTGTGTTGATGGATTCACCACGGAGGTTGCTGGATTCTGAGCAACATTGTTTAGGATGAGCAAACCCTAATTCCATCATTTGACTTCTTGAAAGACTGGGTGCCTATCTCCTCATTGTTGGCAACACAAGGCAGACAACTGAGAGGGGGGGGGGGGAGGGGTGAATCAATTATCACCAAATCTCAAACCTATTCAACTTATTTACCTTATTCTCAGATCTGAACATTAATCATGAAAGCATAAATGAACAACACATCAGAATCACACATAACACCAAGATTTTTTACGTGGAAACCCTCTTAGGGGAAAAACCATGGTGGAGGTCAGTCCACAAGATTATACCCTGTTAAAAGTATAAGAGAATATAGATGGGGAATGCACATGCATTCAGGCACATTGCTTAGAGGTCACTGCTCAAATACAAAATAGGCTTACTACCCAAGGAAGATACACTATCTTACAAAAAGGTTATGATTAAATCCATTAGACTTTGAACTGAGAAAATAGCATCTGCTAATGCCTGGTTATAGTTCTGGTTAAGCACATGAACACTTCTTCACTCTTCTTCTCTTTCTGCTTTGCCTTTGAATGATCTGAACTTTATTCGCACATAAGACTCTTACACTTCGCACACGCACACACATTCATACCTTCAAATGATAAAACAATCGCTCTTATATATCCGCAGCAAGAAATTACATTGCTATAAGTTGGCTCCAAAGAAATAATAAAATGAATATAAATAGTTGGCCCAAATCAATAAAGATTATTCATGCGAATCAACCAAGGTCGTCCACAACATAGTGAAGACCGAAAATAACATCCTCAAACACGAACCACTTCAATTAATTACTTCTGAAGATCCACAACACGCTTCAACGCCTTGTCGGCCGAGAACATGAAAAACATGAATACGCAAGAGAAAATCTCGGATCAGGAGGACAACGATCAATGCGGACGTGCAACACAGATAGAGCATGAACTAGAAACATCCACAAGCATCATGAAACACCAGAGAAGCATCCACAAGAACTGAACTTACTGGAATCGCATGATCTTCATTTAGGAACGCAAACTGAAGTAACAAAAAAACTGTCAGAATACAAATCTTCATAGCTCGATCAAATCTTCATGCGGATCTTTGAAACTTGACGTGGATAAACTAGATATACTCAACAAGAAACCCTTTAGTCCACAACCTCAGAACAACAACAAACTGAACACACCGACAAAAAGAACTTCACTTCACCTTTGACAACCTGTAGCACTTCTTATTACAATTTTCTCAATATCCTCGACATATACAACTTCTAATGCAACAATACTAATAGTGTTGACATCAATGACGACCACATATCAGCAACACACCACAACATCCAACACTCATAGGACGCCCATGCTTGCCATTGTTAGTTTTTATTTTGCAAATTTCAACTTTTCCCTTCGTTCCATGTGCTTGCTATTGCTTCGACTGTTAGAGATGAAATTTTTTCTAAGGCACAAAATCCTAGGCGCCTAGACTGGGTAGGGGCGCCTGAACTTTCCAGAGTTAGCCAAAATTCTGCAATTTTCATGACTCTTCAACTTTCATTCTCCCTTCTTCGTCCCTTGATCATCCGTTGTAGTTTCTTGATCTGAGCAGTGCCTGAGACTCTGAATCTGACACTTGGCAGTTGAACAACCTCCATTAATGGCCTTGGAGCTCCTGAAACAGCTTCTGAATTTTTTTAATTTGGGGTACAACACAATGTAATGAGATGCTCAAGAGTGAGCTATAGATGGGTATATATAGGCTATGCCACCAAGAGATGTGAATGTATACCCAATGTGGGATAAAGGAGATAGGACATGTGTAGTACAAGTCTCAGCCAAACTAGGAAAGTACAACCACCTGTATTAAATGCATATTACCTCCTTAAGTAGATTCCTACCTATGTGCAAGGTAGATAACACATACCCAAATAAATACCTACCTAAGTAAGCTCATCCCAAGTGCACACTAAAGTTAGTGTAACAAACTAAATGCAGGAAAATAAAATATGTACCGATAACATGGTTGAGCAGCTGTATGTTTGATTTACAAGCATGGTTCGTGTTCTTCACAATACATTTGTTGAAATTAATCTCACATAACTACACTCATGGTATCACTATGGTTTTTTGGATTGGTTAAACATTCATGTGTGTAATAGCATGGTTTTGAGTATGATGCAAATGATGCTATTAATGTTGCATGAATGTGAGCATGTTTAACCCTGCATACTGAATGTATGGTATTAGAAACCAGTCATAGAGTAGTAGAAACATCATATTCCACAATCTTAAAGTTGTCTAGAGTAGCATGGACTTGTGGTCAACTAAGTGTTGAAAATAATCTGTTTGTCAAGGGATTTCAGTTGTGAGTTGTCAAAAACCAGTTTATAGAGCTACTACTCTTCAAGTACTCAAAAAGCTGTGTCCAACACTGTAGCATAGAACTTGTGGTCAGCAAGATGTTGAAAAGAATTTGTTTATCAAGGGATTTTGTGTAAAGCTCGGAAAGACGCATGTTCTAATCATATCCTTAAGTTCCCGAAATTGCTTTCGTCATTATAATCAAATGAAAATAAAATAAAATAAAATACATCAATGAATCAAAGTAAATTGAAACAAGGCGGTGCCCTCATTAGATTTGGCCATTCAAGCTTACACATGAATTATCATTTCATGAATACATGTAAATTCAAATACAATAATGCAAATTGAAGAAATTGCAAGAATATAAATGCATCCACATAGAAACCATGACTCATAGATTTCATGAGTGGAAAACCCCGTAGGGGTGAAAAACCACTCGGTAAAAGTGCCTCACTAGCTTAATAAATCTCACTTGTTACAAGGTTTCTTACTGACAGTGATCATATTGCCACACTGACATAGCCATTTCAATTAAAATTACATATATAATATGAAGTAATTCAGCTATAGAGGATTACACGGATCCTCTACACAGTAGATTATCTTCCTAACACTTCCACATTTCATATGGGCTAATATTTATGTGATACAGACTCATAACATGCAAATAGCCCTTTATCTTGGATGTAGTTTCAAGTTACCTTTTCTAGTTTCGCCAAAGCTTCATCTTTGTACACGAATTTATGATGGTGTTAACTCTATCATGAATTTTTCCAAATATTGCAAAAGAGACAATTCTTTCTCCAATAACTTTTCATTCATCACATAGGTATACTTGAAAGTCATAAGCCATTCACATAAGGCTTTAAGAAAGTAATCCTAGTCCTACCAAAATACATATATATGCTATTGAAAAATAAATAAAAGAGTATACATTATTATATAATCATACATCAAGTTTGACTAAGTGAGGGAGGGAGAGTTCCTAATTTCTCCTTACACCATAATGCATGAGATTAACAATTAGGTCATCAGAACGAATCCTTCAATTCCCAACTATGTATAAAACCATTTCATCAATTTAAATAAAATCCCATTTACTTGACTCAACTCATGTAAACTATTACTTCACACAGCCAACAAAATTATTAATTTGCAATATAGTAATGCATTTATTAACTTTTATATCTTTATGTCAGCATAAATATATATATATATATATAATCTAGTTACAATAAAAAAATATCAATTGCAATGTAACAAACATAATTATACTTATATGCTTAGAGATACTTATATATGACACACAAATATAAAAATATCTATATGTACATGCGACTAACTAAAGGCCAAATAAAATGAGTTGAAACATTGAATCCCATTTACATTGTTCTAAGATTCGGTGCATGAAAATCAAACTCAAATCTTACTAAGTGGTCTTAGATCCAAACATAGCTCTCATACTACAGCACAATGCATATATATATGGCGCATTACACAAAGCATATTCATATAAAGAAAATTGCTAACCAAGCATATATACAACGCCTACAAAACAAATTTTATATATCTCATATGCATGTTTCAAGGCTAAGTGGTTTTAAAGAAGAATAGATGTCAATTAAAAATAGAAAATAAACTAAAGAAGGCACATATACAGTGCGCACCAAGAATTACAGAGCATGTCGACCCGGTAACCATCAAAGAAACTATAACTGATTTAATGAGCCATCCGCAGTTTCACAGTCTGAAATAGTTCATACTTAGACATGCATGGCTTAATCTTTGAGACAAGCATATGACTACCGGCAGGATCGACATCTATCAAGTCTGATAAGTGACCATCGAACCCTATTGAAAGATACAACTTTTCTCAAAACATCTTGGCAGATGTGGGCAGGTGCGATGAGTGTTAAAAAGTAAAGAGTTTGACTAAAGGTAGAGGAATTAACAATATACCAAGATAAAATTTAGACTGAAGACCATAAAAAGATACATGTTCGCTGAGTTTTCAAGGATGTCGATGCAAGGCTGGATAATTGGCTCGGCAAACAAAGATGACATAGTATTTTCCGGTTTCAAGATATTTATATAGTGTTGTCAAAGACTTACGAGCACATATAAGAGAATTTGTTCTGAGTCATGGAAATCTCTTTCATCTTTTTGAATAGTGACAGTGTACAGAGGAGGTTATTGGTGATGCTAAAGGAAATGATCAGAATGATAGGCTTGCACTATAGCAATGTGGATATAAGGAAGAACAAGAGAATTGATTCCACATCTGCCTAAATACTTACAGCCGATAGACAGGCTTGTTTGAGAATCTACAATTACATAAACGAATAACAAGGATATTACAACCACCTACATTCCATATATGTATATATATATAAATAGTGAATGCCTTAGCCAAATTGTAAGGGTTGAAAAGAAGAAATTTGCATTTAGTCCTCTACAAACCATAAATTTATTGGTTGAGCTTACGTTGGGTTGCTCATAGAAATATAACAGGAATTAGAATCAAGAGATAAAAGCTAATTGGTATGGTGTGCATTGTTTTATTAACACAGACAATAAAGTAGGTCAGGTATATACCAGCATTCAACATAATAGAATTGCAATCCTAGATAAATCTGTTAATCTCCTGATGCAAAGAACATCAACTATGCCAAACTTTAAAACATAATGTGAATTAATACAATAATACGAGTGAAGAAAGTTGATCAAAAATAAATTGTTTAACCCAATATATTAAATCATACATCTCCAATAGAACACTCTGCTCTTAAACTTGAATAAACAGTGAATAGAAGCACAACGATAGCAATGATTAAATTATAAAAATCCAATAGTAATATGCAGTATCAACATAGACGTGCAGGATGTCATACCTTTTGTATTTGACAAGAGCATCCCTCAATGTTTCAAGGTTCTGGTGCCTCGCAGGTTTTGATAACATTTTCGGTGACTCCTCCAGTAATCATGCATTGGAAATAGGCTGGAGAACTCTTTCAAACGGTGACACCTTCATTAATTCTCTTTTCAAGCTTACATGGGGTTCTCTCTCTTTCATCTCCCAAATCTCCTTGTCTTTGTTCCAAACAATTTCCTTAAGCAAATTCCTGGGAATGCTTCCTTCATTCTGCAAACGAAATTCAAAAGACCCAACATAATGCAAAGGAGGCCCTGTGGGAGAATGCCTTCTAAATCCCGTGGACATGCTCGTCCCCCCCTTCATCCCTATTATCCCGCAGTTGAGCATGAGCATTGCAGGGGAGGAGTGTTCTCTTGTTAATGGCAGTAAACTTTGGCCTCACACTCAAATGCTCTACACCTCTTAAATGCCCAAATCTCATGTTGCAATCCATATCCCTGTATGTTGCACAAGGTGCGCACTACCCCTTCCTCTGTTCTCTACTCCTGTTATCTGCATTCCTATCTAGTCTCGTGTATCTTGGTTGAGTTGTTTCTCTCTTCTTTTTTTAAAGATTTTCCCCAATTTCGATAACTGATTCTTGAAAAAAAAAATGATAAAAAAAATAATGTTTCTTAATGATTTCGATGGGACAAGCAAGAAACAGTTTCTTAATTATTCGTCTTATTCGATTTTCTTCCCATATTCGCTCCACTCCCCATGTCAGTTATCTTTTCAAGATAGAATTTTAACTCCCAAGTGCCACACCATGAGATAATAATCGCACTTGCTATATTTTTGTTTAACAAAAGAATTCAAATTAAGTTCCTGACAATATTAATATAATCTGATAAAGTTACATAGTGAAAACACTTTCTCACATTTTAATTTTGATAAAGTGCATATGAAACTGAGGTTAATTACGTATATAGAGAAAGAGGGTTGTGACATTTTGGCCTTGTGTTTTCCAAAATTAGTTTACAGACATATGATTTGAAGCTACTACTCTTCAAGTACTTAAAAAGCTCTATGTCCAACATTAGAGTTGGTAGACTCGGACTCGGCAAAAACTCGACAACTTAAAAAATTGTTTAAATTTCTTTAAAAACACTTTTTTTTTGTTGCAAAATTTAATGACAAAATAAATCCCATGAGTCCATAAATGAGTGCAAAAGTGTTTTCTATTAAATTTGGTTCATTTGAATACTAGTTGAGTGCAAAATTGCATCATCATGCGGAATCTTGATACAATAGTTAGCTGACAACTATTATGAATTTATGATGATTGCCTTTGAAAATCAACATCGCAATTCATAAATTGCATATTACAAATTTTACATCTTTCTCTTCCCTAGTGTCTAGTGAAAACTTAGGGGGAGGTTCTAATCCTTGCACTCCGTTGCAACTCCTTGCTTGACATTGAAGGCTGTGTTTGTGGCTTTGACTCGACCAAATCAATGACCTCTTATTTGTTCTCTACCTTTCTTGTGCAAAACTGAAGGTTGTGTTGTATTTTATAATAATGGCATTTGAATCGTTGATTTTGATAGTATGATACTTCATCATTGATCAATGATATTATGATAGTGATAAAAATAATTGTCTAAGTTGTCGATTCTGGTCTCCACTCCCAAATCCCATCATTGTAATCAAATTTCTTATATGAGAAAAGATCTTAATAACTAGTGGGGGTCTAGGAGTGGAGACCCCAATGGGGTTGATGACAACTTCAAGGGAGAAATTAGGTATTTGACACATTTTTGTGAAAAATATTTGCTCTCCAAGTACTGTGTGAGGAAGTGTGAGGGGTGTTCATGCATTTATAGGGAAAAATAATTACCTCTTTGACTATTTTTTCCACTCTTTTTCTTTGTTTCTTTCCGTGTTTTGCATTTTTAATGAGTGGCATTTTTTTTTGACAAACTCGACAAGTTTTTGGCAAGAACTCTCAAAAAACTCAACGAGTTTGACTGGTGAGTTAACTTGTGCGTAACTCAGAAAGGTAAAAAAGTGGTGAGTACTTGCCGTTGAGTTGGCCAACTATGTCCAACATTATGGCATGAAGTTTGGCAAGTGTGCTCCCAATCATGATAATAGTTATGTGTGTTTGTTTTTTCCCCTATTTTATGGGTGGCATGTAAGATGTGCTGAAGTGGAGGTCTATAGGGCAGATTACAAGATATTGGGAAAAAGTGCATATCACTACCCGTGATTAACCCTAAGATTTGGACAAAATTCCAAAAAGAGGTGGGAATTCTACCACGTTATGCTCAAAATAAGCTTGGATGTTTTATATTCCATTAAAGAATTTCTATGGGAGAAATTCATACATTTAATTATGGCATTTTAGTGGCCCATTTTCATCTTTGATACCAACATATGCTAGTAGGGAGCAGAGGTCTTAGTTGTCTGCTCCCAACTTTATTTTGTTTAGAGGGAAGCCACTGATGTGGCCCGTCTCATTACAAATGTCTCTCACTCTCTTGTTTATTCTTAGAATTTGAAGATACTTTCAAGGCAGTTAAAGTTGTACCTTAGGAAAGGAGCACGCCAATTGCGATCCTTTTAGGCCCTCTTTCTTGGTGTACGTTAAGATTGGTGGCAATTTCCTTCTTCTGGAAATGTTGTTGGATAGTTTTCTAGGAGGAGATCCCTTGCCTGCAATCAGGCAAGCTGGAATTTTCAGAAGGGATATGTTGTGAACTATTTTGTCATGTCAAAATCTGAATGAATTTATTCCAAAATAGTGTAGACACTTTGCTTTGCGAGGCAAAGGCTCAAATGTTAGCCTTACTAGTCTCAGTAGGTCAAAATGTTTTGTTGAACCCTTAGGGTTGGCTTCACCAGCTTAAAATAAAAAATCCGTGTGCTTGTCAATTGGAACATATTTTGTCTGATTATGTAATATAAGAAACATTCATTTGATAAAAAATCAGGCATTGTTTTGAAAAATTTAAATGGCAATTTCTATGTGGAAAAATAAAAATGTTAAAATATTGTGATTGGTAGGTAGCATTGCATTGTTCCATGCTTCCCAAATCGTAGGTTTAGAAGTCATTTATCTTCTCTTAATGAAACCTGTAAATGTCAGATCCCTTTTTCATTCGTGGAGCACTTGACAATGGAAAAAATATACCCGTTTCATGTCACATAAGACAAAAATATGATTTTTCCAATACAATTTTGTTTGTGATCTTTCAGGTCAATATCTGCAGGCAGAGGTGGATGGTGTATTTGGCCGCGATGTTCTGGAATTTTTGGTGAAAAGTGATTTAGTGACATACAGATCCATGGCAAAGAAGGTTGTATATGTATATCCATTTACAACTGCTTTTGGAAATTCTAAAGGTCAGGAGGAAAGAATGGAGAAGATAGTTGAAGAATTAGGTTGGTATGTTCCCAGTTATGATTCCATGTATTAAAATTTAAACCCATTCCTTTTCATTTTAATCTTAAGCAGCCCTTGCGATTAGATCTTCTGGTATAATTCAATAGATGGGATTCGAGCTCTTTTGTGTTTGCTATCTTTCTCTGGCAAGTTACATATATTGCAGTCCATATGTGCTCAAGTATCATGTATGTTAAAATTGAAGAAAGTATCTACAGAGGAGAGGATTCTATTGGATGGATTGAATAAAAGAATATTTTTTAGCTTATTTACTAGCATGATTGAAAATGTTGTAAATGGAGAGTCAACCAACTCGATAAAAGTAGATTCATGTAGGGCAATGCATGTGCACAGTTACCACGTTGGTTTCACTGCATTTGCTTAGACTGAATTTGCTTGGAGTTGGCTGATTTATGGAGTGATCAGTGAACGGTTTGAAATTTACAAATAAAGCATGGTTTACACATCAGTTTATTTAAGTTTGTATTTATGTAATTATTCATTTTAAATATAAACGGTCAATGTCTTTTTATTGTTCAGCACTGTGAACCTTCCCTGTATGTTCTCAGTATATGTCTTTGCATGCATTAAGTTTTTCTTTTATTTCGAAGAAGATTAAGTAGTCTATTTGAGCTAACTTTACCAGAATGTTGATGCATTTAGAAATTAGATAAATTAGCTACTCTTGAATTGCAGTTCACAGTTCTATTGCATGAGTTAGTCAGGGCAGCCTTAGATTTCAGTCTGTTTGATTGAAGTGAGGGGAACCACTTACCACTTCTTGTGCCTCCTTTTAAGTAAATTAGAGCTTCCTATACTTCCACTACAAAGCTGAATGAGTGAACAAACAGTTTATTTGATTTAATGAACCCATAAAATAGTTAGGTAACAGCATTTATATAAAAACATACATGGAATTTTTATGTTTGCAATGTTTTTCCGCCCACATAGTGATATTGGAGGCTTTCTTTTGCCAAGTTATAGGTTATAAAATCACAAGTATACATGCTTTATTCTTATAATTGCCATTCACAGTAGAAGGTATTATGCCTGTTCCAAAGCACAGTTATCACAATTTCATTGAACACATGATTTCACAACATAAAATCATAAAACTTCGATCAGCTTGTCAAGTAGATGACTGAGAAGATATTCACGATTTATTTGAGAAGTCCTTAGTTGAATTTCTGGCAAAAAGCCACCCCAAGAGCTTGGACATGATTTTGCAGATTGGAAAGGAACACCTATGCTCTGTGTTAAGTTCGAGAAGATAGATATTCCAGGTTATTAAGTTCAGTATAAGACTGATGATTCTTTCTTCAAAAATAGAAAGAGTATCTTGATCTTGAGAAAAAAATTCTATGCAATATTTTGATTAATTATTAAGTTGAAATATTCTAAGAATTCAAGGATTATGTATAGCTAGCAAGATATTTGACTGTAAAATGCAACATTTAATTAACATATTAAGATATTTCTGCAGTCATCATTACTGTTCATGAGTAATTGATACAACAGGTTTAATGGTGAAAACTGCATACCCTCTATTTCCCCAATGGTTTTGGATTCACATTGATTGGGTTAGCTTTTATGCAATAATTAGTATGTATGTGTCGTGTTTCTGCAGTAAGAGTTGGCATATACATGAACTTAGCTTGATTCTGCCTCCAAACATCTCCAACAACCGGTTTCAGTCCTCATTT
>VDFB02358134.1:136960155-137001305 GCA_007258455.2 Sequoia sempervirens | reverse complement strand
TACATGTATATGTATATATATATATCCATATCCATGTACATGTATATGTATATACACACGTATATATGTATATATACACGTATATATGTATATATACACGTATATATGTATATATACACGTATATATGTATATATACACGTATATATGTATATATACACGTATATATGTATATATACACGTGTATATATACATGTGTATACACACACACACACACATATATATATATATATAATCCTATTTTGATAGTTTGTTTGGAATCTCTCATGATACAATTGTTTAAAATTTTGATTGTCATTTATGGTAAAATTGCCTAAATACAACCATATGACCATCAAACTTATGCTTTGGTGCACCCAAGACAATGCGATCTGTCCTCTCTATACGCTTCATATAGGCGCACCCAAAATAGTGTAAATTTGATCCCTGATTTTGAATGCTCATTTTCTTGACAAAGTTGCACCCCTAAAAATGAGATTTCAAACATTTGCTTTTCCAATTATAGGTGCATGCTTGATCTCTTGCCTTTTGGCAATTTTTTGTTGTTGACAAAAAACTATCTGTCTATTGTTATGAACAACTTTTAAAGTTTCTTTCCAATTGTTTCTATAAAGACAGAGAGAAAGGCTAAAAACATGACATCCACACACAACACATATAAAATAGGTTTTGAAACATGACTTACACTTAGAAAAACAAGGAGGTTTTAGCTTGATACTTGACACATAACCATGTATTACAAAATTAGATTGTTTTGTTAAGGTATTATGTGGCTAACCTACTATGACATTTAAAAGAAAGGATCAAGCACTATCTATCCAAATACAATATATAATGTTAAAAGGAAAGGGATCACTATGAATAAACAACCACAATGTCATTATATATTCCCCTTCCTTTTCTTTAAATGCTTATAATGTGTCTAGTTAAATTTAACCAATCTAATTAAACACAAGAGTTGGGTAATGTTGAATGAAAATTGGATTTAAACTAAAAAAGATAAAATTTATTTTGATGACTAAGTTATAGATATTAGACAAAAAATCAATTTTCGAGGGTGATAGAGATTGTTTTAGGGTGAGGACACTACTGCAAGTGAGCCAAAAACCATAATGCATGGATTTGTCTAGCCATACAATGATTAGTAATTTTCAAGAGAGGTACAAGAAAAGCACGATGAAACACACACTTATGCTGAGAGAGGGGGCGGGGAGGTCAGGGGATGAACCAATGTAACAACAATCTTTTACTTTTCACAACTTGATCAATCACAATAGTAATACTTTAAAACTTAATCATCCATATCAATAACACACATGCATGATCTAGCAATTAAGAACACATGAAGAACACACGATTTACGTGGAAACCCTTGCAGGAAGAAACCACGACAAAATATTGCTTATATATATAGATCTTCTTAGTAGGCTCCCACCTACTTCTCTACAAACTTTTGTAGGCACCAAACCACTAGAGACACCAATCCTCACTTATAAGATTTGTAGGCACCAACCCACTGGAAACACCAATCCCCACAATTGAGCACCAACCTAGCAAAAGACACCAACCTCTTTTAATGAGAGGCACTTGTTGGAAATTTGCAGCCATTTCAAGACAATTTCCACATAACCCAAAAGAGAAATCTATGCAACTAAGTATTTAGAATCCACATGCAAGAGAATAAACAACATACCCATGAAAATATGACACAAGATATACCCTGGGAAAACCCTCAAGAGGGAAAAATCCAGCCTCCAAAAGCATCCACACTCCATTATTATTCAACAATGAAAACCCATTACAATACATCTTCAGAGACTCCATGAACACTTCTGAAGCACAAGCTATCCATGCATTCCATGTGACCAAGCATGAATCCACACATCCCATGCTTCAAACCCTCATACATGCACAAGCTCAACCTGCTAACCTGCAACAAACTCTCCCATCCTAAACAACTACCTTTGTGGTTGCTTTTATAGAAGCAAGCTCCCATAAAACCACCAAGTGGTATTACACAAAACCATGTGACTAAAACCATGAGATTACAAAACCATGTCCCCACATTTAATATTGGGTACTTTATTTATTTATTTTTCCCCAATATTAAATAACTACATTTTAGCAACTTAACTTATGTCCCAATGTTACATGCAACATAAAGTGGGCCCAAGAATAATTACATTAAATATATTATGCAAGGTGTACAACACCTTTTCCTAACATTCTCCCACTTGTATACATTGCATAAGGGGAACAAGTAACCTCAAAACATGAATCAAAAGAATAATCCATTAGCCACATATACCATCAAGGAATCAAAGTGCTCCATGTGCTCCATCAGGATACCTGCAACAAGAATCAAAGTGACCACCATCCCAAGCATGAATGCTCTCATCCTCCATCATGCCAATGCACAAAGATAAGAAGCCATCCAATAGAGAAGGCACACAATTTGTCACAACGAAGCATAAGTCTTGCCTCAACCGATATCCCTAACACATACACTCAATCCAAAGGTAACAATATGCACCAGTAGTCATCAAGATACACAAACCCATAGCTGAAATAACACCCACAAAAAGTGCCAATACATCCAACTATCCATACCTCCAAGGTATACAAAACATAGTAAACTCATGCCATAAACATATACACCCATAAATTGCAATCATAAACTCCATGTGCAAAACTTGTCAAAGAATGACATACACATCCAAGAGCTCCCACTGCATGGGTAATGCAAATTTGAAAAAGATCAAGGCATACCAAGTCTACCAATAGCATCATGTAGTAAGTGCAAACTACATCATGTAGTACCAAGAAATCATCCACAATGATATGCAAAACCTATAAACCAATAACCTGTAAGAACAACTCTCACCACAAGTCTCCATAGCTCTCCCAAGTTCTCCACACCCAACAAAGGAAAAAGATAAAGGAACCTCCATGTCATCACCCAAGAACATAAGTGAAAACACATGACCACAAGCTAGTGATCACAATAGCTCCAGCCAAACCTCAAACCAATGTAATGTGAAACCAAACATCTAGGAAGATAACCAAGACCAAAGAGAGAAACTCTGCACATCATATACTTGTAGAAAAATCTCCTACATACACCTCTAAGTGGCAACTGTGTCAAGTATGATCTCCCCCACAACACCCCAAAAGAAAAGTCATAACAACACCCAATTGTTCAATCACCAAGATCAAACATAACATATGTATTATGTAATCAACATGGATGTAAGTCTCTCATTACCAAAGAAGATCAAACTAAATCCATTCCTAATGATGGAAATAAGCCCAAAACATCTCCTAAACTCAACATCAATGAATGTAATCATAATGCATAAGGAGATAGACATGCCAACACTCCTCAAATGAACCCTCCAAAACCATATATCCATAGCTCAAGATCCATATGCATGAGAAGATAAAGCATAAAACATAAAGCACCTGAAAGTAACAATGAGCAATACCTCTCAAGTGAAACCGTCGAGAAGACCAAGAGTGGGGAATGGGAATGCTCCTCCAAGATATCCAAGTCATCATGACTCATCCAAGAACACTCTCCTCATAGGTCCATGTTGAACTCACATCCAACCAAGGTGTAGGCTTTTCAGACTTCCTGCTGAAATCTCATCAAGAGTAACCATCTCAACTCATGTCTCTAACCATAAGAGAACTCAAGCCTCACCTATGTCTCCAAGTATCCATGAGTACTTGTAACCAACCAATCCATGCCAAAATCCAAATGCAACATAGCACCATCATGAAGTAATCAAGCAAATGATAGATGTACCCAATACCATGAGAACCACACAAGATCAAAGTCATATATCCATCCTAGGAATCAAGAACATAACCATGACATCATGATCTCACACCTCCTTAAAGAGTATTATATGATCCAAAGAACATAACATGCACTTGTATCATGCCAAAACTCCAATCCAGAATCAAGAGTAAATCATGACATAATAACATAACCATCATATCAAAAACAAGGATCACATATCAAAAAAAAAAGAAGCATGACACCTCAACCATAGACTAAAGAAGTCCTGCATGGCAACCAAAGATGTTAACATATCCAAACCACATGAATATAACCATCCTCTATCAATGAAACCAAAGATGTCAATGAAACCTCACTGCATAGAAGTAGAATCCAAGAATCCATCCATGACACCAACAGACACTGCAGAAGATCATCCACCATTGAATGATGAATTCACATCACTGCCAACAACTCCCATTGAAAAGTGATACTGAGTCACACATGGCATCATGACAACCATCCTCTCCATGAAGATCATCCAGGTCTACACACAAGTGAAACCAAGTAACATACAAGTGAAACCAAGATTTCCAAGCCAAGAAGATACCTACAACCACCAAACCATCACTGTCAAAAAAATCCCATTGAAAAGTGTAATCAAGCTATCCGTAACATCATGATAACAATCTCCTCATGAAGATACAACCAAAAGGCCCTCACACAATCAAAGAACTCAAATGTAACAAGAGCTCCCAAAAGGAAAAGTAAAACCATGATCCTCATACCAAGAAGATACACTGCCACAACCATAATCATGAACCAATCCAACACCACCATAATGCACCTGCATAAACCATCATGACATGCCAAAGTCTCTAAAACTCAAGAAACATCCATGACACTATGATCACCACCAAATGTACCAACAACTCAACCCAACCGTGTCCATATATCTACATAATCATAGTCAACTGCATAGGGCTCATATCATGACTGTACTTGGTAATACCATCTCACCTCCTCAACATGACAACAAAACCAGCAAACCAAGTGACAAAACCAAGCCACCAAAACTGAACATGCATCAACACCGAAATATCAATGGGCAAAGACAACCCATGTCCAAGTCATAAATGCAACATGTAAGTATAGACCGCCTACAACATTGCACAACTTGTAGATACAATAATGTAACATACAAATCCAACCATATACTGATAACCATGTCAACTGAGAGAATAATATGATATGTACAACTGAGCATACAATGAATCCAACATCAAATCTCCAAGATTCAATCATCCATAAAATCATAGTATCACCATAGTCAAAGTAAACCATAAATAGCTCAGATAAAGAAAACAACAAATAAACCATGCCAAAATAACTCCAAACCTGATCCACTGTGTAGTGCTCTGAACAAGCTTTCCGTTGATTATTTGAAGTCCAAAATCCAACTCCGTATGTAACCGATATCACCTCTCGAAGCTAAAAAAAACACCTAACTTCCAGCTAGCCAAACACTGTCAAAACTGTAAAATATCAGAAAATCACTGTCACCACAGTGTAGAGCACTGAGTCAGCTTTCCAACAAGTCCAAGAAGTAAAAAAATAGAGCACCTGGGCGAAAGTTATGCCCCTCTGAAATAAAACAACAGTTTGCATGTGAGGCAAATTTTATTTTTTTAGCCACCCTTGGTGGCTGGGCGGCAGCCCCACTAGGGTGGTGCCACCCACCTAGTGGTGTACCCGAAACAAAATATTAAAGTCTAGCTCATAAATTTTGAAATCCGGGGTAATGCAATTTTAATCGACGAATTTTTAAAACATGGTGGAGTTTATTTTTAATAAATAAAATTTAAAATAAAAAATTTCAAAAATAAAAAAAACCTTTAAAAGGTTTTTCAGGGAGTTAAAGGTTGCTGGCTGGTACAGTTGACATCGGTACTTGTTGGTACCGTTGACAGCGGGTACCCTCTGTCAGCGGCTAGCAGGCCGCTGCCTGCTGATGCGGCGGTGGTGCGTACGGGGATGGGCCTGCCCATCCCCTTCTTTAATATATATATATATTAACTTTTTCAAAAGTTTTTCAAGCTGATTTTTTTTTTTTCCTTTTATTTTTTATAAATTTCTAATTTTCGGCTTTTGTTTTGCAGGATTTTTTTTTAATTTTCTGAAGATTCATATGGCCTGCAAATAGGGCCTTATACAAATTTTTTTTTACATTTTTTTCCAATAACCAAAATAGGGCAAATTATATATCAAAATTCGTCTCTTGACCAACCTAGATTGAATTATGAGGTCTATTTTGTTCCAGGAGGTTTTATGTAAAATTTCCTCCAAAAAACCCCCACTTGAATGCAAAACCAAGAAATGCATTTCACCCAAAATTTCTCACACCCCAAATCTGTAAACAATCCATCAAAACAACAAACCCAAAACCCTCAGATTTGCAATAAACAACATGCAAATCCCTCGTATCTTTCCATGTCTTTGATTCTCACATGCAATGCATAGATTCAAATTAAACAAGATTTTTCTCAACCAAGGGTAATACAACCAAAAACATGGCTCTGATACCACTTGTTTGAAACTTGCAGCCATTTAAAGACAA
This sequence comes from Sequoia sempervirens, assembly GCA_007258455.2. Taxonomy (NCBI): domain Eukaryota; kingdom Viridiplantae; phylum Streptophyta; class Pinopsida; order Cupressales; family Cupressaceae; genus Sequoia; species Sequoia sempervirens. Next base: position 136,994,906 of record VDFB02358134.1, on the reverse strand, counting down.
TTTTCACATAACCCAAAAGAGAAATCTATGCAACTAGGTATTAAGAATCCACATGCAAGAGAATAGACAACATACCCATGAAAATATGACACAAAATATACTTTGGGAAAACCCTCGAGAGGGAAAAACCCAGCCTCCAAAAGCATCCACACTCCATGAAAACCTATTACAATACATCTTTAGAGACTCCATGAACACTTTTGAAGCACAATCCATGCATTCCATGTGACCAAACATGAATCCACACATCCCATGCCATGCTTCAAACCCTCACACATGCACAAGCTCAACCTGCTAACCTGCAACAAACTCTCCCATCCTAAACAACTACCTTTGTGGTTGTTTTTATAGAAGCAAGCTCCCATAAAACCACCAAGTGGTATTACACAAAACCATGTGACTAAAACCATGAGATTACAAAACCATGTCCCCACATTTAATATTGGGTATTTTATTTATTTATTTTTCCCCAATATTAAATAATTACATTTTAGCAACTTAACTTATGTCCCAATGTTACATGCAACATAAAGTGGGCCCAAGAATAATTACATTAAATATATTATGCAAGGTGTACAACACCTTTTCCTAACACCAACCTCCCAATCTCTTCAATATGAGGCACCAACCTCAATCACAATAAAATATTTGTCTTCCTCAAAAATTGCTCTAACAAAATTGCTCAAATCTTCCTTGAAATTTGATATAAATCACCTTGAAGAGTCTTCTATAAATCTTCCTTAAAATCATTTTTAGGATCTTCTATAAATCGACCTTAAATCACTTGAAATATCTACTATAAATCTCCCATAAAGGTCTACTATAAATCTGCTCTTAGTTTTGCTCCAATTCTATTGTAAATCACCTCCAAAAGTCTACTATAAATCTACTTAAAAGTCTTCCATAAATCTCCTCGAAATTCCACTATAAATCTGCAATAAATCTCCTTGAAGGTTTGCTCTTCTCCTAATTTTTTCTCTTAAAGGGAATGATTTTGCATTGAAGAACTTGCTTTCTAACCTCCAAAATAACTTGTATTTATATCCAAATCACACACTTTACCAAAAGTAGGTTGGCCAAAATTTGACATAAAATTTATTTTAAATATTTAATTTCACCTTTCAAAGTAGGTTGATCATCTTTGATAAATATTAATTTAATGTGAGGTTGGCCATCCATAGGAGATAAAACTTCCTTAAGGGGTTGGCCCCTTTAATTAATATTCTATTTTAATTTCTTCCTTTTAAATCTAACACTGCCATAATTAGATGGAGGTGAACCATAAATAAATTAAATCAAACTCTTACTATTCCTTGTCTTCAATCAACAAACTTTTCATCATGAAAGTATTCCTTTGACATTAATGACAATAATTCTAACAATTTTGTCATATGCCTTTGACATCAATGACAATATTTCCAACAAAGCATAGAGATCAACAACAAAATATCCCAGAGTATGGAATCAAACATAAATATTACAATGAAGAGAAATGAGTAAAGATACAAGATCATTGAGTAGAATCCCAAGTTTATAGAGATAAGATCACAAGATAAAGCTACTTCTAGCATAAGTAAAGGGGTTAATAATGTATAGGAGCTTGCCAAGGTAGTCAATTCCCTATTTAAGCCTTTCAACTTCCATGGACAATTAATAGAATATCATGCATGCCTTTAGCATAAGTGAGTCTAGGACTAAGAGCTATATTAAAAGTTATGAATGTGAATAATAATCTAAATTAAGTCTACAAAGATATACTACTATTCTAGTGTATGGATATATTAATATAATAATAAAATCTAATAGAATAAAATGTAATGAAACTATGATATTCCTTTTCCTAGGAGAAGGAAATAATAATATTCAAGAATACAAGCAAGGTGTTGAAAGGGACTTTTGTTGGCATATGGCTTCTAGTGTTGTCATTGATGGCAACCTAAGTCATTATTCCGGTCCATAGATCAGGATTTGTTCATACCAACAGATAGAGTAAAGGACTGAGTATTATCAGAAGAGAGAATGAAGAACAGGGTATCCGGTTAGTATGTCAATATGTATTATCTTATTGTTAAGTCTTGTGATGTCGCATTAATCGGTGTATAAGTTAGGAGATCCGGTAGGATGATTTTCTGTTTATTAGCTCATAGTGGCTGACTTAGTAAATATGGCATGTCGTGGATATTCAAGGTATAATTAATTAAGGTATCCTATGCTTGAAGATTTTGTTTTGGGTCCTAGCTATGCCGTGGCCGACTTTGATGGGTACACATTGAATATTAAATGTGGATTGAGCCAACTATTGGAAAATATTTTTATTTTGCTGAAGCTGACATATTGCGACTAAATTCTTGGTAGCAGATATATATATATGAGATCGGTTAATTCATTTTGAAGGGAAGATATGCGTGTTCGATATGTGTTGATGTGTGTGTGAATATCAGAAGATCAATTGAGAAAATTTTACTTGTGTAGAAGAGGATTTTTGTGAAGCAAATTAAGGCAGAGCAGAGCGAAGTGCAGAATCAGATAGAAGGTCCAGAATCTGATCTATGAGCCTCACTGAAACTGAAACCAGGCATTTGTAGATGCTCTTTTCTCAGTTCAACTCTTTGTTGTAATCCAAATATATTGTAAGGAAGTGAGCCTTCCTAATTTTGAGCAGTGAGCTCTAGGCAGTGTGCCTTAATGCATGTGCATTCCCCTTTTTCTTCATACTTTTAACAGAGTATAAATTGTGGATTAACCTCCACCGTGGTTTTTCCCCTAACAGGGTTTCCATGTAAAAATCTTGGTGTTATGGTGTTTTGATTGTTTCCTTCATGTGCTTGCACCTTTACTTTTGTTTAAATACTGTAAATGATTTAAGATTTGGATTGTAATTTAAATATTGTTGAACACTGATTCACCCCCCCTCTTAGTGTTCCTTGAGTCCAACAACTTCACCAAATACCTAGGGCTTGAAGATGTATAAGAGTCATAAGATATCAAGAGACTAAAGTATCATGAATGTTGTAGAATGATTATTATAAAATACTAGAACATGAGAGTACAAGAAGAATGCAATGATCACAAAAAGTTGGGGAATACTAGAGCATGTAGGAAGGCATTGCGCGTTGCAATAAGGAATGCTACAAACAAGATTTCAAGGGAAAATAATTATCTTAAGGATCCCAATCATTATCATTCTATTTTGGGAAAAGAAATCAAGGGGAGGTGGTTCAATAGTTGAATAAATTGTGCAATCATCTATTATTGTTATCCATCAACTAAAATGACTATGATTTGGCCATTGATAGTCAACGATATAGGTTTATTTCATTTTGGACACTACTACACTTGCATAGACATCCACACACTCACAATATTGTTTGAGCATGTGCACTTTGACAAAAAGATCAAAAGCTATCCATAATGGGACATGACATGATCACAAATCATAATATCAAGTACAAATGCACAAATAACGATAAAGTTAGTGCTCAAATCTATAAAAAGGACAACTTTAGGGCTAAAATAGATCTTAGAACATACTATGAGGATGAACACTAAAACATGTATAATTTATAGAGTTGGAATTACAAGGTATGTGCTTTTTGACTCCACGACAAGAAAATGCTCAATGATATATAGGCCCATAATATGCAGTTTCTTGTTGTCTTCAATTATTGTTCAAAAACCATTAAATTAGTTTTCCTAGTGGTTTTACCAAAGGAGAATTACCTTGTCTAGAAAACTCCAAAATAATATATGTAGGCACCATTCATTTTTGTAGATTTATAAATCAATAGGTGAAGCCATAGCAGCATTAATCATTTGGGGAATAAATCGGCAAACCAAAAGTTCAGGATTTTTTGAAAAAATCGGGAAAAAATCGGGAAAAAATCGGATTTACAAAAAGAGGCAAAAAATTGAAGAAAAACAGTCAGAAAGTATTTTTTTTTATAAATTTAATGGCATTTCCATAGCATACAGACATTGAGAGCAAATAAAATATAGAGTTCAATCCATGAATTATAGAAAATAGATTTTCGTTGGTTATACTCATATCGCTGATTAGTGATTACATTGCACAAAACATACTACAACTGCATAAATATCAGATGGTGATAGTTGTCAAAATGTCTATTACAATATAGTTTGTGACTTTGTACAAAGTAAACCTATAAACTAAGTACAAATTTCCAAAAAAATCAATTGTAGCAAATGACGTGCTAGAGGGCAGAAGCTCCCGCTCCCGATGTTGAAGCTGCTAGGTGACCGGTTGCCCGTTAAGCTTCTTCAAGTATATCAAGAGGCACGCTGGCCTCCGCCATGATATCTACATCTTCAGGCTCAAGACAATATTCAAATTCATCCTCAAGAACATCATCATCAGATGCAACAATCCACTCAGACTCAGGATCAATCTCGTCGAGGTCAATTGGGGCATCTTCCTCAATAGTTCCTATTTTTGTCCATGTAGAAATTAGTATTTGCTCTACAAGTGAAAAACACAATGACAACAATTGAAATTGATTGCAAGCGTATTAAAATTCTCACCTTGAGCTTTCTTTAGCTTCAGGCGAAGGTTGTGGTGAACAAACACCAAGTCATTCATCCGTTTTTGTGTTAAGCGGTTGCGTTTCTTGGAATGTATGTGTTAAAAAACACTCCAATTACGCTCACAAGTGGATGAGCTGCATGGCTGGGTCAAAATGCGTATTGCCATCCACCTTAGATTTTTGCATTTGTGGCCAAAAAAATCCCACCATTGAGCTGAAAGTTCAAAGAACATTATATGGAGATGAGTATCATGTAAGAATATCTTAAAATCTAAGACACATTTAATGATCATGTGACATGAAAAATCAAAAGATTATCAAAATTTTATAGAGTCTACCTGGTTGGAAGGTCTTTCAGCCTTCCACGACAACCCTAGAAGAGAGAAAACCCCTTCCCTTCCTATACAATTGCAACTCTGACATAGCTTCATGCAATCGTTCTTGGTTTGGAAACATTTTTTCCATGCACTTTAACAATCCTTGTGTGATCTCAACATCAATTTGTCTGAATGAAGAGTTGTAGAACAATGATGGATTGAGAAAGTATCCTGTAACATGGAGAGGGGAGTGCATCTGTCCATCCCATCTCCTATCTATTATGCCCCACAATGGCATATACCTATCCCTGTCATTTTCCAGCCTACCCCTCATCACCTCCTTGGCCCTATCCATGGCCTCATACAAGTATCCCATGGGGGATTTATCCCCATCCACTAGCCTCAAGAATTTTACTAGAGGCTCTGAAAATGATACAACTTGTTCATCCACATTCCAAAAACTAGTAGAATACATGTAATCTGCGACTGCCATGCCATTTGTTTGATTCCCAAAGCCAGACTCCATCCACTCTCTTAAAACAAACATTCGTTTCAAATTCATTTTTTGTTGACAAAGAGTCTGTAGTGCAAGAAAATGTGTTGCGAATCTTGTCACCCCTGGAAAAACTAGGTCCTTGCCCTCTGTGAAAGACCGCATCATACTCAAAACCCTTGTGTGATTATAAATATATTTGGTAACAGAGCAAGCCTTGTGCAGTATCTCCTTAACCCATTCAATTTTCCCAATGTCCTCTAGGGTTAGATCAATGCAATGTGCTGCACATGGGGTAAAAAACATGGAGGGGTATTTTTCTATCAGAAGTCTCCCAGCAGCAACACAAGCAGCAACATTGTCTGTAATAAATTGAACCACATTTTCTGGCCCCACTTCCATGACTACCGAGTCATACATATCGAACAATGCAGCTACAGATTTCATTGTATTTGATGCATCTACAGATCTAAAAAAATAGTGCCAAGATCAGAAGAGACAAGGAAGTTGATGAGGGTTCGGTTCCTTCTATTTGTCCATTTGTCTGACATAATGGTGCACCCACTATTAGTCCACTCTAATCGATGCTCTTTAAGAACATCTTTAACATCGTTTACTGCCTCATTGAGCATACTAGTCCTCAATGTCTGATAAGATGGGGCTCAAAACCCAGGACCTACAGCTGCAAGAGCATCAACCATAGCTTGCCAATATGGAGATCTAGCAGCATGGAATGGCAAGTTCGAGGAGTACCAAAAATTTGCAATGGCCTTCTTCGCTTGATTGTGGAAATTCTTCCTCCATCCTGTACTCTCCAAAGTGGTATGTGATCTTAGTGTAGTACAAGGTTGGAAGAAAACATCAATGTTTCCTCCACCTGTGTTTGGGCCACGTGTTGTGGAAGAAGGTGTTGATCCGGATTCCCTAAAACCCCCATGCCCACCATCCTCCTCATCCAAGTTATTCCTCTTCACACTTGCAGAATTAGAACCTGTTTCAACTCCGGTTCTTGCTTTTTTGGCCTTATTCTCAGCGATACCATGAAGAGCTTGTTTTTCCTGATATGTGACATCTGCAGGGCAATCTCCGCAAATGGTGGTGTTATTACCTGGTTCTTTTGACAAATGCCATTTGAACCGATAAATTCCACCACCGACTTCATCCTGGCACCAATTGCATTTAACCTTTGCACTACCATCAATTGGTGTGCAATGTGTCCACGCAAAATCTTTCTGACGTGGCATTGTGATCACTGATCAAGAATGAAATCTGCAAAAGCATTTTATTTCTCTAAGATAAAATTGAAATTTGATCAAATTTAAAATAACTAGCTAATTTCTTATGAACTATTGATTATATTTAGTTTTACTATTTAGTAATTTACTGTATTTTTTAATACACTAAATATTTTTAAAATGATATAATAATAATAATAATTAATTAAAATTAATTAATGATATTTGTAAAATAATTAATTAGAAAATAGTAATATAGTAATTTGAAAATAGTAATACTATAAATATTTTTAAAATAATATAATAATCGTGATTATTATAAAATAATAATTGTATTTTAAAATTATATTTTATAGTTATACAGTAATTTTAAAATAAAAAATAATACAATATTAATTAAATACTAAATAATAATAAAACTAAATAAATATATTTAAAAATAATACAGTATTTTTTATTTAGTATATTATTGATTTTGAAAAAAACAATACAGTAATACTAAATTACTAATTAAATAATACTAAATTATTGTATTGTAAATCTTAGTTTTATTAGTATTAAAATTAATAAATAAAAATAAATAGTAATACAATATTTAATTAGTATTATTTAGTATATTAGTATTTAAATTAATAAATAGAAAAAAATTATAAATTTATAATAGTAAACTATAAAATTGTAAATCTTTAACAATAAAATAAAAATGCATTTACAGAAAAATGCAAGCCTACCTCACGGAAGAAGGAGTCAAAGACAAACAATGGCACCAAACTCTGCAACAAAGTTGAACAAACAATGGCGTCATGGAAGAAATGGTGAAGTCAGCTGCTTTCAAATTCGCCCTGAACTTTGAAGTCCGCCACCGTCGCATTTTCATGCAACTTATACAATTTCGTGTTGCTTTTAGGGTTTTATTTTTTGCCCGGAATTTAAGCGCAGGTAGGTGAGATGATTAATCAGGATTTTTTACAGATTTAAACGCAATTTAAACGAGCAATAAGTTGTTGACTATTGTCAACGATTTTCTAAAAAAAATGGGGAAAAAAACGTGCTGGGTGCCGACTAAATGAAAATCGCGATTAATTGCAATTTTTTCCAGATTTATGCTTCTTTGGGTGAAGCAACTAGTTTCTAGAACATATAACTTAATAGGTTAATATATTGCAATATATATTGGTTCACACACAAATGGTCTATTTCTCATTGTGCAATCGATCTAGGGTTTTTTCTCATTGCAAATTTTCCCTAGATTGAAGTAGAGTCAAGTTTATTCCTTGTTTGAGCATCATTGACTCAGATATGCTATTAGAGCATCATTTTTGGATCATAAAGCAATAATTTGTAGTTTAATTCCATCAAGTTATGCATAGAGCTAAGTAACCCTAATCTATTTTTTTATTTTAAAAGATGTGCTTGTTTCTTTTCAATTTATTATCTCAACTTAGATTGTAGGGTTGGAGTTGATTATTATTAAATTTATTTACTCTACAATCTTTTGAAAAGGTTATTCATTTTCCTTTTAAATATGATATAACATATTAGTCTAATAATAATTAGTGGAAGTAAAATATATATATTTTATTTATTTAGTTTAATATGCTATGTATTGAAGGTGAAAATTCCCCTAATCTCTAAATAAAGGAATGGACAATATAAGTCTAATTACACCATCACATATACTTATTTATGCAATGTTCAAAGGGTGTAAATATAGAGTGTGCAATGTTGAAAGGGTGTAATACAGAGTAGGGTTAGAGAGGTGCAAGCAATTTAATAGTGCCAATTCATTGAAAATGTAGCTCCCCTTGATGCTCCAAGTGACTTCATTACTTGCAAAAGGTTAGTGCAAGGCATGCATATGTTATAATTTAGATTTCTCATAGGATGGTTGTAAAATTTAATAGATGCGTTGAATTAAATTTAACTTAAGAAATCTAACAACATTCTAGAGTAAGACTACCTAGTGCAAAATAAAGACTTTAGAAATACAGACAAATAGAGAAGAATTATGTTAATCAACCATGTATAATATAAGCCCAAATTAAAATTTTCATGCTTTAGTAAAATACAATGAAGTTGTATTTTATAGAAAATACAAGAGGAAATGATACAACATGGTCTCTTAAAAATATCGTGATTCTCATGAAGCAATTTGTTTAAAATCAAGAAATAAAGAAAATAAATTGTAGAATTATCCAAATAATACCTAAAAGTAGTATGTATGTTATTTTTAGTGTTTTCCTAAGTAAAATCAATGTAAACTAGTGTATGACAACGCATGATTTACATCAACACCCCCCTTAAATGCAACTTAGGTGGGTGACAAGGATAGGTCCTAACAATTAGGCAATGTTAGGTATTCATGTACATAAAACACATCCCAAAAAGAAAGATGCCTCTTCCTTGTGCTTGCCTTTTACCCAAGAACAACTTCCCTCATGTTGTAGAAGATGAAGGTTAAAGTAATATATCTAACAAGTGTTGAAATAGGCCCCCTATATTAAAAAAATATCTCCCTTCTAGAAGAAACAACCCTTACACATTTGAATTTGTAGGTTTTCAAGCTTATTTGTAGATTTGATCAAGTCCTATTTCATGATTGAAGATTGATGCAATAGAAGAGCATGATGGATTCTAGGTTTGAGAGATGCATTTGGCCATATCCTACACCTAATGACTTGTTTCCTAAGTGTTCTCATCTTCAAGCTTCATCCTACTTGCAACCTAAAGCAACGTATCCTTATGTTTCAAATTTCCTAAGGGTGTTTTGACTTCCTCTTAGGTAGATCTTGTCATTTTCATATAGGAATCCTTATTTAAAAAACTTGAGTAGGGTTTTATGCATTTTAGCTCATAACAATCTTAGATGAACTTAAGGTTAGGGAACACACACTGTTATCAATCAATTTTATTGGCTATTATGTAGGTAGAAATACAAAAATAGGGGTTTGATTGAGGAAAAATCCTATATAGCTACCCCCACCATCTCTTTATTGCAGTCTAGTTGTCATTGATGTCAAAAGAATATTGGAGTTGGTTGTAGTTTGGTTGTTGGTATTGCAGTTTGGCTATTTGGTTGCTAGAGTATATGAGATGCTCCACATCTCTCCATTGTTTTTGTGCTCCTATGGTTTGCAAGATAGCTTTATGATATGTCAAAGCATGTGTGATCCAAGTTTTAGTTCAATTGTGTTATAGGAAAGCTGTTTTGGAAATGACAGTTTGAAGGCTGTGTTCTTTATGTGAGGATGCTCATAGTGGTGCAATGTTTGGCTCTGCATTCCTCCACGTTTGCAAATATGGTTATGCAGTTCAACAGTTAAGTTTGTGATGTTGTGAAGGTACTATATGAAAAGTTTCATGTCATTAGTCCTTCCACAAAGAAAGTTATGAGTGACAAAGTGTAGTACTGTATTTTCCTGTGGCTAGTTTTAGTGTCTGTTGGCTTGCACCAACTTGTTGATGTATAAAGTGGTGAATTGGTTGGTGGAGAATGTTCTTGAGGATCATGTGATTTTTTTTTTCTTTGCAAAGTGATGTTTGGTTTCTCCAGAACAAGTTATGGTCCAGAATGAAGGTGTTGTTGGGTTATGCTTTTGCTTGATCGATTAAGGTATGTTGAAGGTGTGCGCCACAAAATATTTGTTGTGCAGAGTTCAAGGAGTGTTTGGAGATGTTGCATGGGTCATGCCGAATCATCTAGGAGAAGTGCAAGTAATGTTTAATCTTTCATGAGTACCACCAATGTTGTAATGGACAACATGCTACAAGTTTCATGTTTTCTTGCTTAAAGAAGACCTAATTTGAATGTGCCAAGCATGAAAATGTTGTTAATTGAAGATCAAAGTTGTGAAGAGTGTATAAGACCAGGTTAAGCATGTGTTGGGATGCACAAGGTATGTCCTTCTTGGTGTTGCATGTAGTCCATTTTGGGTCTTTCCCTCTACACGTTTCATGTTGTTGTTTGATCTTTGGCCGAGTTGTAATTGTAATAGTCCATGTTGTAGGCCAACATATGTAATGTAATCATTGTAACATCATGTATATATTGTAAAACTAGTTGATCTAGGTTGAGTGGGAGAGTTGAGGATGTGTAATGCATTATGATGTTTATGTAAGCGACTAAAGGAGAAAGAGAAGAAGTGGAAGATTCTGTTCGGATTCAAGTTGATCATATTTTTGTGACAAAAGGAAAGTGAAGAGTGTGCCTAACTGATTGCTAGAGGCGGTGAGCCAAAGGCAAAACTTCTTGAAGGCTGAAAGTAGTGAGTCAATAAGCTAAAGAGAAGACATGTGAAGAAGTAGCAAAAGAGTTGTCATTACAAAATTGCAATCATCAAAAGAGAAGGGAAAAAGAAAAATTACAATCATCAAAAGGATTGAGCTTCATTGTCAGATTTAGACAGTAGGATTTTCATGCTATTATATTTTCTGAGGTTGTTGTCATTTTAGGGAGTAGTTTCTTCTTTGGGTTGAAGCCCTAAAACAGAGTCTATAGGGAGTTGTAGCTTCCTTGGGAGTGACTCTAAAACCTTTCTATATGGAGTAGTAGCTTCCTTGGATTGTAGCCCTAAAAAAAAGTTGTAACTGTGATTCATTTGTGAGGTTGGATTAGGACAATAGCTCCTAGCAGGTTTTCTCACCATGGTTTTTACTTTGTGGGGTTTTCTATGTACATCTGGTGTTGTGTGGTGTTGTGAATTGTGTTCATATTTCATGTTTCTATTTGTGTTGTAAAGTTTAAGTTTCAATTTTCTCTGGAGGGTTTGGGATTTGATAGAATACTGATTCAACCACCCTCTCAGTACTGTTGGTGTGTGTTCAAAACTTTTGCAAATTTGTTGCAGGTTCAAATCCAAAGATGGAAGTTTGCAGGGCTAGCACCATAGAGTAGACAAAGAGCTACATGTTCAAGTTTCCAATTCCATAAAAGGAATATAAGGACTCAAATGCCCTTGGGCGACTCTGTCCTCCTATTTAGACCGACACCAAACTTTCAGGATAGGTACACAACACTCTACTCTTCCTAGATACAATTGTAAATTTTTGTTTTAGTTTGTCAGTTGTTAGAAGCTATTTTTCATATTAGGGCACATAGTCTAATTAGGTTAATCAAGGAAAATAAATTCCACTCCATCCCAAGGCTCAAAAGGATAAGATATAGGTTTGATTGACTCACCTTCATGGTTGAAATTCAATCTAATCACCTTATTGATTTGCATCCTAATGTACCTTTGAAAAAGGAGAAAAATTAATCCTAGGTTTAGACATTAAACTTAGCGTTCCCTTTTTCTATGTTACAACACTAAAATTGACAAAGTATTCTATGTACATATATAGATGGCCTCCTATCCACATCAAAAAAACCACCTTCTAAATCCCATTTGATAATTATTGACAAATACTATGGAGAGTGTGAAATCCATGACGCTTTCCATGTGATTAAACTTCTCCTTTAACCTATAAGTCATGGTAGGCCCAACACAAATAAGAAGAAAGAGAAACCATCCCATTATTTTGGTACACCAAGTTTATCAAATTAGGCTTTCAAGTGCAAATGAGAAAATTGAAAGCCGTGTTGAATTTTGGCTATATGATGATGATTTGTAGCTTATTTTTAAAGTAATGAATACCATATAGAAAATAATGTGTCAAATAATGAACCACAAAGGAAAAAGAGTAGGCCTTCATGAACAAGGAATTAAAAAAGCTATACATTTTGTGCAAATCAAGGATTTCATGGCACCAAATGAAAACCCCCTAGTGATTAGTATGAGGATGCTAGTGAAGCTTGCATAATATATGAGGAAAATTATTCTAAAATTGAGACAATTTCCTCTTATAGTCTCTACAAAGATCATGTTCCCAACCAACCTTTTCAATGACATTGCTATACTCATCATTATTCTAATAACCTAAACTTATTGACTAGGATTGATAAGATCACATACCAATTGACTTATTCAAGATGATGAAGCTATCACATAATTCACAAGGATTTGAGATGGAATCTCACAAAGGGATCATGAAAATGGTTTTGATACCAACCAAGACACTTCAACATATTTTAGGAAGCAATAAGAGTTCCTTAGTTAGATACAATCCAAAAATCAAAACAAACAACAATATAAAATAATCCTCTAGTAAAAACCTCTTTGAGGCACTAGCAAACCAAAATGATCAAAAGTTAAAAAATGGAAGTCCCTTTATAAAAACCTCTCTTAGAAACTATCAGATCAAAAAAATCAAAATCAAGAAAATAAAGATGAGTATTTTGGTGGAAACATTTTCAAGGTGCTAATAGCCAAGGAAGATAATCTTCCTCCTATGCCAATACAATTACAATATGAATCTACATTGCTAATTAAGGATAGCATTAATGTGAACGTTGGAATAAAGGAAAATCAAATCTTGGGGATACTCTTATTCCCTTAGAATAGGAAAATTTTGGCACCCTTAACATAATTTTTAGATGACTTTACAAAAAATAAACTTATAGACAACATGAATACCATTAGTTACCTTCTTAAGGTGCACAAGGATTCTCTACAATGTCAATTTTTTGTTGAACAAATAATGATCCTAGGATATATCATGCCAAAATTTGAAATGGTGTGTGTGATTTTTGGTCCTAGTTATTCTTGGTATCATGAAATTTCCACATACTTCCATGACAACATCGTCCCTTCCACTCTTTGATGTAACCATAAAAAATACTTCATCCAACATGCATCCCACTTTACCTCCTTCACAACACTCTCTATCATAGGGGCTATGAAGGCACTATAATGTACTAACCCTTCCATAAAGTAAAAATTTCTTAATTTAAACCAAACGAGTAAAGAAACAAGTAACAAAACCATTGCAATAAAAAATTTCTTTTCTTTTATTAATACTTCCAATCAAGATGCATAACATATTACAACATGAATTCCTTCTCATTTCAAATATACATCAATGTAAGAAAGAATACAAATACATACATAGCTCATAGAGCTTTAGAACAAATCGTTGTAAGATGGTCTAGGTTCTTTCCTTTCAAATCTTGGTTCTTTTGTCGACTGCCGTGGAGGAGAAGCATCACTCAGGCACTTTTCCGCCAACCATAGACTCTAAATGCGATCCCCCGCACATCTATCATTCAATAGATGGCCCTTCCCTTCGACGAAGAGATTGGTAGAGTAACTGATAACGACAACCAACTGAGCATAGTGTTGTGTCCTACATAACTAGAACTTGTAATCCCATAATCCCGAACTAGCATGTAATAATGGATCATGGTGAACTGACAATGTAGTCTCGGTAGTCACACAAATAAGTGGAGTCTTAGACATTGCACTACTTTGGCCAAAGTTTTCTCATTCAATACTTCTAATGAAGTCATCTATCACATACACTACTCAGGGCTGATTTGACTTGAGGCTATCTTACACTACGCATAGGTATTGTCCTTCAATGGATAATATGTCATCCCAAACTAACCTACAACATACTAATCTACTTGTAATGAATCTATTTAACAAGTAAGTACACAAGCTCCCTCCCATACTGGATTAACTATCCTAGGAGTAACACAAGCTTTCCTAGTTAATTTAATAACTTAGCTGGGTGTACCTCAAGTGACTCTTGCATTCAATCAAGCCTAGTATATAATAACTAAGTTATATACCATACTCCTATTATGGAGTTCTTACAAGCACAATATAGAAATAGCCTAAAAGCTTCAATTCCCTTTTTCAAAAGAAAATTATAAATACTTCTATTGCACACATAGAAAGGACATTTTAGGCAACATAGATAACACATTAAATCCAAGTAAATAGAAAGAAGAAGAAATCCCCATGCCTGTTAATGCTTATCCCAATTAGTGATGAATGTGCAGCCTTCTCCAATAGTGATTCAGCTTAAAAATTAGCTTCCCAAAATAACTCCCTCTCTCTCTTGTTGATAACACACTTCTCAAACAAATAAGATACCTCTTTCTCACAAAAGATCACTTATTCCTCACTCATAAAACAAATGGATATGGATGGTAATATCTCAGAAGAATAAATAGCAGAAAGACATATAAACTCTTGGTAAAATGCGTCTCTTAAGTGAAATGGGAAAATGATGAAAGTAATAGAAGAGAGAGAGAATACGTCTCAAGTGAAATGGTGTGACTATTTATAGAGCAGCCAAGCATTCTAAATTCCTATTGTTTAGGCATGAAGAATGATACAAGTTTCATGCAAAGTAAATCAACATAAAGGTGGCGATAGATAAATATCAGACTCAACAAAAACCAACAATAGATCGACAATCTCATTGATAGCATTTCAAAGACCATTTCAATCAACACATGGCGAATTCAAATATTTCTCCAGAAATGATATCTATAGAAAAATGTAATTAGAGGTGGCGCCAAAACCTCTTTACTAGACTAAGTTGGCACTATTTTCAGATGAAGTGAATTAGTCAATGATATTTCTACAACATATAGAATGAATCAATTGGATTAAATGTTGAGTCGACTGAACCATTTAATGCGTTGGACTAAGCCCACGTATTCCACATTTACTCTATCAACCAAGTCAAAGCTTGCAGATTAAAACATATTGTCGTGTTTCCAAATATGTGTCTTTGTTGGTAATACGTGGCTCATATACACATCTGTGTATATTTCCATATCGACTTCCAATTTGATGTCAATAATTGATTCATATGTGCCATGGTTATTTAATGTGAAAAGTGACCTTAATAAATCAACAGCTTATTAAATAAGAATTAATCGAATTCTAATTAATTAATATGCTAAATATATATTATTGTTATATATATATTGTATATACTATATACATATATATATATATATATTTAAATACCTTACGTATTAATATATATAACTAAATATATATATAATCTTTTAATATATATATATATATATATATATATATATATATATATATATATATATATATATATATATATATATATATATATGTAAACCAGTCAACATACATCCGATATACATATATATATTTATATAAGAGTACAAACAATATAATTATAATAAGCACATTATACAAGATATATGCATATATATATATATATGTATAAGTGTATACGCCTCTATGTACACGTATATATATGTATATCATATCAATGCATCCATATGAGCATGTCCATTTGCCAATGTATGCTTGTATCGATATGCATATACATATGGATACATGTATATACTATATGTATATATATATGTTCACATCCGATTCACTTACATCCATTTATGTTACCATCATATTGATAAGTGTGTATGTGTGGTATATCTATACATATGCATATACATGTCGTTAGATCCCATTGAAACATATGTGGATACATATAAACATACTTCCACCTACATTCCACTTACCCATATGATCGTAATAACACAAGAAAGATATCAAAAACTTAAACAAATAAACATCACTCGCTAATGCATGCAGAAGTAAACAAGACTCCTAATGCAAACATACAAGCTATGGATGACTTACCTATAATCCCACAAACTGAATCAACTTATTCACTCTAATGTGGTGTGTGTATGCTCAGATAGTTTACTTTTACCGGTTACCTGACCAAGAACTTCTCCCAAGTGATACTTCCCCTCTGCTTGGAGGAATTGATGCAGTTAAGGTAGGAGGGCCCAATTAAGGACTATCCAGCCTTGCAGCCTAAATTACTAATTCCATGATCACAACAGATATGCAATGGAAATTAACAGCTAATCCACATAAAGATAAAAGATATTTATGAACACCAGATGCAAGATTTATCCTAGGAAAACCCTAACAGGGAAAAAAATACAACCTTCAAAGCTCATTCCTCATTATATTATAATCTCAAAACACATTACATATGCCTCGTGGGCTTGAAAAATTCTAGGACGCAACCTAGGGACTACAAATAACTTAAATGATAACAATCTTCATCCACTCCTTCGACTCTACTCCACACTCCTTCTGCTCTGAGATCCTTCCGGATCAAAATAATTTTTCACCATGCTTCATACTTCACACTATTGAGCACCTTATATATCCATCTCCCTTCAGTGTCCTATAACAAATCATCTCTCTTCTATTTATATCATCCACAAATCATTTAACCCTTAACAAGTTGGCCCAATCACAACGGCTAGTAAGATAACGTGCAAACTCAAATAGGTTGGCCTCAAACAATAAACAATTTACAATGCGAACCAACCAAAGTTGGACACAACAAAGCAAGGACCCAAAACAACATCCTCAAACACGAAACACCTTCAAAATTTATTCCTCAAAGATCCACAACATGCTATAATCACCCCGTTGGCCAAGAACATGGAAAACATGACCTCACAAAAGAAAATCACCAATCACGAGCACAAAGATCAATGTGGACCAACAAAAAATGATCTGGAAGCATCTACAAGTATCACGAATCACCACAAAAACATCCTCAACATCTTAAATTACCATAATCACATCATCTCCTTTCAGGTTCACCAACTAGAACGACTGAACAACTATCAAAACACAAATATTCATAACTCGATCAAATCTTCATGCAAACCTTTGAAACTTAACATGGAAACACTAGATATGCTCAACAACAAACCCTTTAATCCACAACCTATGATCATCAATATACTAAACTGGCCATCATACTGAACTCCACTGCATCACTGACAACTGCCTCAACTATTCTGAATGCTTCCAGATGCCCCTGCATCAGACTCTTGAGGTTATTTGAAAAGTGAGCCTCTTCACTTTGGTCTATACTGTATCAAATCCAATGTTGTCTCTTGAATTGGTTTGGCGATCTGTCCACAGACACTTGCAACTGCCTCAAGGTCGACATTTTGTTCAATTCCACCTTGCAAAACTACCTCAAGTTCTTCTCTTTGAATTGGTTCGACGTTCTACTTGCAAGCCTTGCACTGCCTCACTGGTCGGCGGTTTGAGCAAGCCCACCCTGCAATTTGCCTCAGGTTCTTCATCGTATCATGGTCGAGGTTTGGCGGTCTACTTGCAAGCCTTGCACTGCCTCACTGGTCGGCAATCTGAGCAAGCCTTCTTCGCAAGTTGCCTCAAGATCATCATCTGCTTCTATTCCTTCATTCACATTTACTTGGCTCTGGTACATAAGATTTCTCCTTAAGATCAATGCTTCGCCTTCTTCCGGTTCCACTATGAAATCTGATACCTCCAAAGGTTCCCCTACTTGTGTATAAACTAATTCTGTATCAACAGGCTCTTCTTCACCTGCACAAACTATCTCTGCACCTTTTACTGCTTCTCTTTCACTACCTACTCTGGTATTAGATTCTTGATGACACTCAATGCTTGATTCTTTCTTCCTCCAAACTTGAAAACAACTTCCTCTTCTAGCAAATCCTCTTTCACTCCTGTGGTACCCTTCACTGTGATAAGTATTATGACTCTTGTCACCTCTTCCTCTATGATTTGCATAAGGTCTTCTTTCTCTGCATCTTGCTGTCTCTTTTCCTCCAACATATGAGTTCTTCCATCTGTACAATTTTCTAAACATACAAGTAACATGTTTCCACTTTGCTCCATCAATCCATCCATAATTCATCTGCTTACAATCTGTCATAGGTTTTCTCCTTCTCATCTTATTCCAACACATCTTCTCAGAATGATTCCATAACTTACAAGGATATAGATCCCAACATAATGCCTTTTCTTGTCCATTCCTATTACAATGTGAACAATACATCTTCTCTGATTCAAACTTCCAATAACATTCTTAACTTTGTCATATCCAAGGCCTTCACTTCTTGATCTTATTACCAAATCAATAGGTTATGTAATTCCTTGTTGATGCTTTCCCAATCCCCTTCCTTCATATCCCACTCTTTGCATGATTTTGAATCCAATACCATCACCAACAATTGTAGGCTTTGTTACATTGTTACCTTCAACTTCACCTTCCAAAGAAACTTCTGCAACATCACACAAGTCATTAGTATCACAAGAAACATCACAAAATTTAGGCTTATATCTCAGATTCTCATTCTCCTTCTGGCATGCTTTACGTGATTGCTCCAATTGGTTAACATGTTCCTTCAAGCTAGATATTTCCTTCTTCTACAAACTGTTCTCCTTGTTCAGCTCCTTCAAACTTTCCTCCAGATCTCTGTTCCTCTTTTCCACCTTTGCAAACAACTTGAATCCTTTTGCAAATTCCTTTTCCAGATCCTCAAAAATTTCCAGCTCTGCTTCTAGTTCTTCATTTCTCCTTCTTACATTTTTCAGTTCTTCTTCAAGAGCATCATACTTGTCTCCTCCTAGTTCTTTTATCCTCTTTATCAACTCTGAATTACACTTCTTGATTTTGCACAATTCTTCCTCCAAAGTATCCCTTTCACATATTAGGGTTTCATTTTCCTTCTTCATCCTCTTCCCAATCTTCCCCATTGAAACAAATTAGATAAACAACCAAATTTAAATGCTCACTCGAATCTTTCTTGCCTCAATCTTTCTTCTATGATGACACTTATTACTTCTAGGGTTTCACACTTCTTTCAACACTGTCTTCTTTCCAACAGATTCACAACCAATTAACAGACTCAAAACCAGCTTTGATACCATTTGATGTAGTCAAGGTAGGAGGGCCCAATTAAGGACTGTCCAGCCTTGCAGCCTAAATTACTAATTCCATGATCACAACAGATATGCAACAAAAATTAATAGCTAATCCATAGAAAGATAAAAGATATTTATGAACACCAAACACAAGATTTATCCTGGGAAAACCCTAATAGGGAAAAAAAACCCAACCTTCAAAGCTCATTCCTCATTATATTATAATCTCAAAACACATTACATATGCCTTTCGGGCTTGATAGATTCTAGGCCGCAGCCCAAGAATTACAAATAACTTAAATGATAACAATCTTCATCCACTCCTTCAGCTCTACTCCACACTCCTTCTGCTCTGAGATCCTTCCGGATCAAAATACTTCATCATCGTGCTTCATACTTCACACTATCGAGCACCTTATAGATCCATCTCCCTTCTGTATCCTATAACAAATCCTCTCTCTTCTATTTATATCATCCACAAATCATTTAACCCTTAACAGGTCGGCCCAATCACAATGGCTAGTAAGATAACGTGCAAATTCAAATAGGTCGGCCTCAAACAATAAATTTTTTATAATGCGAACCAACCAAAGTTGGCCACAACAAAGGAAGGACCCAAAACAACATCCTCAAACACGAAACACCTTCAAAATTTATTCCCCGAAGATCCACAACACGCTATAATCATCCTGCCGACCAAGAACATGGAAAAAATGACCTCACAAAAGAAAATAACCAATTGCGAGCACAAAGATCAATGTGGACCAACAACACACAATCTGGAAACATCTACAAGCATCATGAATCACCACAGAAACATCCACAACAACTTAAATTACCAGAATCACATCATCTTCTTTCAGCTTCACCAACTAGAATGACTTAACAACTATCAAAACACAAATATTCATAACTCGATGAAATCTTCATGCAGACCTCTAAAACCTAACATGGAAACACTAGATATGATCGACAACAAACCCTTTAATCCACAACCTCTGATCATCAATATACTGAACTGGCCATCATACTGAACTCCACTACATCACTGACAACTGCCTCAACTATTCTGAATGCTTCCAGATGCCCTTGCATTAGCAATGGAACACATACCTGCATCCACTAACACATGCTCACGACAGTCAAATGTTCCATAAGTAGTATATATAATCATCTCCAAAGTTAGAACAATTACAATTCAATATCCTTTCATTCATATAAATGAAGTATTTCACCATGAATAACATCAACTGAAGTAACATCAAATGAGACAATCATCAAATGTAAAAACATTCATATTGATAACAAGGTACAAGCATATTTTATTCATCTCCAGAATACACATTACATCAATTTTTACCCTATGCAGTAATAGTAAATAGTAATTATACAATTGGTGTGTAACATACTCCCCCCCTTAACAATCATCATCCCTAATGACCTAAGGTATTATTCAAAACATAACAATCTAACATTACATTATTCAACATTCTCAAAAGCATGAACAATGTCAAGAAATTTTTGCTGAATTTTGGCATAGTCCTCCCAAGTAGCTGAGTCTTCTGCGTACTGGTCCCACTGGAATCTACACTGTAAAACCTCTCTGTTATGAAAGTGTATCTTACATGTTCCTAGCACCTTGACAGGCTTGAGAGTTACTACTTTGGGGTCCCTTACTTGTAAAGCAGTCCAATCAATTACATGATTATCCCTTGGTATATACTTTTTAAGGTAGGACACATGGAAGACATTATGCATTCTGGAAAGAGCGGTGCAAAGCGATTCGATAGGCCACTAGATTCACTTCCTCTAGAATCTCAAAGGGTCCAACATAACATGGGGCTAACTTAGAAGACTTTCCAAATTTAATGGAGCCCTTGAGAGGTTTCACTCTCAATAATACTTTGTCACCTAAGGCAAAATTACGGGGCACTCTCTTAGCATCAACGTAACTTTTCTCTTGATTGTTAGCTTTTGTTAACGTTGGATTAATAATCTTAACTTGCTCATCCATTTCAGCCAACATTTCTGGCCCAAGACTCACTTGATCCTCAAGCTTATCTTGTAATGCCCATAATTTACACTAGGGTAAAACACAACTAATTTTTTGTTTTAAACAATATTACAATATACTAACATTTAACATCCATACATGTGCATGGTACATGCAATATGCATTGGGTGAGAAATGGGCCACTTTGGTCAACTTGTCAACAGTTACCATGATGGCATCATGACGACGTGAAGACAAAGGTAGACCAACAATAAAATCCATCGAAATGGTGTCCCATTTCCACACGGGAATATCGTGCGGGTACAATAATCCTGCTGGATGTTGGTGCTCTTCCTTGACTCTCTGACACTTAAGGCATTGAGTCACATACTTTGCAATGTCATGTTGCATCCCTTCCCAATGGTATAATTGTCGAAGATCGACATCAATCTTCTTCACCCCTAGATGTGCTACATATGGTGCCCTGTGTGCCTCTGATAAGATGATTGCATGAAGATCACCAATGTTAGGTACATAGATATGACCTCTATGTCGCAACAACCCATCTGAATCCAATGTGTACCTTGTAAACTTTCCCTTGAGGGCTCTCTGTGACTGTAATTCCTATTATACCTCTCTATACCACTCATCCTCTACTAAGTGATGAAGGATACGTCCCATCAAATCTGTGCCTAATGACATGGATGATAACTCGTGTCTCCTCTTGCTCAATGCATCGGCCACTACGTTCTCCTTCCCTTTGATGTAATGCACATCAAATTCATACTCACAAAGGAACTCCATCCAACTCCTTTGATGGGCATTTAGATTTGGCTGCATGAAGATATACTATAAGCTCTGATGATATGAATGAAGCTCACAGTGGTGTCCTAAGAGAAAGTGTCTCCAATGGACTAACACATGAACTACTGTTGCCAACTCTAAGTCGTGAGTAGGGTAGTTCAGCTCATGGGGTTTGAGTTTTCACGACTCATACATGATCACTCTACCCTCTTGCATAAGCACTGCACCTAAACCGTCTAATGAGGAATTAGTGCATACCATGAAATATGCTGATGGATTTGGTACTGCTAAGATAGGAGCACTAGTAAGATGCTCCTTGAGGGTCTAGAAGGCCCTCTCACGCTGCTTTTTCCACTCAAACTTCTTCCCTTTCCTCTGAAGGGACATAATAGGGTGTGCAATCCTGGAGAATCTCTCCACAAAATGTCGATAATAACCTGCTAAGCCCATGAAGCTCTTGACCTCTGTCACTGTGGTAGGCGCTGGCCACTCTATGATAGCTCTAATATTTGATGGATCTACGAAGATACCATCACTTGATATAATGTGCCCAAGATAATGAACCTATGAATGAAAGAAGGCACACTTAGATAAGCTACCATGCAACTGATGCTCTCTCAAACACTGTAAGACCTGTCGTAGATGCTCCTCATGCTCCTCCTCTGAACGTGAATATACCAAAATGTCATCCAAGAACACTATCACAAATAGATCTAGAAAGGTACAGAATACCCCATTCATGAGGCTCATGAACATTGCAGGGGCATTCGTCAACCCGAATGGTACCATCGTAAACTCATAATGACCGTACCTAGTCCTAAAAGCAGTCTTATATATATTTGCATCTTAAATCTGCAACTGATGATATCTAGACTTGAGATCAATCTTAGAGAACACTCTAGCACCCTGTAGTTGGTCGAATAGATCATCAATCCTTAGAAGAGGATAACGATTCTTGATTGTCACCTTATTTAACTATCTGTAGTCCACACAAAGTCGAAGGGATCCATCCTTCTTCTTAATGAAGATGACAGGAGCACCCCAAGGTGAGACACTCGGGTGGATATGATCATTCTCTAACAACTCCTCCAACTGTAATTTGAGCTCACTAAGCTCATGAGTGGTCATCCTGTATGATGCACGTGATATTGGCTCGGCTCTGGGTACTAAGTCTATATGAAAATCGATCTCCCGCCGAGGTGGCATACCTGGCAACTTTGAAGGGAACACATATGCAAACTCCCTAAGGATGGGATGATCATCCAAAGATGCCTCTGACTCCTCCCCAGTCCTGTCATTGATGGTAATGGCGAATAACTGACATCCCTTTCACATACATTGCTTAAGCTACATAGCAGATATCATGCGAAGAGATACAGGCCTCTGCACTCTTGTAATTTTCACTACTTTACCATGGTCATCTACACACTCAACTGCCTTACGACGAAAATCTACCTTAGCTTGATGTGCATCAAGCCAATCCATACCCAAAACTACTCCAAAGGAGCCTAATGGGGTATCACGAAGGTCCACTGAAGTAGTCCAATCTCGTAGTTGCAATGGACAATCTCTGACTATTGAATCTATGGGCACCTTAGCTCCTAAAGCTAACTCAACCTCCCACCTATCATCCTGCCTAGATGCCACCAGCCTGCTACGCTCCAATATAGATGGGGAAATAAAAGAATCAGATGCTCTAGAATCAAACAAAACAGAAACATGAATATCACCAATCATACCTGGTGTCTCAATGACAGTGGCTTGATGCTCAACTTGGCGGTTCTCGACTGCCGCAAAAAATCTGTGGGACTTTCCCACATCTCCCACTATCTACTCAGAACCTCCTGTCTACTGTCCTCTAGCTACAAGTCCCTAAGTGCAATCCCTAGCTAGATGTCTACTGCACCACATACATAACAAGGACCTCGAGTATACACTTGAGCCGACTGTGTCCTGCTGGGCTATTGTCCCCCAGTCCTACTGAACCACTAAATCCATCACGTGAGGACTGTTGTGAGCATGCTGGGGTGACTCGCTATGTCTGTGGACGTTGGTCACATTGAGGAACCTGTGGTTGCCATGGCTTGAAGTGGCCACCTTGTGAGCTCCGTTGAGGCCTAGGCCTCTGACTCTGTTGCTGTTGCTATGGTGGTCTAGGTGGCCCAACTTGATGCCTGAATCCTCCCTTCAAATGAAGGGGAGACCGTCAAAAGCTATGTGACTGTGGAGTGTGGTTGCGATTCTAAAACCGCTCTTGTGCATCCTGGGATTTTCCTTGAATCTCCTCTACTATAAGGGCCTTTTCCATAGCAACCCAAAGGTTCTCTGGATTGGCCATGCGAACTGGTCCTAATATACCTACATTTAGGCCCCTAATAAAATGGTTGACGAGAAGCTTCTCATCATGCAAATAATCCACATACTATAGAAGCTCCAAAAATTGGCTCTCGTACTGTGCTACCGATAAACCCCTCTGATGTAGGTCATGAAACTCATCAATACAACGCTGTCTGAAATGCTCAAATAAGTAGCATGCTCGAAACCACTCTAAGAATGTCTCCCAAGTGAGAGTATCTAAAGATAGGTGGTGTTTATGCTCCTCTTGGCGCCACCACATAGATGCTAAGCCTCGAAGCAACAATATCGCAACATGTGCTTTTAGATTGCTTGCATATGCACGCAATCTCATGCACCTCTCAAGACTAAGAAGCCAAGACTCAACCTCTACTCCATTCGTGGATCCCTCAAAATTAGGTGGTTTCAATCACAAAAACTCATGAATTTGATAGCCTGGATCTCGATACGCTCTACCCTCATCTGGTACTTCAGGATGGGGAATCTATGGTGGAGGATCTAGATGGACTGATCCCCTCTCACCCTCATCATTATACTCCTCAGGAATGCGAGGGGGACTTCTACATGATATTCCAGAGTGGAAATGGGACACCATTTCGATGGATTTTATTGTTGAGGGTTGAGGGTTTTATATCTCCACCTCTTTGAGGACTTCCAAGAGGAAGTTCATTCCTAGAGGGGGAGGATGTGAGGCTTACCCCTATGATACACCTAGTATTTAGACTATTTTGGGTTGTGGTTATTGACTATACTTAGACTATTGATGACATGATACTTAGACATTTGAGTTCTTATGCTGATTTGATTATGGTATTTAGACATTTGAGTTCTTATGATGATTTGATTATGACTATGCTACATGCTTAGTTAGATGACTATGATGGTTGACCTAAGTTTATGCTAGTTACTGTGGTTGTTCAATTTGAATTTTGAAATGATGAACAAATGAAATATGTGTTGTGAATGAACTATGTTGCAATTCGATGAGCTTGAAAATTAAGGTAAAAAGAATTGGATATGATATGCAATACGTGTTTGTTCCAGTTATGATATGAGATATATATGCTATGTGAAATTATGAAAATTAAGTATATGAAATGATGATTCAATTGTTTTGATATATTATTATTTTTGGATGGAAACTTGTGTATATGAAATGGTGATTCAATTGTTTTGAAATATGATTTATTGGATGGATTAATGTGTACATCGAGTGCGCAGGTACACTTTCCATGGCCAATGGAAATTGGAGGTAACCTTTGGGAACCCTGAGTAAATTAACCAATGAAACCGAGCTATATCCATATGGCCTAGACTATACTTCCATTATGTAATGTTTTTTTTTATTCGTGATGTTATTTGTGAATGTAAATTGATTTTTATTGCCATGTCAATCCATCTAGATGGTGAGTTGTCCACCCAAGTGGACAAACTCGGATTTAACCTTTAGGGCACTTTTTGGGGGTTGAAAAGTTAAGTTTTTTAAAATGTTTTTATGGATTTAAGGTCCCTAGGTCAAGTACCTATGGGTTAGGTACCTTTTCAGCTTAAAATTTTAAGTCAATTTCATGATTGGACACCCTTTTTGAGGCCTTAAAGAGGTTTGACGAAAATAAGGTTTTGAGAAGTGGGATGGAGACTAGTCCCTTTCCATTCCCACTTCTCCAAGTTGTCTTGAAACTCTCCCAAGTCCTCACGCATGTGTGAGCACACATGGGTGAGTGTGCTTGGGAGGGTGAATTGGTGAGTGACAAGTGTCACTTCCCCATTAAAAAGAAATTCAAACTTGAATTCTATAAGAAAACTAAGAGCAAGGGTTTTGGGGGTCTCTTTTGCATTCTTTGTTTTTGGGAGTTTAATTTTTTTAGGGAGCTCTTGGATTTGGCTTAGGAGAGTGGAGAGCAAGCTTGGAGGAGAAGGAGTTGTGCTTAACCTCATCACTTCCTTCCAAAGCTTGGATTGAGGTAGGATCATCACACCCATCTGCTTCTTATGTTTTAAATTTGTAAGCTATGTACATGTATTTGTGTGTTTTCAAATGCTTCCTTTAAATTTTGTTTGTTTTTGTGTATATTGTTGGGAAAAAGTGTTTTAATGGGATAGGCTCACCCAAATTTGGGTAGAGCATCCCAAGTTGGGGATGGTTGGAGTAGGAACCTCCATGGGGACATGTTATTCCTCCTTAGAAAGGAGAGATTAAAAATAGGGGTATGAGTACCCATATGTGTTGAGAAATGTGAATGATGGTTTGGGTGGAAAAGGAAATGTGAAGGGTTGTGTATGAAGGGTTGAAAATTTGTGATTACTTTTCATGGTGTTTATTTTGAGTCCCCAAAATGGAGTGCGTAGTCCACCCTCCATTCCCCATGTTGGGTTCATAATGAACCCTATGTTATGTGAAAATCCCTTTGGGTGGGTGTGAAATTGTTATGTGTATTTTGTGTGTGAATTATATTGGGATTGTATACTTGCACCCGGTTCCCAAGTTTCCTCCTAGCTCAGGGGTGGTTGGTTTTCCAACCAAAGGTTGGGAGGTGAGCACCCATGGCCTATGGAAAAGGATAGTGTCTTTTGCAGTTTTTGTAGGCTTGAGGAGATTGAAAAAAAAGAAGGTGTACCCATGTTACTTGGAGAATTTGTTATATTTGTTGTATCTTCTATATGAAATTTATTCTATGTGATGCTTGTTGTAAATCGGAAAATGTGCTTTCTATGACCTTGCTGTTATAAGTCAACAAGTAGGAAAGTTCACATCTATAATCTGTAAGGAAAAAAAAATGTTTTATATTTCAACCCGAATTGCTCGTATGTTGCTGTAACAAAGGTTTTACTAGGGAGTAACTGATATATCTGCTATAATGTAAAAGAAAGGAGAAATATGTATTTCCTTGTAAAATACAAATCTGATTCCTTTTCTATGTCAACTGTCTTATTGGAAAAAGTTTGTAAAATTAAAAAAAGAGGGGTTTATTGATCTATTGCTGTCGGAGTTATGTGAAAGCTTAGGACAATATATGCAGTTCAAGAAAAGATTGTTTCCTTACCATTTTAGTAAATTTCTATGCAAAGAAAATGTTGTTGTAAAGAGGATATCCCTTTGTATCATTCTCTTGAGTTGTGCTTATGAATGGGGTTTGAAAATAAAAGAAGAAAAAGATTACATATATACAGGTATTCCTTTGCTGTGAAAATAAAAGCATGCATATTTCAATGTTATTTGCAAGGGAATGTATTGCTCTAATTTAAATCTACACACCTTTCATATAAAAAAAAGGAGGGTTATGGGTTATGTATTTCAAAATCTTTAGGTACTCTATTTTCTTGTTTTCTCTCTGTTTACTAGGCAAACTATTTATCTAGTTAAAAATCTGTCTTTATAAATTCATTTTTTAATATATGTCTGGAAGAAAAGATACAAATCTGTTTGTAGTGCCCTTAAGTAGTCGCTTAGTTTGATGATTTGAATCATTTTTCTTTAAAAGCATGTGTTATAGTTTACAGTTATAGCAAATGTATGTATGTTGTTGCCTAAAATATGAATAAAGAGCCCTTCATGCGTTTCCTTGACCTTAGCTTTTTATTTCGTTAGAAAAGAATAGGTACATTGTGTTGAAGTTCCCTTTAATGAACCCGTAGTGTACTTACCATCATCATAGTAAGCTGTTAAAAAACAAAATATCAGAGTGAAGGAAGATGGTACAATATACCTCTATTACTTTAGGTAAATGCATACATAGTTGTTGTCCAGGACAATGCAAACCTAGTGAACCGAATAGAATGCAAATGAGTCGCTTGTACAGACCCCACATAGCATGCTATAGGAGGGACTATAGGTAATGCTCAGACAAAGAAAATAAAGATCCATAAACTGTAGCATTCGACATAGAACGCCCTATGAAAACCCAGATGATAACAGGTTTTAATATATATATATAAATAGGTTAAATAGTTCAGACTCTCCATTCGCTCGATCTGTATGATCTAAGGCAAGTGAAATATATTTTAATATGCATAATACATAGATGTGTCGGGAGGGTACTATGCATAGATCTTTTTGACTTTCAGTTGAGCGTGTTATTCAATCTGAATCTCTTTTATTAATATTATAATGGTGTTGATACCCGCCTAGATCTTCTGCCAAGCCCTAGTATCATTGAGACTGAAATTTGGGAGCTTGTAGGCTAAATCTCTTACCAGAGGGTTTCGCGACCGTTGTCCATTTTGTTTTTTTGAACTATTGGTATTAGTTCTTTAAACTCAAAGTTATCCATTTTCTGCATACTGTCAGCTTTGCTAGTCATTAGGGACCGTCAAATACGTTCAAACAAGAAAACAAAGAAAAATGGGATATATAAAAATAAAATAAAAACGTAGCACCATCTTTTGAAAATCTGTGTATAAAATTATGTTACCCTCATTTACAAGGGTAGGCACAACAGTGAAGAGAAACGCGAGTAGAGACAGTGGGACGAGTAACCTCTGGCATCAGGGTATTAAGAGGAGTCTCTCTTGCCATGTCGTGCCAAATAGTGGTACCCTTCCTGCTCATGAAATCCTGAAATTCAACTCCCTAAACAACAATGGTAAATAGGGAATAGACATGCCAGTCTGTGAACTTTAGGGTTTGGAAAGATTTCAAAATGGACGTGAAATAAAATGTGTTTTGGTTCTTTTGATTTCCGCCTCCTCTTTCCATTGATCGCCCTAATTAACAACAATGGTAAATGGGGAATAGACATGCCAGTCCGTGAACTTTAGGGTTTGGAAAGATTTCAAAATGGACATGAAATAGAATGTGTTTTGGTTCTTTCGATTTCTGCCTCCTCTTTCCATTGATCACCCTAATTCTAATGCCATTTTAAGACTTAGTGAACTCAAAATAGTTTAATGGATAGTAACCGATGCCAAGGCATGTGTTTAATGAATTTACATTTCAAAAGAAAATATAACATTAGAAATAAGGTAGTAATCGATTTAGTTGCGAAATGTAAATGGGGTTGGTTCTTCACGGTGAGCTATGCCTTTGAAATAAAAATGATTTGTCCCTTCTATCTCGTGGCAACACAAAACCCTAATTTTCACCTTAAATGCTTAGCGCTGGTGTCATCTCATTATATACTTTTTGTTTACACATAAAATTTTTAGGCCTTCTAAAATCAAGTCAATTTGCATGATGGAAAAACAATTAGGTTTACATGTCTCTAGTTAATATAGTTTTAAAGTGAGGGGAATTTTAACATACTAGAGGGTTTCGTGGCTGTTGTCCATTTTATTTTTTTGAACTAGTGGTATCAGTTCTTTAAACTCAGAGTTATCCATTTTTTGCATACTGTCAGCTTTGCTAGCATTAGGGACTGTCAAATATGTTCAAACAAGAAAACAAAGAAAAATGGGATATATAAAAATAAAATAAAATAAAATAAAGATGTAGCACCATCTTTTGAAAATCTGCGTATAAAATTATGTTACCCTCATTTACAAGGGTAGGCGCAACAGTGAAGAGAAACACGAGTAGAGACAGTGGGACAAGTAGCCTCTGGCACCAGGGTATTCAAAGGAGTCTCTCCTGCCATGTCGTGCCAAATAGTGGTGCCCTTCCTGCTCGCGAAATCTTGAAATTTGCCTCCCTAAACAACAATGGTAAATGGGGAATAGACATGCCAGTTCGTGAACTTAATAATCTTAACTTGCTCATCCATTTCAGCCAACATTTCTGGCCCAAGATTCACTCGATCCTCAAGTTTATTCCAACTTATAGGAGTTCGACACTTTCGGCCATACAAAGCTTCGAAAGGAGCCATCTTAATTGCAAAGTGATATGAGTTGTTATAAGAAAATTCAACTAAGGGTAAATAATCTTCCCACTTGTATTGCTGATCCATGCAATACATTCTAAGTAGGTCTTCCAATATTTGGTTTACCCTTTCCTTTTTCCCATCCATTTCTGGATGATATGTTGAGCTAATATTTAACTGAGTCCCTAGTGCAGAAAACAGGGTTTTCCAAAACCTAGAAGTGACTCGTGCATCCCTATCTGAAATAATCTTTTCAAGAATCCCATGCAATCTAAACACTTCCTACACAAATTTTCTTGCTATGATAGGTGCTCCATTAGTTAGGTTCCCTAGTATAAAATGTGCCACTTTTGTAAGCTTATCCACTACCACCAGTATGGCATTATGCTTATTCCTTGACATAGGTAGTCCTTGCACAAAGTCCATACTTATAACTTTCCATTTCCTTTCTGGTATTTCATGTGGGTATAATAAGCCTGTAGGATGATGATGCTCAACTTTCACCCTTTGAAATTCAAGACACCTAGCCACAAAACTAGCGGCATCTCCTTTCATGCCCTTCCAGAAGTATGATGGTTTTGCATCAGCCATCATTTTCATCACTCCTGGATGTCCGGAATATGGTGCTTCGTGTATTTCCTTCCATACCAAATTTCTCAATTCCTTTACATCAGGTACATACATTCTACCCTTGAATCTAATTAATCCATTAGGTTCAAATTGAAAACCTTCATACCTAGAATCTTGAGCATTATCCATGAATGCTTGCTTAACTTGCAAGTAATACTAATCCTCCTTACACTTTTGGAGTACCTGTCCTTTGAAATCAGTTTGAATTGCTACTATGGAAGCATCGTGTCATCTTTGACTTAATGTGTCAGCAACCCGATTCTCTTTCCCCTTAATATAAATGATATTAAAATCATATTCAACTATTAACTCTAACCATCTTCTTTGTCTAGCATTCAAATTAGGTTGAGTAAAAAGGTACTTTAACCCAGTATGGTTAGTTTTCAACTCAAAGGGTTTTCCTAGCAAATAGTGCCTCCACATTTGTAATGCATGAACTACAACTGCCAATTCTAAATCATGCGATGCATTATTCATTTTGTATGGTTTCAACTTTCTAGATTCGTAGGAAATTACTTTCCCATCTTGCATCAACATGCCTCCTAAACCTTCTCTGCATGCATATGTGATACCTGTAAAGCTACCTTCAAGATCTGGTACTCTTAAGATTGGTGCAGTGGTTAGTTTCTCTTTGAGTAGGTCAAAAGATTCTTGACACTTCTCATTCCATTCAAATCTCTTTCCTTTCTTTTGTAAAAAAGTAATTGGAAAAGCAATCCTAGAAAAGTTTATGACAAACTTCCTGTAATATCCTGCCAAACCCATGAAACTTCTTACTTCTGACACATTTTTGGGTATAGGCCACTCAATTACTGCCTTGATCTTTGCTAGATCTATATCGATTCCTTTTTCTGAAATCACATGACCTAGATAATGTACCTTCTCTTGGAAGAATGGACACTTAGAAAGTTTACCATATAACCTATGCTCTCTCAAATGTTGTAGGACCATTTCTAAATGCTTGAAATGTTCTTCCTCATTTCTAGAATAAATCAAGATATCATCTAGAAAAACTAGTACAAATTTGTCAAGGTAATTCGTAAACACACTATTCATTAGGTTCATGAATGTTGTCAGAGCATTTGTTAAACCAAAAGGTAAAACAATGAACTCATAGTGTCCATATCGAGTTTTGAAAGCAGTTTTGAAGATATCTTCATTTTTAACCCTTAACTGGTGATACCCAGATCTCAGATCTATTTTAGAGAATACGAAAACACCTCTCATTTGATAAAAAAGATCATCAATGCATGGCGACATATACTTGTTCTTAACTGTAGATTTTTTAAGCATACGACAGTCGATGCACAAATGCAGTGTTCCATCCCTCTTCTTAACAAAGATGACTGGCACTCCCCAAGGTGAAAAACTTGGTCTTATCAGTCCTTTTGACAACAATTCGTCCAATTGTGTCTTAAGTTCCATAAGTTCAGTGGTTGTCATCCTATAGGGTACCTTAGAAATAGGTTTTGATCCTAGAACTATATCAATAGAGAAATCAAATACTCTTTTTGGAGGTAATCTTGATAACTCATCTCGAAACACATCTAAAAATTTCCTCAAAATTGGGTACTTCTCCATATCCAATCTTCCAGTTTCATCTATTTCTCCATCTTCTAATTCTTGCAAACTCTGGTACTCAGAATTATCAATATCCTTCCCAAGTTCTTCAATCTTTAAGAAAAAGAGTTTACACCCTTTCTTCTTAGCTCTTATAAGTTGCATTGCCATAATTTGTCGAATCCTAACCTCCCTAGGTATTCCTTGGAATTTAACTTGATTTCCAAAATCATCTAGTCATTCTACAGTCTTAGCATGGAAATTTACTATAGCCCTATGCTTCCATAACCAATTCATTCCTAGGATAACATCATATGATCCTAAAGGTGTGACATAAAGGTTAACTTCTATAGTAAAACTAGGTAGTTCTATCCTAACCTCAAATAGACATTGATCCACCTTTGCCCTTGTCTAGTTTGCATACTCTACATTCCAAGACTTTTCCATGTGTCCTCCTTCCTAGATAATTGTTTATCTATTCTAGGTGAAATGAAATTCTCAGTTGCACCAGTATCAATAACAACAGAAATAGGTAAGCCAAACAAAATACCTGGTGTTTTGACTGGAGTTATTGGTAATCTACTTGTCAATCGTCCACAACCACGTGTATCCTTTGTTG
Source organism: Sequoia sempervirens (assembly GCA_007258455.2). Classification (NCBI taxonomy): domain Eukaryota; kingdom Viridiplantae; phylum Streptophyta; class Pinopsida; order Cupressales; family Cupressaceae; genus Sequoia; species Sequoia sempervirens. The sequence goes on along the minus strand of VDFB02358134.1, from coordinate 136,961,956 downwards.
AAACATGGCCTGTTGGGTGGGTAATGAATTACCATATGGTTGTGAACCAGAAGTTTTATTGGGACATTCACTTGCATAGTGATTCCCTCTGCATATAAAACATCCTGTAATTGGTCCTATTTTCCCTATGGTTTCTCCAAACTTATTGGTACTTTCATTAGCTTTGCTGGTATTACCCATGCTAGAATCATTTCTCTTTCGATCTCTCCTAAACTCTTTTCCATTATAGTGGAATCTTTTCCCTTTTTGCTTTGCAATATTTTGCATAGATTCCTCCTTCTTAGGAACTTCCACATCCTTCTTTTGCTCTTTTCTTTCTTGCTGAGTGGAATAAACTTTCATATTTTGTTCCTACTTAATTGCTTTTTCATATACAAGATCCATTGTTGTTGGACCATGCATATCCACTTCCCCTCCAATCTGATTATTGAGTCGCAAAATAAATTTCCTAATGTGGAAACACTTATCCTTATGGTATATGGGGACATAGGACAAAAGTCGGGTGAACTTCTCCAAATATTTGTTGACCGTCATGCTACCTTGCCTCAACTCCTGGAAATCCGAGAGTTTCTGATCATAGAAAAGCTGTGGTAACCATCTTTTGCGGAAAATCTCCACAAATTCTCCCCAAGTTAATTTCCATTAGTTTATGTTAAGTTCCAACTTCTTGTTCATCCACTAGTTAGAGGATTCTCAGGCTAATTGATACACACCATATGCGGCTTTAGTAACCTCATCATAGTTTTGTATTTCAAAATACTTTTCCATTTGAACAAGCCATACTTTACCCTCATCGCCTCCAGAACTACCATCAAACTTAGGAGGAATTATCTTCTTCATGTCCCTTGACAATTTGGAGGACAATATTTTTATTCCTTTCAATAGATGGTGTAAGTGATTTTTCCTTCTCATGATTATGGTTTTCACCATGCCCATGGGAAGAATTTTCTCCCTCTTGATCATTAATAGGTACTTCTTTTTCTGCCCTATCCTTAACTCTTTCTTGTTCAAGGTTGGTTAACCTTGCCAAGATTTGATCAAGCCTAGCCTCTACTCCAGTGGTTCGTTGTCCATCCTCCTGACTTACATCGAGATTAGTTCGTGTCCTCACATATTTCTTCACCATGCTTATATGATTGATTTTTACCTGAATGTTTTTTCCATGTTAGCCTAAATTATGTTATCAATTATCTTATGGAAAACATAATAGTAAACATTTACATGTACACAAGAATTCCATAAAATATTAAGCACACACTTCTTTTGATAAACATAGCTTTATTCATTTCATGAGGATTTCAATATCCTTTCGATTACATGGAGCGACTATTCAGATAGTCAAGTGGAGAGTATCCTTTGGATTCACTCTCAAACACATAAGTTAAAGGAGTATAACCTACAGACTAAGAAAATTGTTGTTTTCTATCTTTCTGTTCATCTCTCATCTATTCATACCTATCCCAAAAAGGATAATAACCCTCAGATTTATCATCTGATACATAGTTACGAGAAGCAATGTCAATATGGTGTTCATCAACAATGTAGTCTACATTTTTTGCAGACATTTGTTCATGAGACCATTTCTCATTTGGCAGTGTCATTGGTACATATCCCTCAGACTCTTTACTTGAAGAAATTGATATTACTTCAGCCAATGGTAGAACCCTAGGATCCCTAAAGATGAATTCAGGACTAACACTTTCTTCTGAAGGCATATCCTTGGAAAGTGGTAATTATTCAGACTTTTCTGGTGAGATGGTTGGTAGGTAATTGTACATAGCCTCCATCTTCATCTTTCTCT
>VDFB02358134.1:136667655-136955155 GCA_007258455.2 Sequoia sempervirens | reverse complement strand
TCAAGACATGGTTTAATAGTGTAAGATCAATAGATAAGGGGGAGAATAGTATGATGCCCCCTACTGCAGGCATATACAAGTATCAATTATAGATGCTTAAAATAATGTGGCAATGTAATATCAAGACATGTACACTCTATAGAGAAAAATAGAGAAATAATATCATGTAAGATAGTATACTTAAGATATTTACATATGAGATCATAACATGGTTGTTCTAAAATATAGCAAGATGTAGCAATGCTAGATCAATGAATTAATATAAAAAGTATGTGATAGTGCAATATCATAATAGGTCATCTTTATACTAGAGAAATATGTCAATAACGAACCATAGATATCACAATAGCTAGAAAAGATAATGATAACACATAGATCATAGATAAGAAGCACATGATAGCAATATCATTCAATGTAAGTGCATAAAAAAAGATACTGAAAAATGATAAGATAGTAAGTCAAGAAGATAAATGATCAAAGGATAAGGGAGAAAAAAGGGAGAAAAAGTGAAATATAAAGATTAAAAATATAGCAAAAGAAGTAGCAAAATAATATGATAAAAACAAGAGATCAATTATTTAAAAAAATAAAGACAAATTCAAAGATAGTATAAAATAAGAAAAATTAAGCATGCTCCCCAAAGAGAGGGAAAATGAGGCAAGTTTAGATAAAATTCTAAATAAAAGGATAAAACAAAAAGAAAAATGAATGGTAGTGACATAATAATGGGATAATCAATTAACAAACTATTCTTTTCATTCATGATCCAAATTAGATCATAAATTTTATCTTCTTAATTCTTCTTTTTATACTCTTATTTGCTAGCTATTTAAATAGTGCATGTTTCTTTTAAATATTCCTTTATTCCTGGTCTAATGATGGCAAACATTCTGTTTCAAACAACTCCTGCAACAGAGGCACTAGTGAATTCAAGCATCAATCCAAGAAATTGGAACCAAAGCGACAACCATTGAGTTATTGAATTTATAAAAACTGTTCAGTCCACAATGCAAAGAAAATAGGGCTTCAAATATCTATGAATATGCAAGCCGAGTGGAAGGTTCAGAATGCAAAGGCAAACTTTGTCTTCAACTCTAGTGTAGCCCCAAGTTCAATCTGCATTTAATTATTCAAACATTTACACATGTTTTAAAACAACCCTGACAACAAATAGATAATGAATCCCCTCGCACCACTCAGAAACCACCAAAGTCTCAACTAGTATGGAGTAACAAAAACAAGAATATAATGTAAGTTAATCTACAAATAACTGATGTAGACTAAATATATCAATTCTAATCGTTCCCTTCCATTCATTATGCTGTCTGCTTGCTACCTCAGAATTGACCTTTCCTTCTTTGAGTCCAATGCTAACATCAACCCCTCACCAATTGAATCAATCCTCACTCCTTTTGCTTAGGAAAATTTCCCACAAAGTGAATTGATGTTATTCCCTTTTTTAGAACCGTGTCTTCAAGGCAAAACCAGTTTGGCTCCTTATCAACCCATCCCTCCTCACACAAGCAAGGAAAAATAAAATAAAATAATGGAATCGATCCCTCTGCTTTTTCAAGAATAGTTTGGGGCGTTCTCCAACCATATCTAATTGCCTTCCTCCTCCCTTTTCCATGAATTAGACCCAGATAAAAAAAACATTGCCAGAACCTTGTTTTCCAATAATAATGGGACACATGTCTAAAGCTAGCCAAAGGAAAGAATTTTCCCCAAGAAAACAACACCAACTACGCACAAATAAAATACCAATATAGAAATTGAAATTTCAAAGAAAATTGAAGATTCCCCTACATCAGGCTCCTTGAGGGAGTTTTTTGTGAGCATAGCTCACAAAGGGGGTTGGGTAGTAGGACTACCCTTTCAAGTTTTAGGAACTTGCAACATATCCCCTTATACTGATAAACACAATCTGTATCATTACTTCTTCCTTTTCTTCTAGCATATGGCCAAAATAGACCCTTCGTTACACCGTGAGATGATAGTCATATCTGCATAATCATTTGTGGATCCATGTCGACCAAACATTAAACTTTTCTTCCTATTTCCACACCTCAACTCATCATCTTCAACATATTTCACCCACTCTCTAGATAGCCTCTCATTTTTGCACGTTTCACATTCATTTTGTATTTCCCTCAACCAATAATCAGCTTCAACATTAGTATGCACAAAATTTGAGAAATTCAAAATGGTATTTAAAATGGTGCTTGTCTCCTCTACTACACTATATTGTTTGTCTTCCACATACCTCTCCATTGCAATCATGGAAAATTCATGAAAATCTTTTTCAACTGTATCTAAGGGGTTTGAAAACTAAGATATTACCTTGTCATTAGCGGATGCACTATTCATCACACCTCCTGTCAGTAAAAGCTATTCTTGCTCAACTACCTCAATTTGAAGAGCTAGGTCATCTTCCATATTTTCCTTTGCTATCTCCCCACTCTGTCCATGTAGATTCGTGCCCATGTATTCATCTTGGTACTATTGTTTTGAACTCTCTTGTATCTCTGCATCATAATACCAATAGCTGCCCCAACTTCATAGTCATCTGTGTCAACACATGTTGTTGGCTATCCTATCTACAAATTGGCACTGCTTACACCCATGCAACATTACAAAAAATGAAGGTTCACCTCCTTAGTCACTATTACAACTTCCTTTCTCTCTCTGCCATTTATAAACTCTTTTTTTCTTACCAACATCACCTTACTACTGTTGCTATGGTTGTCCTCTATTGGTTCTTGCAAAAGTAATAAGGTATGTTTAAGTCCATCCTTCTCAAAAGTGTAGTTGTTATTTCTCCCATCATGTATGACATTTTGGTCAAACTGCCAAGGTCTACCAAGTAGCACATGATGCACATCCATAGGCACGATATCACACACGACACTATCCTTATAACTTCCTATTTGAAATTCAACCAAAGCTTGCTCATCTACCAACAACTGGTGACCTTTTTGTAACAAGGAAAATTTATATGGCATAGGATGTGTAGTTCTCTTAAGTCCTAACTTTTCCACCATTTCCACAACAACAATATTATCAGTACTACCATTGTTTATGATTAGTTTACAACACTTATCTTTAGCTTTGCACTTCATTTTGAATAGAGCTTTCCTTTGTATAGGTTTGGGTAAACCCACAAAACTAGTTTACAATTTTGTTGAGGAAGGAAAAATGCATTTTTGGATGGAAAACACTTTAGGGGGTTCGCTAGAACCCCCTAAAGGGTTTGTTAGAACTAGGGGGTTCATTAGACCCCCCTCCCCCTTTCTAGTGAACCCCCCTTTAATGGGTTTTATTTTTTAATTGCATTTAAAGGGGGATTCACTAGAAGGGGGGTTCTAGCAAACCCCCTAGTTCTAGCGAACCAATGTTCACTAGAACACCCCTTTTTCCTCCTTCTCTCCCTCTTCTACCAAATCTCTGCAAATTTTTTCCCTTTGAAGCTTGGGTTGAGGATGAAAATGGAGGAGACTTCGCAGACCCAACTGAATGATTGTAGTCCTCGGAACGAGCTATCCATCGAATATAATTTTAATATGTTTTGGTTTTATTATGTATTTTTTTTAGTTTGATTAAACATAGGTTTTTCATCAAAAATCAAGCTCTCTATTATGCAAATGTGGAATAGTAGCAGATTATCAATTTTTTTTTTAAATATCAGTGCACTAGATATTGATGCCCTTGATCCAACAAAAAAAAAAGAATTTCGATACATACAAAAAAAGTTATGTTTTAGCCAGTAAATCATGTCTAAATTGTAACTGGTTTGACTTTGAAACTTAATTAAGAAAAAAAATTCAATGAAATGCTATGAAACCAATTCCATGCACTAGATATCGTAGTTACAAATCTTAATTTAAAAAATTTAGAATTTTATCCTTCATAGGGAAAAAGTTATGCGTTAGCTAGTAACGTCACTCTTTAAAAATGATGTTTAATGTTAAAAACTAGTTTTTGAAGGAGATGGAAAAAGAAGTGCAATCTGATTCCAAAAAAATTGAAACAAATATATTTAGAATCTACAGACAAAATGTCACAAATCACTAGTTTGCATCATCTTCAAATTCCTCACAGTTTAGCTGCTATAGGTGCTTGAAAGTGAAGATTTAGTTAAAAAAATTCAATTCAATGTCCAGTTTGGCCAAAAATTGTAAACTAGTATTGTGGGATCACCCGTTCCTGAATCTCCTTTGGCGGTTTCAACAACACTCTTTTGAACAATAAAGATTCTCCTATCTTAGGTTCTTCCTTTCTTGGAGAAAATGATCCCGCACTCTCCTGATCTGCTTGCACCACCTAATTCCTCTTTTTAGGCCTAGTGTAACCTCCTTGGGAAGATTCTGGACACTCCAAACTCTTGTGACCCACATATTGATTGCACTTAAAACATTTCCCTACAAAACCTCTTCCTCTTCCTTGATAACCATCGTTTCCAAACAATCTTTCTCCTCTATCTTGATAACTTCCTTTTTCTGACCTAACTTGCCCTCTTGAACTACTTGCCTCTCCATCTTGATGGTGCTACTATCCTCTTTCTCCATAACCTCACCCTCTACCTTGTCCTTGCTGATTCTACTTCCTCATTAGCTTCTCCTCTTCCTTAATGGAAAACTGGTAGCCTTCCTCCAAAGTTCTTGGTGACACTAAAGTTAGCTCATCTTGTAAACTGTATTTCAAACCGTTCAGGTATCTAGCTACCTTTTCCATATCCTCTTCGCCATGGCCTGACCTAATCACCAACTTATAAAACTCTTATGTGTATTCTTTTACTAACATATCTTTCTGCTTCAAATTCTACAATCTTCAGAAAAGATTGGTTTGATAGTCTGCTAGAAGGAAATTCGCCTTCAATTTGGAAACCATCCTGTTGCATGAGGTTATCTTTTCCTTGTTTCGCTTTCATATCTTAGACTGTACATAGTCCCACCACATTGCAACATGGAATTTAAGCCTTGTATAGGAAAACTTCAATTTTCTTTCTTTCGAAACTCCGTACTTGAAGTACTTATTCAAATCATTAATCCAGTGAATGAGCTCTTCCCCACTCAAGCTTCTAGAATACATGGGGACCTCTATTTTTGGTTTAGCTCCTACATTCATCACCACTTTTATCAACCTTTCTCCCACTCCTTCTAGATATTCTTAATCTTCTTCCTCAATTGGTAGTTGCTCTTCTTCTACAACTTCACTCACATAATCAACAATTACTCCCCTTCGTTGTGCCTGCTCCATAGAATCCAACCTTGCTGACAAGTTCTGCAACATTTCCAAAATCCTTTCCTCATGGCCTCTTTGACCACCACCCCGAGCACCTCCTCATGCACCACCTCTTGGAATTCTTCTTGGTGGAATTTTTTTCTCAATTTCGCTCTTCCCAGTCACTTATGGCTTTGATACCAAAATGATGGAAAACGTTTAGTTTCAAACAACTCCTATGATAGAGGCACTAGTAAATTCAAGCATCAATCCAAGAAACTGGAATCAAAGTGACAACCATTGAGCTATTAGATTTATAAAAACTTTTTAGTCCACAATGCAAAGAAAATAGGGCTTCAAATATCTATGAATAACTCTGTGTAAGCTGAGTGGAAGGTTCAAAATGCAAAGAAAAACTTTGTCTTCAACTCCAACACAACCCCAAGTTCAATCTACATTTACTTATTCAAAAATTTACACATGTTTTAAAACAATGATGACAACAGATAGATAATGAATCCCCTCGCACCACCAAGAGACCACCAAAGTCTCAGCTAGTATGGAGTAACAAAAACAAGAATACAATGTAAGTGAATCTACAAAGAACCAATGTAGACTAAATATATCAATTCTAATCATTCCCTTCCTTTCATTATGCTGTCTTCTTCCTACCCTAAGAATCGACCTTTCCTTCTTTGAGTCCAATGATAACATTGACCCCTCACCAACTAAATCGAACCTCACTCCTTTTGCTTAGGAAAATTTCCCACAAAGTGAATTGATGCTCTTCCCTTTTCCAGCTCCGCGTCTTCAAGGAAAAACTAGTTCAACTCCTTATCAACCTGTCCCTCCTCCTTACACAGGTATGCCTCCTCCTTACATAGGCAAGGAAAAGAAACAAAAAAATCCAATGGAATTGATCCCTCTGATTTTTCAAGAATAGTTTGGGGCCTTCTCCAACTGTCTCTAACTGCCTTCCTCCTCCCTTTTCCACAAATTGGACCTGGGTAAAAAAACATTGCTAGAACCTTGTTTTCCAATAATAATGGGACACATGTCTGAAGCCAACCAAAGGACATAATTCACCTCGAGAAAGCAACACCAACTATGCACAAACAAAAGACCAATATAAAAATCAAAATTTCAAACAAAACTGAAGATGCCCCTGCATCATATAAATACCTCATCGATTGATAAAAAATATTTTATATCCATATATGCTTCATTTGTTGTTGTCATTGTATTGTTAATAGACTTTGGTTTTAGCACAACTTGTTTATTTGGTATCCATGTTTCTTACTTTGATTTGAGTTCAATAAAAAAGTTAATTTTTCTTTTTAACATTATTTTTGTTTGCTGTTTCTATATTTCCTTGTTTTGACTCTTATTTTTTTAGAATGTGATCTTCTCATGCAAGTTTCAATTGAATTATTGCTAGCTCATCTATATGGATCTTATACAAATGATGAACATCATCATCTCTTTCATATGGAATATTGTTAGGTGCCTCAACACATGTATCTAATATAAAAATTACTAGCATATGGAATTGGTTTGTGATGACATATATGTATTTTAACCATTTGGTTCTTCCTACATAAATTTAACACATTGATGTTGAAGAAAAGCACAAATTTTCATGTTCAATTCATGGTCTATCAAAAAAACACCAAATCTATTTAAAGGAAGACTAACATGAAACAAAGTGTAGTGTAGAAAAATGTACACCTTTACATTTTCACACTATGTTTGCATCCCCTTAATTAATTAGACTTAATTAAGCTTCTAATTGACGAAATTATGCATTCCAAAACCTTATTATTCCCATTTTTCGAAAGGAAAACCTATATTAAATAATTTCCTACATTAATTAAAACACCTTGGAAATTGTGTCTTGGATTTAGGTCCTAGGAACCATTTTCCCAAGGGCGAATGGGTCCCCTTTAAGTGCTAGGACCCAAATTTTAATATGTTTTGGTGGCATTTTAATGATTCAAATTCATGTTTCAAATGTCGGCTTGTGGAATCTAATTTTTAGGAAATTAGATGAACACCTATAAATACAAGGCATTTTTAACAATTCAAATATAAGTTGCATAATCAAGAGATCATAAGAGCAAATATTATTGTCAAGAGTAGATTCATTAGTCATCTACATCAACAATCAAGATCATATCATCATGTCAAAGTTCATGTGTGTTCATGTCATGCTTTGGAGCTAACATTGTGATGTAGGTTTCAAGCATTCAAGAAAGCATTAAAGCATCAAATCAATCAATCATTCAAGCCAATTCATGCAAGATCAAGCTCCTTGGAGTGATGTGTTAGACTTCAATCCTCTAAGGGTAGCCATTAAGGATTTGGTGAGTTGTGACAACACTGTTCATTCATCAATTCCTTCCATTTATCATTGTTTTTTTACCAAACTGGGGTTTGACTAAGGAAAACCCCTATTCACCCCAAAACAAACATTTTTCTTCCCTCTTTGTACATGCAGATTTACAAGTGAAGAAGGATTGGAAGTTGATCAAATGAGCAATTTTGTAAAGTTGTCAAAGTTGTCAACATTGTTATCAAGCTATATAAACTGACCTACAAATTTTACTTTCGGCTTTCTGACAGTCAAACATGTAGAAATCAAAAGCTTAGATCTGGGATCTGAGGATTGCAAAATTAGATTTTGGACCTTTGTACAAAGACCCATTCGCCCTAGGGCCAATCTGTCCTTTAGTAGAGTTCCAAACACACTTTTGGAGCTAGGTACATACCATCACGCCCTTCTCAGATCTGTTTGTAACTTTCTATTTCTATTTCTGTTTCTACTATCATAATATTCCGCATTTCAAGTGTTAGGTCATACAATTGAGTTTATTAATGCATTTAAAATTATCTCTCAAAAAAAAAAATCAATCATTTCTATCATAAGAAAACAACATACCTTCCTAATAGGGTTGACTCACCTCAAGGTTGAAAGTCAATCCTATCGTTGGGAGATCTCTTTTTCTAATGAAATTAAGAAAAAGTGGAAGTATGTTAGATTATTCGATCACATATCAAACCACCTACACATCCAACACATTCCACATTTTTTCTTCACTCCATTTTGGTGATCCCCTTTCCCTATTTTTCATTTTGGTGAACCCGACATTGTACATCATAAGTTCTGATTTGGAAGTATTTAAATCCATAGATCTAGGATTTTCATTCATTAGTTTTACATCTCATTTAGGTTTTTATAATTGTATCTTGCATCCTTTAAAATCACAAAAATCCAAAAATATTGCACACATATTGCATTCATTTTACATAGTAGTCTACATATTAGTGTCTTCCAATCATTTACATCAGAAAATTCAAACAAAATTGCATGTAAAAAGTTGTCATTTTGTTTGTTGTTTTCCATCAATATGCATTTGTATCTAATCATAAAATTCTAGAAATCTGCAACTGAAAGAATCTGTTTGCAACTTGAAATAGAGACCTTAAACATTAACTCAGAAACTTAGACTTTATTTTTTTTAACCCATGTACAAAGACCCATTCGGCCTAGGATGAATTTTCCCTTGTACAGGTCAATTTCCAAATTTCTGGGCATAAAAGTGTCTCTATTTGCTTTATATCTTGTTGTTTGCAGATCTCAGTTTCAGTTTTTGAAATTGCAGTTTTCTTTAGTTATTTGCATTCAACTCAATTGGTCAAAATAAGTACATTGTTGAAAATAAAAATTTGTATTCAAAAGATATCATTTTTAGGTTCTTGCATTTTAAAATCAGTAAATTATCATTTTTTTGCAATATATTTTCACATACTTGTATTGTGTGTCCTATTTTTGGGAGTTTGCTACATTTGTTTACACTTTTGGTTTGGTGAAACTTGTATGAGTATTACAACCTGGTGTCCTATTGCTAATACTTCATTAAGATGTAGTTTGAGACTCATGGCATCCTGTGCCAATACATCCACTGTGGATCTTGGGTTTTCTAACTCTTTCACTTATAGTGTTGAAACTATTCAACCCATGTTGGAATCCATACCTGAAATAGCATGTCCCATGACCTCCAATCCCATTGATGTTGAAACCATTGTTGCTCATGTTCCTCAAGAGAACTTGCAAAAAAAGGATAAAGCCTTAGAAAAACTTCAAAACTTTGTGAGTACTGAATATATTGCTGGTACTGCGATTCCTATCATAGATAACATGAGGAGAATGCTTGATAATGAACTGGGAATATAAATTATGCATAGCCTAGATCATATTATTGGTGATCATGTTCCTACAGTGGCTAGTTGTGCTCAAACTTTGGGATACACTCAAAGTCAAGGAGGAAATCAAATTCCCCCTATAACTGTGGCTTCAATTCCTACATATACTCATTCAACTATTACTACAACACAACCAACTAGTTGTTGTCAAACAGATTGCACCCGAATGCTTGAATGGTTAAACTCAACAATCTGTTAAAACATGGGAACTATCTTCAGGCTGTGGGTATTCCTATGGTGAAGATAGACCTCCAGATTATAGGCTGGTTCCTATATGATGATCAATTAGGTACTTGAATGATTTTTTTTGAGAAAAGGGTAAGAAGGATTGAACTGAATGCATTGACTAAAATTAAAACCTCAGTGATGCACCTAAATGATGGTAAACTTGCAGAATGATTCACAACTTACACCCTCAAGAAAATTTGTTAACACAGTCCAATTTGAGCACTTTGAACACATTAATAATTCATTAAAAGGTTGTATGTTTTCTTTCCCTATTAAGGAAAACTGAGTTTTCACAAATTAGAGGAAAAAGAAAACAACTTTTGAGCACAATTAACGATCTGTGACAGAATGCAATTGTATATATGCATGCATAAACAAGACAAAAATTTGAAGGTTTCGAAAATGAAACTCATCAAAATTGCATCAAATTATTTAAACCATACAAAACACCTGAAATTGGAAAGGTGAATTGTTTTTCAATTAATATCATGAAGGAAAACCTCTGCAGAAATGATAACTTATGTAACCTCTAAAGCTGTAAAACTGTATTAAATCTAAAATGCTGAGTTACAAGATAGTCCTCTTTGCAGAACGTAAAGGCATACAACCATAACTAGAGGAAAAAGACTAAATTTTTCCAATATATACAAAATAGGCATGCACAAAGCAGCCAATAATGGAACTGAATGAGAACTAAAGTGAAAAACTGCATCTCTAATGTGAAATCCGAGCAGAAGAGAAAATCCTAATAAAAATAGCCCAAACTCATGCAAAAATGAGTGAACTCAGGATCAAAGTCAAGGTCAACCCATGATTGACCCATGGGTCACTCGAACTGAATTGGAAATCCCTGAAAATGTGGGCCAAAACATGCAAAAACCATCTTGTTTTAATCAATTCGCCCAAGATAACTGGAACTCCATCCCTATATGATGATCTCCATAATTTGATGATTTTCGTCCTCCAGTTAGCTTTCACTTACATTCTTGCATGGATTTGAAAAGGCATTCATTTGATTAAATATTAAAAATTAATCATTCAATGATTATTTTAATATTTAATATCTATTAAATCCATCCATATTCAGTATATGTTAAATATTAAAGTAATAGTTAATATTTCCTTTAATATTTAATCACATTGAACCTAACTCCATGTAAAGGATAAAACAAGTAGAGTAAAATGAATGACAATTCATAAGTCATGACAAAGGCATTATTAGGTCAATTGACTATGAAAGTCAAGACCATGGTTATAATAATGTGAAATGATTTATTTAAAATCAAGTAAAAAATGTAATTGACTCGAATTAGGGATTTTGGACAAAAACCATCGAACCCTAAGTTACTCTTCATTTTCTCACTTTGCATTCTTGAAATAACCTACTGCCGCCATGCTGCTAGGGTTTGGAGCTTGACTTGCACCTTTTGTGGATATTTTTGAGTGATTTATTTGAAGGTTTCTACAAAAAACCCATGGTAAGTTTGGTTTTTTTCATAAGAATGGCCATTCCTTACCATTTTGAAGCATATTTTAGCTTATACAGCCGTGGCCAAGACGTTTTCCTGATGCATTCTATTTATTGTCTTTTCCTATTGATCTTGCATTACTATGGGCTGCCATCGATGCCTCTGTCTTGAGCTTTTTAGATGAAATAATGATTGTTCCTTCTTATTTTCACCATGTGATGTGTTTCTATTTGTTATGGCCGTGGCTCCATTAGTTTTTCTGAGTATTTTATTATCTACAGGTGACGGCCATACTGCTACTGGGTATTTGAATGCCATGTAATAGCGGCCAAAAATGTAATAATCACCTTTGCTATGACAAGATCGTGCAAGATTATAATATGAATGAGATCTCATGAAATGGTGATCAGTTAAAACAAGAGCTATCTCAGTTGATTGTCCCACAAGAAATACTACTCCACTAAGGAAAAAATGGCTTGCAAAATGATTCAATACCATTGCACAGTATGGGCATAACCCAAAATCCCACACCTCTTTTCCATTATTTCATAAACACTACTTTTTCCACTAAGTAGCTGTAATATTCCTATGGTCATTTGAGTCTTTCTTCTCATTATGCTCGACCTTGAGCTATGCAAGTTGTGGCTTTACCTATTTTCTGTGCATATTTGAGGGCATCAACTTCCAGAAGGCTACCACTTTTTATGTCAAATCACCACTCTTTCTAGTGTCATATTGCTGCTCTAACATGAGATTGCTGCTCTCTTACATATTTATTGTTTTCTCATTTACAGTCCATCTTGGTTATGATAAAACTCCAAAGGGCTGCCATATTACACTTTTGTTCATCCTTGTTATCTTTTCATCCTCCTCTATTTAGTGTTCATGATAAATAGATCTCTTTATGTTAATGCAATATACACAGTTAGTTGGAAAATAATCTGGAGTCTTGTTCTTTTAAGGATACTTTCTCATTGCTTGACTTCCTTTCTCAGTATGTGACTGTACCTCGCGTTAGAGACTATCAACTGATTCCATTCATGGCTAGCTTTATATTCTCATGGTCACTTCATTACCACACTTTAACAATAGTCTTACTGCCCTTCAGAACCATGGGATTATACTTAGCAAACAACATTGTGACTGCTATTTTGACATGGCTTCCTTTAAACTCCTTGATATGGCTGTCATTTTTTGCTTCCCGACCCTACCAAGCCATAAAATATATCAGATCAAAGTGAAGAAAGTTGAATTTTTGATTAAAGCTTCAAGCCTGTCTACTCTTTCCTTCAAAGGGACTGTCCATCAGTCTTGAATAAGGACTGTGTTTGTCATTGTGACGACAATCCTTTTGTTGATCTCTGAAGACTATGTATATGCTTTGAAGTTTTTTTTTTTAAAAAGTTTTAAAACTAAATGCTCTGTTTTCCCTTTAATGTAAAGGGTGCTCCATGCTTTCATGTAAATGCAAATGCTTGATAAAAAAAGAACTGAAACTGAGCCATTGTGTGTAAACATTGATCATGCTCTTTTAAACACGTCTCATTGATTGTATACATGATCCAAGGTAAAACAATGGCCTTTTTCCGTTTGATAATCGTTTTCAAATGATGGGTGGATGAAGACTTGCTCTATTTGTTTCCATCATAATGGATAAAAGGCTGCTTTTATGATTTTCTATGCTTGCTGTCCCGCGTTATTGTTTATGAGCTGGGCTCAACCCTCGTGGGAGCCACATTTCTCAGCACTCATAACAATGCCTGTTGGTTGAAATGATCTGATTATACATGTATCTGCACATTTAAACAAACAAGTTAGCAAAATAATTGAAGCTAAAAGCTTCCATTGAACTTCGTGCTCCCTGAACATCTGCCTTTCTTCGACTTAATCATCTGGTGAATGTCTGATTGGATGTGTATTAAATTTTAGTTGGTAATATAGGCATGAGGAAGGATGTGACTCATCATTGCTCTAACACCATCTTTTAACAATCTTGCAGGAAACCATGGAGCTTGGAGTCGAAACAACCTAGAGGCACTTCAGACACAATAACTTGAAGACAAAGTACAAATGATTCATCATTACAGGAAATGATGAATCACTCCCCTTTCCATTTTTATATTATCTTCAGTACTGTAGTTCACAATTCTACTTTGCATTCATTATTTGATTATGAAAATCAAACTAAGTTACTCCCACGACTTGTGTGGGACTTTGGTTTTTACAATATGAATAAAACAACAACATTATGCAATTTTATGATTTCTCTGTTACAATTACAATTACTTGCATAATAATACTAAAAATTCAAAAGTAAGTAGATTTGTTCAGCAATGAATACTTAGCAGAAATTTTGTACCTTTCAATGATGAATGCAATTCAGCTCTACCTGTT
Source organism: Sequoia sempervirens (assembly GCA_007258455.2). Lineage (NCBI taxonomy): Eukaryota > Viridiplantae > Streptophyta > Pinopsida > Cupressales > Cupressaceae > Sequoia > Sequoia sempervirens. Next base: position 136,941,581 of record VDFB02358134.1, on the reverse strand, counting down.
TTGAGCTGTGGCTAAAAATAGGTAACACTAGCAACATCAATCCACCTTTGGGTATGTCCACTAGGAATCCTTTTAGCTTTGTGAATTCAAACATCATATCTGGACTAACCCATCACCTCTCATAAACTTGAAATTCACTTGTCCTCCTAACACATATACACCTCCACCATATTCACCACCATCCCAAAATACCAATGATTATGTCCTCGACCAAATTTTGCAAAATGTTTCATCCCTCCAATTATAAATTTCCACATTGAGCCAATATCAAAATTTCCAACCTTCACAATATATCAAATGAAACCCATTTTCATTGGAGATATTGAGAGCACAATTGCCACAAGGCATAGAGATTCCTAGATTTGAGAAATATGGTGGTAAAGGAGATCCTATTAATCACGTCTCAGCATATACAACCTTATGTAGTGACTTCATTTTCGAAGACAATCTCTTGGGTAAGATTTTTTCTAGATCCTTGAAAGATACAACCTTGGAATGGTTTTGCTCCTTATTGAATAATTCAATTTGTTCATTCAATGAACTTGTTGATGCCTTCCTCAACCATTTCCAAGTGCACATTGGTCCCAAGATGGCCTTACCGGATTTAATGTAATGTAAAAAAAGAAAGATGAAAATTTCATTGATTTTATAGCACATTATCAATTGCTCTATTCACAAATCAACATTAAAATTCCTGATGCTGATATTCAATGATTTTTTATTGAAAACTTGCAAACCAATATTCAAGATAATCTTGGGATGATGAGATTCGCTTCCTTCACTCACTTGTGTATGACTCTCCATGACTATAAAAATTCAGTTAGTCATCATGAAGGAAATGTTAATTTCTAGATCAGAAATGCAATAAGCAGAGAACACAACACAATAGACTAATGAACACAACAATTTACCCTGGGAAAACCCTCCTACTCGAGGGAGAAAAACCCAACAAAATGATATCTTTATATATCATATGAATAACATACCTTAGAAAGGGTGAATACAATACAAGGATTTGTACTTATAATTGGTGCAGATTTCATGAATACAATAAGTATTAATTCTTCTCCTGGATGATGATTTGCTACTTAGGAAACACAACCTACTACTAAAGTTCGAATTGGAGAGAATGAAATTGCTTGATTGAATTATGAAATGAGGAGACACCTTCTCCTATTTATACAATCTAGGAAACCCTTCATCTTAGAGCCGACCTTGAACAAGTATAATTTTCCTTTATAAAAAATAAGGCGGACCTGCCTTGACAAGAATAAATTAAGGAGAAAATATCTCTTGAAGCTACCAAACACTAACACTCCCTCTTAGCTAGGGAGGTATTTTCTAGAAATCTATGTCATGGAGTCATGATGCCCACAATGGCTACACCCATTTATGGAAAGCTCAAGGGTTCATCACGAAGTCTCTCAACATGATGTCATCATGGAGTCTCTCAACATGATGTCCACCATTGCTACTCCCATGTGTAGAAAGAAACACATGTACAAGTGTTCATCATGGAGTCTCTCAACGTGATATCATCATGGAGTATCTCAACATGACATCTACCATGGCTACTCCCATGGAAAGAAACACAAGTACAAGGGTTCATCATGGAGTCTCTCAATGTGATGTCATCATGGAGTCTCTCAACATGACGTCTCATATCAGTCTCAAAGATGAATAAGGGCTCACACCTCATATTTCTTCGTCTCAGAGAAATATACACTACAAGGGATTTCACCTAATATTTCTCTATCTTAGAGAAATATACACTACAAGAAATCTTCATGATGATGTGACTCCCTCTAAAGCTTCAAGTACCCACATTGACCTTTTGAACTCCTCATCCAAGGTTTCCTTTGTAGGTTTGTCAGACTCCCTCTGAATGTTTTTTCCTCCTCTTCAAAGAAACTGATCTCAAATTCTCCATCCAAGGCTAACCCAACCCTGTGCCCTCAAGTGAGGAATCATGAGAGTTATGCACCATCAACTCAGTCCAAGGATGCAAGCTATGACTTCATGTTTTTTCATTTATCCAGCCGACATGACTTCCTCACATGATTCCTCAAGCTCTTCCTCCCTTGAATTCCTTATGCAATCTCTCATCATCCTTATGCTCCTCAATTCGTCCTTCTACTAAAACCCAATCTCCTGGAAGCAATCACCAATTCCATGTAACCTCCAGCTTCAACAATTTAGGAACAAGACAATATGGAATTAATCATTATGAGTGTGCCATCTCCAAGGGTGTTATCTGGACCCATGCCAAACTCACACTATCACAATTCCCAGGTCTCTCTATTTTCATTCAAGAAAGTCTGATGAATACTAGAGAAAGTGACTGCTTCTTCATTTGATGGCTGAGTAAGTGAATTCACGCTAAGCTTGTGACATTAAATCTGTCCATATCACCTTTCTTATGTTGTGCATAGCTTTTGATGAAGTATGTGAGTAGCTCCCGACAAATCCTTGGCACAAAGGATAAATATTATATATTTACCGATTCTTTATTCCCACTTATTCCCACGCTTCTTTATTATTTGTTCCCCATGACATTTCCAAGAAAATGACACAAAGAATAAATAGTATATATTTACCAACTTCGGTGGTATTTAATATGCCTCCAGAGTAAAATCGATACCCAACTCCCACAACATCAATACTATTGCCATGTTATTTCACATTAGCCAAGTGCAATTGGAATTTGATGAAGTTAATTTACATGACTCAATACTACCGTTTTCTTTAATATTTCTGCAATTTGAATTGAGGCGGCAGTTCAAGATAGACTCTTCAATTAATTTGGTGCTTCAATAGACTTGAAAGTTATTTCATTTATTCTCAACTTAGAATCACGGTAGCATCCTTAATGAAGATTGACACTTCATATTCAAGAATTAATAGCGATGGTTTATCTTACTGGCAACTGATGTTACAACAACACTTGTCTACCAACAACATCCAAAGGACACAATTCTTCTCACCAAGGCAATCAACTAGGAATTGAATTTTCCACAGTTCCCTTGTGTTTCTTGTTCTTGTATTTTCAAGTCACTTCTTACTGCTATGCCTCAATTCAATTGCAAGCTGATTTAGAGATTTTGTAAAGAAGACAAGTCTGCCTATGAGCGATTGTTTATAGCTCCCGAATGAATGAAGAGTTCTCACACTAATTCGCTTCTATCATACTAGGCTTCAATTACTTATCCCAACACGAAGTTTGTTTGTCAGCTACTGAATCTGTAATCAACCATCCTCCGACCTTCCGTTTCCTTCTTCTTCAGTAGTAATTAACAATAATTTCATTCCTTCTATACAATTCCACAAACTCCACTACTGCGATGATCACCTAAATTTCCCAAATTGTATTATCTTCTTTACTGATACTGTTGCAACCATTTCTTGACAACCATCATCTTCACCCGATGATGTACCCTATTTGAATTACTTCCTGGAGAATTTGCTTAACCAAGTCTGATCGGATCTTTACTTGAACCTGCTGTGATACCATGTTAGTTTCTAGATTAGAAATGCAATAAGCAGAGAACACAACACAATAGACTAATGAACACAAAAATTTACCCTGGGAAAACCCTCCTACTTGAGGGAGAAAATCCCAACAAAATGATCTCTTTATATATCAGATGAATAACAGACCCTAGAAAGGGCGAATACAATACAAGGATCTGCACTTATATCTAGTGCAGATTTCATGAATACAATAAGTATTAATTCTTCTCCTTGATGCTGATCTGCTGCTTAGGAAACACAACCTACTGCTGAAGTTCAAATTGGAGAGAATGAAATTGCTTGAATAAATTATGAAATGAGGAGACACCTTCTCCTACTTATACAAGCTAGGCAACCCTTCATCTTAGAGCCGACCTTGAACAAGTATAATTTTCCTTTATAAAAAATAAGGTCGACATACCTTGACAAGAATAAATTAAGGAGAAAATATCTCCTGAAGCTACCAAACACTAACAACAAAAACTTCTTCCAACTGTCCTAAAAAATATGAATCTATGCCTCATAATAACTTCCAGCCATTCAAGAAACAAAATAAGGGATTTATACAAATAAATCCACCTCAAATGAATCAATATGTCAAATCTCAAGTGGCTACTATAAAAACAACAAATCCATATCAATTCAGGGATAAGAAGAGACAATTTACTCTATTACCTGACACCCTTCATTCCATCATGTTCCAATTCTTGGGTAAGAAGCTAATTACCTTACCTCCCATTAGAACCCCTGATACAACTAATCCTTTACCTCTGAACCATAGTCCAAATATCTTTTTCCATTATCATCGACAAAATGAACACAATACAAAATGATGTATGTATCTTAAAAATATTATACAAGACCTCATTGATTCTAATCACGTCAACATTGGTGGTCTTAATGATCAAGGAAATAAATCCATTGCTCCAACCAACCAAAATTTACAAATATTTACCAATCAAATGCCAAATCATAACATCTTATTTGTTAAATCTAGTGACACCAAGAATGATGTGATGAATGTTGACAATATGGAAGACATGACTAATGATAACATGAGTGATTATGGGGACATAGAAAATATGGTCAACCTCCTTGATGTTCAACCTTGTAAGGGACAAACCAAAACTTCTCTTGATATTGCTTTCTCACAAAATGACATAATTAAACATAGCCAGAAGAATCAATGACAATCCTACTAATGTGGTGCAGGGGAACCTAGTCTTAATGATGTAATATGGATCAAATGTGAGTCTTTTATGATGTTGAGTTAATTTTTTTTGTAATAAGGTCTATTTAGACCATGGTTCATGTTTTTGGTCATGCGGGGTCAATTTTAAGTTCATATGTTAAGTTTTGCAAAAAGTTGCAAAGATACTAAAGCAACTTTTGTATTTTTGGTCTCTTGTGGAAGTTGAATGGTTAGATATTTGAAAAATAGTTTGGAACTGTTAGTTTTGGATGGGAAATGTTTAATTATTCCTTGTGAAGCTCGAGGAAAACTTCTGGAGATGTTTTGGTGATCAAACAATAAAGTTATACTCTATTTTCTGCACTTTTCATTGATTTCTTGTTGCTACAAAAGATAGTACGTCCTGGAAATGAACTAATTCTTATTGGGATCGATGAAGGAATGAATTAAATATCATCTAGTTTTTATTTCATCTATTTTTATTAAGGTTGAAGAGAGTTAGAGCCTTTTTACTGTAAACAGCTAGGAAACCCTAGTTTATGAGGGTTTGATTGAAAAAATGAGTTTTTGATCCATTCCATCGATGGAAAAGCCTGATAATCGGTGGAATGGAAGTAGATAGGATGTTTTTAATTTTTTTAGGGTTTGTAGGAGCAATGAATGGAGTTAGGGGAAAGTTTGCTGTTGCCCTAGCCTAATATCACTGTGTATTAGGCTTAGGTGATTATGTAGACATAGGGTTTTGTTGAAAGGTGATTTGGTGATTATTCCAGCTAATAAAATCTACATATATAGACCCCATGTGACATGTTGGTAACCCTGGATTGAAGAGTGGAAGTTTGGAGATAGGATATTACATTGTTGCTTTGTAAAACAAGCCTAATTAGGCCTAATTGAAGCATAGCATTCCAAAATTGAGGGTGTTGTTACAAAATGACCATATATATAATTTTGATATGTTTTCAAGTGGCATAAAGGGTATCATGAATAGTGTTCACATTTTGGGTATTGGGTCTGCTCTGAAAGTTTTGCGGGAAAAAACCCTGTTTCAAGTACTGCTAGAAGAATAAAAGGATTTGTGAGCAATCCACCAAGTTAGGGTTTCAAAGTTGAAAAGTTTGTTCATTTGAGATTGTGTTGATAACCTCCACCCTTCTTTGCATCAAATTGGTATCAGAGCATAGGTTTTGATCAATAAAGGGAAAAGGTTGAAGTTTGAAAGAAGCAAAGATGCCTCCTAAAAGTAATCCAACGACCAAAAAAGTGAGAGAGTTAAAGGAAAAGCATGCCAAGGATTTGAGATAGGTAAAGGAGTCTCAAGAAGCTATCCTAGCCAGAGTTGCAGCACTGGAGTCAAATCAAAGGAGAGGTGTGGTCACTAGAGACCAAAGTGACCAAGAGGAAGAGGAAGAGGGTGAGAATGAAAACCCTCAAGGAGGAGTCCAAGGTGATGATGAGTTGGACCCTAATGAATTGAGAATGGCTAAGTTGCTGAAGGCTGTTAAGGGAGATACTCCTAAGGTGAAGATAGAATTACCCATGTACGGTGGGAAGATGGATAGTGAGGAGGTGCTAGGTTGGATTGATCCACTTGATAACTATTTTGAGTATGAAGAGGTAGCAGAAGAATAAAAGGTGAAATTTTCCAAAACAAAATTGAAAGGCCCTGCCTTAACTTGGTGGAATTATGTGTAGGAAGAGAGGGTGAAGAATGGCAAGTCAAAAATAAATTCTTGGGACAAAATGGTGGCTAATATCAAGAGTCAATTTCTACCCGGTGATTATGCAATTCAAATATTTAGAAGGCTACAAAACCTCAAAAAAAAAGAGATGGATGTAATGGATTATACAAAGGAGTTTCACAAGCTAAGTATAAGGGCAGGTCATGTTGAGGATGAGGTAGAGAAAGTAGCAAGGTACATAAATGGGTTGAGTTTCAACATATAAGATGAGTTAAGTCTTACCACCCCTAGAACAACTGAAGAATGCTTCCAATTGGAAGTCAAGGAAAAAGAAAAGTTAAAGAGAAGGAAAGAGAAACAAGGTAGGGGAAAAGGAAAACATTTCAAAGGTAGAGGAACATTTGGAGGAAAATGACAGTCCCAAAAACCACAAGGAGAGACAAGTAGTCATCAAGAGCAGAGCTCAGAATGAAGGGGAAGTTTCAGAGGTAGGAGATCAAATAGCAGAGGCAGATTTGGTGGTCAAGGAAAAGGTTCAAATACATTTTCAAGAAGGTGTTATCAGTGTAACAAGATTGGTCATCAACCTTGGCAATGTCCTAATAAGCAGGCTTCTACTTCACATGGTGGTGAAAGAACTCAATTGGTGCAAGAGGAAGAAAATGAGATCGTCAACTCTCCATCATAGCATGCTGCTCTAGAAATTGGAGAATCTCTGATGATGAGAAGAATATTACTCAAGGTTCTTGTGGTGAAGGAGCCTGCACAAATAAAATCCCTCTTTAGAACCATCTGCAAATCTCAAGGTAAGGTTTGTAAAGTTTTTGATTCGGGCTCCACAGATAATTTAGTTTCTCTAGAGATGGTAAAAAAGTTGAAAATGAAAAGGATACCACATCCCACTCCTTACAAGGTCTCCTGGTTGAACAAGGGACAACATTTCCTAGTAAATGAGAAAACTTGGGTGGAATTTGACATAGGAGGGTATAATGAAAAAATCTTGTGTGACATCATCCCAATGGATGTTTGTCATCTACTTTTAGGGAGACCTTGACAGTATGATAGGGAAGCTAAACATGATGGACAAAAGAACACCTATGTGTTAGAAAAGGATGGGATCTCATTCAAACTTACTCCATTGCAAGATGAGGGTCTAGATACACAAGTTGGGTCTAGTGTAATGTTGGTTAGGGAAAAGGAGTTTTTGAAAACCATGAAGGAAGAGGGTGTACAAGGTTATGCCACTGTAATCAAACCAAAATCTATCATGACAAAAATAAAGGTTGATGATGTGCCTAAAGAGGTCCAAGCCTTATTGAACAAATACAAAGACATTGTGGTAGATGAACTTCATAGCTCTTTGCCACCAATAAGATATGTGAGTCACCATATAGATTTCATACCAAGGGAAAACATACCCAACAGAGATGCATATGAAATGACTCCAAAACATAATGAAGAGATTAGGAGATAAATTCAAGAGCTACTTGACAAAGGCCTAATAAGGGAGTCTTAGCCCATGTGTTGTTCCCACTATTTTGGCACTAAGGAAAGGGGGAGATTGGAGAATGTGCACTGACTCAAGGGAAATTAACAAGATCACCATAAGGTATAGGTTCCCCATACCAAGAATGGAAGATTTGATGGATTGTTTAGGAGGGGCTTGTTATTTTTCTAAGATTGACCTCAAAAGTGGCTACCACCAAATCAAAATTAGAGAGGGGGATGAGTGGAAAACTACCTTAAAAAAAATGAGGGGTTATATGAATGGCTTGTCATGCCATTTGGGCTTTCAAATGCACCAAGCACTTTTATGAGATTAATGAATGACGTTCTGAAACCCTTCGTAGGTAAGTTTTTGGTTGTCTATTTGGATGATATTCTTGTTTTTAGTAAGACTAAAGAGGAACACTTGCAACATTTAGACTTGGTTTTGAAAAGGTTGAATGAAGAAAAGTTGATGATAAATTTGAAGAAGTGTGAATTCGTGAAGGAGGAGTTGGTATATCTTGGATTTGTGATCTTAAAAGGCTCTTTGAAGATGGATCCCAACAAGGTGGAAGCAATTCTCAATTGGCCTACTCCAACATCAGTAAGTGAGGTAAGAAGTTTCCATGGCCTAGCCAGTTTTTACAGAAAATTTGTGAAGAATTTCAGTCATATATGCTCTCCAATCATTGACACAATAAAAGGGGATAAAAGAAAGATTTGTACGGTTTGATGAGGCATACAAAAGTTTTCAATATTTGAAACAAAGGGTAGCACAACAACCTATCTTAGCATTGCCTGACTTTAACAAATTTTTCTGCATAGAATATGATGCAAGTGGGTATGCAATTGGGGCAATCTTGAGCCAAGAGGGAAGGCCTATTGCTTTCTTCTGTGAGAAGCTCAATGAGGCAAAAAAAAAGTATTCCTCTTATGACTTGGAGTTATATGCTATGGTGCAATCATTGAAGAAGTGGAGACACTATCTCCTTCCTAAAGATTTCATTTTTTTTTACTGACAATCATGCTTTGTAGTTCTTAAACAACCAAGATAAACTGAGCCACAAACTTGTGAAGTGGGTGGAGTACCTACAAAGCTTTACTTTTACCATCAAACACAAAAAGGGGCAGTAAAACAAGGTGGCATATGCTTTGAGTAGAAGAACATTATTGGTCCAAGAAGTTCAACTCCAAAGTGTTGGGATTGATTCTTTGAAAGGTATGCATGTAGAGGATGATGATTTTAAAGAAATTTATACTTCTTGCAATCAGTTCAATGACACTTTTCATGGAGACAATTCTGATTTCTTGATTCAAGAAGGTTTACTCTTTAAAGGGGCTCAAATTTGCATTCCCAAATGCTCTATGAGATACAATTTGATTAAGGAGAAGCACAATGGCAGCTTAGCAGGTCACTTTGTTGTGGACAAGACTTTGGAAGATGTAAGAAGGTATTATTATTGGCCAAAGGTGCAAAGTGATGTCAAAAAATTTATGGAAAAGTGTGTTGTTTGTCAAAGGGCCAAGGGTAGTAGTACAAATGAAGGTATCTATCAACCATTACCAATCCAAAATAGGCCATGGGAGTCCATCAACATGGATTTTGTGTTGGGGTTTCCCAAAAATGAAAGAGGCTTTGATTCAGTGTTTGTTGTGGTAGTTCAGTTTAGTAAAATGACACAATTTATACCATGTAAAAGTACAAATGATGCCTCATACATTGCAGGGTTGTTTTTCAAGGAGGTGGTTAGGATTCATGGATTTCCATTAACCATTGTTTCAAATAGGGACAATAAATTTGTGGGGCACTTTTGGAGAACCCTTTGGAAGAAGCTAGGCACAAATTTATCTTTTAGCTCTACCTATCATACCCAAATAGATGGGAAGATTGAACTAGTCAATAGAAGTCATGGAAATATTCTTAGATGCTTGAAAAAAGAACACTCAACACAATGGGATTTGATCCTACCCCAAGCTGAGTTTGCATATAATGATTTTGTAAATAGGAGTGTTGGTAAAATCCCATTTGAGATTGTGTATGGATTGTAGCCTAAAGGGGTGTTTGAACTCAGAGATTTGAGTGGCATGGAGAGAATGCGTGCTGAAGGAGAAGAGTTTGCAGTGGCCATGAAAGAAATACATCAACAAGTTAGAGAGAACCTTCAAAAGAGTGTTAATAAATATAAACATGCATACTTGAAAATGAGAGAGGTTCATTTCAAAGTGGGGGACTTGGTCTTAGCTCATTTGAGGAAGGAAAAAATACCTAAAGGGAAGTATTCAAAGCTATAGATGAAGAAGATAGGGCCATGTAGGGTGGTCCAAAAATTTGGAGAAATGCATATGAAATAGAACTACCATCTAGAGTTGCTATTTCTCCATTTTATAATTTTTTAACCTATACCCTTTTAAAGGGGCTACGATTGCAGGTAAAGGTGCAGGTACATCAAAGGTTCTAGATGAATATTGGATCAAATATTTTCCACCAAGTCAACCATTGAAGCTAGACTACATTTTGGACACCAAAGAAGCCAAAAGAACAAGGCATAAGGTGTACTATGAGTACTTGGTGAAGTGGAAAGGGCTTCCTATGGAGGATGCCACTTGGATGATAGAGGAAGACATCAAAAAGCATGGTACAATAGTTCAAGATCTGTTCTCAAGTGGAACTTGAGATTTTGTTTTCCCCGGGAGTATGGTGTAGGGGCTGTAAGATTTGATGAAAAACAAATCTATTAAGCCCAAGAAACCTACATGCAAAAACCTGTCACAAGGAAGAAATCTGTAGGAAAGAAAACAAGGGTTTTGCTCTGACAATATGAAGAGTTTATTATCAGAGAAAAAATGAATCAAGAAGTAAATACAATACAAGAGATCAATCCTTATAAAGGAGATCAATACCGAAAGGAAAACCTAACCCTAAGGTGAGTGCATTTAATAATTAATATTAATTATTAAATGACTAATATATGTGCACAAAGTGAAATCTTAAGAGGAGAGTAAAGTTAATTAATTCCTTTACTCTAACACCCCCCCTTAAGATGAGCTACAATGCAGCTACAAACAATGCAGAAGAAAGCAAAGGAACTACAATGCAATAAAGGGTCCCGACGACATGGCCTGATCAGGTACCCGAATACAACAAAATCTCTATAAAGCGGAGTAAAGGAGAAAACCCAGTGGGAAAAAACTCCTCTCCAAAAAGAGATAAGGAAACATGTTGAAAAGAAAACATGAAGGAAGGAAGGCCTCACTGAGACCCCCCAAGGACATCTTCCTTCACCCCAAGCATGGAGCGCAACTGAAGATAGCGCGGAGATGCCAAAGGTTTAGTGAAGATGTCTGCAACCTGCTCCTCTGTAGGAATGTACTCCAAGATAAGAGAACCATCCTGAATCAACTGCCTGATGAAGTGCATGTGGATTTCAATGTGCTTTGTCTGCTGATGTTCCACTGGGTTGCGAGAAATGTGAATGGCACTCTAATTGTCACACCAAAGAATAGTGGGACTATCTGGAGGAAACCCAAACTCTGTCATCAACTACCGAAGCCATAAAACCTCATGACTGGCTAACACTGCTGCACGGTACTCAGCCTCTGTAGATGATAATGCAATAGCAGACTGTTTCTTGCAAGACCATGTGATAGGACCAGAACCAAGGCAAAAAACAAAGCCAAAAGTAGACTTCTGATCGTTGACATCACCATCCCAATCAGAGTCAATGAAGCCAATGATGTGAGGGGATCTTGAAGTGTAGTGAATGCCATAATGAATGGTGCCCCGAATGTACCTCAAAATACGTTTGGCTACTTGCCAATGGCTCTCATGAGGATCATGGGAAAACTGAGAGACAAGGCCAACCGCAAAGGAAAGATCAGGATAAGAATGTGTTAGGTACAACAAACTGCCAACCAACTGTCTGTATAAAGTGGGGTCTACTGAAGGAGTAGAGAAAGTGGAAGACAAAACAACACCTGACTGAAATGGAGTGGGGGAAGACTTGCAATCAAGCATGCCAAATCGCTGAAGCATATCAAGAGCATACTTCTCTTGAAATATGGAAATCCCATCCGAAGACTGAATAACCTGAAGACCCAGAAAGAAGTGCAGGAGACCAAGATCTGTCATCTCAAATTGCTCCATCAAAGCTCTCTGAACACTCTGAATCATGGAGGATGAGCTACCTGTAAGGATGAGATCATCTACATATAGCACAAGAATCAAAAGATCACCCTCCTGACGCTAAATATACACTGTGTGATGGGAATGACAACGTGTGAAGTGAGAGGAAAGCAAGAAAGAGTCCATCTTCTCATACCAAGCCCGAGGGGATTGTTTGAGACCATACAATGAACGCCGAAGTCTGCAAACCAAAGAAGTGTCCTACACAAATCCCTGAGGTTGCTCCATATAGATCTCCTCATGTAGGTCTCCATGCAAGAAGGCACTCTTCACATCCATCTGAAACACTGTCCATCCCTGTGAAGCTGCAAGTGAAAGTACAAGGCATATAGAGTTCATCTTGGCGACAAGAGCAAAGGTCTTAGAGTAGTCAATACCCTCTACCTGAGAAAACCCCTTCGCAACAAGACGTGCCTTATACTTATCAATAGAACCATCTACAACATACTTGGTACGATACACCCACTTGCACCGAACCAACTTTCTTCCCTTAGGAAGAGGACAAAGATCCCAAGTATGATTCTTCATAAAAGAAGAATACTCCTCGTCCATGGCCCTATCCCACTCAAGGTGACCTGTTGCGTCTAAAAACTTTTGAGGATCATCCGAAATGGCATGACTCAAAAGACTAGAACTAGATGTTTGAGCACGAGTACGACGAGTATATGAAGGATCACCTGCCAAAGAACCAGCTGCATCAACAGTGACACGGGCCCACCTAGGAAAAGATAGAGCAATTGGTGGTGGTGGAGATGGTGGATCATCATCTACATCATCCTCAAGAGATAAGTAATCCTCAAGAGATGAAGAGGGAGGAGTAGGCAATGAGGGAGAAGCTAGTGATGGAGAATCCATCTGAGGATAGCGCTCATCAAACTAGACATCCTACCGAAACAAGACCTCTCTGGAATCAGGATCAAACAACCTGTACGCCTTAACATCTTCACAGTAGCCAACAAATATGAGTGGTCGGCTCTTCCTCTCCATTGCTTTCCACTGAGCATCAGGAATAAATGCCCAAGCCTCACTACCAAAAACTCGAAATGTAGAAACATCAGGCTTGACATGGGTCCAAGCCTCCTCAGGAGTCATATGTCGCAATGCCTTATGAGGCATCCGATTCTGAATATAATTGGCACAATTGACTGCCTCAACCCAAAATGAAGAACTCATAGCTCGAGTTTGTATCATACAATTTTCCATCTCCCGTAAGGTTCCGTTCTTTCTCTCAGCAACACCATTCTGCTGAGGGGTGTAACGGACTGTAAACTGATGCTGTAAACCATGCTCAATGCAAAAATCTATAAAATCCTGATTAACATATTCCCCCACATTATCTGTGCGTATCCTCCTGATAGAAAGTCCAGATTGCTTCTCCACAAATTTCTTAAAAGTCCTAAATGAGTCAAAGACATCAGACTTGTACTTAAGAAAGTACACCCATGTACGTCTGGAGAAGTCATCAATAAAAGTGAGCACATAGCGGGCCCCTGAAAAGGAAGGAGTCAGAAAGGACATAAGATCACTGTGTACCAACTCTAGGGCTGCCCTAGCACGAGTGGCTCGACCCTTAGGAAAAGGATCGCGATGATGTTTTCCAAGGACACATCCACGACATACACCATCAGTACAAGAAATCTGTGGAAGCCCAATCACAAGTGCCTGAGTACTCATCTGCTGTAGATATCTGTAATTGACATGGCCAAAACGCTCATGCCAAAGCCTACTCACTAAATCTGCATGTGCTATAAGAGAGGAACCAACAAGGTCTGAACTCTCAAAGCCATCAAATCTGTATAAGCGTGATGCAAAATCCACACTCCCAGTAGCCACAACCAAGTCAGGATCATGAAGGTCTCGAATAACCACATCATGTGGTGAGAACTCAACTGTCTTACCAGAGCCAGAGTGGCAAATCTGATAAATGGATAGAAGGTTTGTCGAAATGTCAGGAACCAGAAGCACATCCTATAGACAACCACCATCCAATGAAACAGTACCGGAACCCTGAACTGAAAGTTGTACTGAGTCACCCACTGCAATATGTCTAGTTCCTATAGGGGCAAGAGCGGTGACCAAATCCTCTGTGTGTGTCATATGGTGAGAGGCACCAGAATCTAGAATCCAAGTGGATTCTGAGGACAATGCTCGTGCAGAAAGAGCATGACCTTTCCCTGTGGGCTGTGAAGGAGGCTTAGGTGCACTGATATTATGCTGCTTCATGGCTTCCTCCAAAGCCTCTAAATGTTTCCAACACCTGGAAACTGGATGTCCTTCCTTGCCACAAAAACTGCAAGGATCACCAGATTTCTTCTTAGTCTTGGAGGAAGACTCACCAGACTTCGAAGATTTGCCCTGTTTAGAATTGGACTGTGGTTTTGAATTAGACTTAGGTGGTGGCTTGGAAGGATTCTCACTAGCCCCTAAATCTTGCTTAGGATTCAGTTTCTACTTCTGTTTTCCTTTGGAGGATTGGGCTACCAATGCTTGGTTATGTGAACCTGAAAGTGAATCCAACTGCTTGAGCTTAGCTTGCTCATGAGTCAGACGATCACAAAAGACCTCAAAAGAAGGCATGACATGTCGAGCACCCAAGGCATCCATGGTGGAATAAAAGGTCGAAGAGAAGATCTGAAATGGACCCCGAAGCTTGGAGAGAATTAGGAAGATGCACTCTCTATCAGTCTTAACTTTTCCACAACCCTGCAAGATAGATCTTTGCTGTTTGAACTTCATCAAAAAGTCCTCAATGGAGGGAAACGAATCAGGTACCAAAGAAGTTAACTCGGCCTCAAGCTGCAAAGCTCTGAACTGATTGACAGTACCAAAAATTCCATCAAACTTGGTCCAAATGGCTCGAGGAGTGAGACAACCCTCAAGATGAAATAGGAGACTGTCGGAAATGTGTAAAGCCATCAATCCCATAGCCTGATCCATATTGTTCCTATGCTGCATAACCTCAAAGGTGTGAGTTAACTGAGGCTGAACCTCATCCAAACAAGACCATAACCCTCAAGACTGGAGTAGAGTCATCATGAGACCCTTCCAAGTGTGATAATTATGCGGTGTGAGAGGTTCAATAGATCTGTCGACCATCCTGTGAAGTATGCCTCAATTGCTCTGAATTTTTATTATTATTATTTAGTGGTCTTTTAGAACTAGACAAAAGATGTAGAAGGGGTTTGTTTGTTTTGTTTTGGTGTTTGTAGATTCTGGTTTTCTGATGTAAATGACAGAAAGCAAGAAAAAACACCCCCCAACAATGCAAAAATCCAATCCCCAATACAAACTAAAAGCCAGAAAACAATAGAAAGCAGTAGATGATTGAGACAAATCTCTGTGTACCTGAAGAATTTACTGATGAAATAGACTGCAGATCTGGATAGCAATCGCAGGTAAAAAAACTTTCAAGTCAAAGTACGGCATCTACGGGGGTTTGAAGTTCTGCCTTTTCAGATCTGCCAATGCAGACATCGGCTCATGCATGGCGTTTAGAGGAATAAGGTGCAAGACTGGTAAACGATACCAGCAAGGAATACCATATCTGAAAACTATACCTAGAACCTCTCAAATTAGCTGAAGAATCCCAAATTTCTTCTGTCAAACCCTTGCTCCCTTTTTTCTTCAAACATGAACAAGCTATAATAGATCCAGCTCTGATACCATGTAAGATTTGATGAAAAACAAATCTATTAAGCCCAAGAAACCTACATGCAAAAACCTGTCACAAGGAAGAAATCTGTAGGAAAGAAAACAAGGGTTTTGCTCTGACAATATGAAGAGTTTATTATCAGAGAAAAAATGAATCAAGAAGTAAATACAATACAAGAGATCAATCCTTATAAAGGAGATCAATACCGAAAGGAAAACCTAACCCTAAGGTGAGTGCATTTAATAATTAATATTAATTATTAAATGACTAATATATGTGCATAAAGTGAAATCTTAAGAGGAGAGTAAAGTTAATTAATTACTTTACTCTAACAGAGGCACCTAGTCTTAATGATGTATTAGGGGTCAAATGTGATTATTTTATGATATTGAGTCAATTTTGTTTGTAATAAGGTCTATTTAGACCATGGTTCATGTTTTTGGTGATGTGGGGTCGGTTTTAAGTTTAGATGTTAAGTTTTGCAAAAAGTTGCAAAGTTGCTGAAGCAACTTTTGCATTTTTGGTCTCTTGTGGAAGTTGAACGGTCAGATATTTGAAAAAAAGTTTGGAACTATTGGTTTTGGCTAGGAAATGTTTAAATATTCCTTGTGAAGCTCGAGGAAAACTTCTAGAGATGTTTTGGTGATCAAACAATAAAGTTATACTCCATTTTTTGCACTTTTCATTTATTTCTTGCTACTATAGAAGATAGTATGGCCTCGTACGACTTGGAAATTAACTAATTCTTATTGGGATCGATGAAGGAATGAATTAAATCTCATCTATTTTTATTAAGGTTGAAGAGAGTTAGAGCCTTTTTACTGTAAACAGCTAGGAAACCCTAGTTTGTGAGGGTTTGATTGAAAAAATGAGTTTTTGATCCATTCATCGGTGGAAAATTTTGATAATCAGTGGAATGGAAGTAGATAGGATTTTTTTAATGTTTGTAGGGTTTGCAGGAGCAAGGAATGGGGTTAGGGGCAAGTTTGCTGCCGCCCTAGCCTAATATCACCATGTATTAGGCTTAGGTTATTAGGTAGACGTAGGGTTTTGTTGAAAGGTGATTTGGTGATTATTCCAGCTAATAAAATATGCATATACAGACCCCATGTGACATGTTGGTAACCATAGATTGAAGAGTGGAAGTTTGGAGATGGGATATTACATTGTTGCTTTGTAAAACAAGCCTAATTAGGTCTAATTGAAGCATAGCAGTCCAAAATTGAGGGCATTGTTACAAAATGACCATATCTACAATTTTGATATGTTTTCAAGTGGCATAAAGGGTATTAGGAATGGTGTTCAAATTTTGTGTATTAGTTTTTCTATGAAAGTTTTGTGGGAAATACCCTGTTTCAAGCAGTACTAAAAGAAAAGAAGGATTTGTGAGCAAACCACCAAGTTAGGGTTTCAAAGTTGTAAATTTTTTTCATTTGAGATTGTGTTGATAACCTCTACCCTGATCTACTTCAAATTGGTATTAGAGCATAGGTTTTGATCAATAAATGGAAAATTTTAAAGTTTGAAAGAAGCAAAGATGCCTCCTAAAAGTAATTCAATGACCAAAGAAGTGAGCGAGTTAAAGGAAAATCATGCCAAGGAGTTGAGATAGGTAAAGGAGTCTCAAGAAGCTATCCTAGCCAAAGTTTTAGAACTGGAGTCAAATCAAAGGAGAGGTGTGGTCACCAAAGACCAAAGTGACCAAGAGGAAGAGGAAGAGGGTGAGGATGAAAACCCTCAAGGAGGAGTCCAAGGTGATGATGAGTTGGACCCTAATGAATTGAGAATGGCTAAGTTGCTGAAGGCTGTTAAGGGAGATACTCCTAAGGTGAAGATGAAATTACCCATGTATGGTGGGAAGGTGGATAGCGAAGAGGTGCTAGGTTGGATTGATGCACTTGATAACTATTTTGAGTATGAAGAGGCAGTAGAAGACCAAAAGGTGAAATTTTCCAATTTTTTTTTGAAAGAACCTGACTTAACTTGGTGGAATTATGTGCAGGAAGAGAGGGTGAAGAAGGGAAAGTCAAAAATTAATTCTTGGGATAGAATGGTAGCTAAAATCAAGAGTCAATTTCTACCCGGTGATTATGCAATTCAAATATTTAGAAGGCTACAAAACCTCAAACAAAAAGAGATGGATGTAATGGCTTATATAGAGGAATTTCACAAGCTAAGTATAAGGGAAAGAAATGTTGAGGATGAGGTAGAGAAAGTAGCAAGGTACATGAATGTGTTGAGGTTCAATATACAAGATGAGATAAATCTTACCACCCCTAGAACAGTGGAAGAATGCTTCCAATTGGAAGTCAAGGCATAAGAAAATTTAAAGAGAAGGAAAGAGAAACAAGGTAGGGGAAGAGGAAAATTTTTTAGAGGTAGAGGAACATTTGGAGGAAGATGATAGTCCCAAAAACCATAATGAGAGAGAAGTAGTCATCAAGAGCAGAGCTCAAAATCAAGAGGTGGTTTCAGAGGTAGGAGATCAAATAGCAGAGACAGATTTGTTGGTCAAGGAAGAGGATCAAATACATTCTTAGGAAGGTGATATTAGTGTAACAAGATTGGTCATCAAGCTTGGCAATGTCCGAATAAGCAACCTTCTACTTCACATGGTGGTGAAAGAAGAACTCAATTGGTGCAAGAGGAAGACAATGAGAGTGTCAAATCTCCATCACAACATGCTTCTCCATAAATTGAAAAATATTTAATGATGAGAAGAGCATTCCTCAAGGTTCCTATTGTGAAGGAGCCTCCATAAAGAAAATCCCTCTTTAGAACCACCTGCAAATCTTAAGGTAAGGTTTGTAAAGTTGTTGATTTGGGATCCATAGATAATTTAGTTTCTTTAGAGATGG
Source organism: Sequoia sempervirens (assembly GCA_007258455.2). Classification (NCBI taxonomy): domain Eukaryota; kingdom Viridiplantae; phylum Streptophyta; class Pinopsida; order Cupressales; family Cupressaceae; genus Sequoia; species Sequoia sempervirens. The sequence continues at coordinate 136,923,016 of VDFB02358134.1, read as the reverse complement.
TAGAAAAGTTGAAAATGAAAAGGATACCATATCCCACTCCTTACAAGGTCTCTTGGTTGAAAAAGGGACATCAGGTCCTAGTAAATAAGAAAAATTGGGTGGAATTTAACATAGGAGGGTATAAAGAAAAAATCTTGTGTGACATCATCCCAATGGATGTTTGTCATCTGCTTTTAGGGAGACCCTGCTAGTATGGTAGGAAAGCTAAACATAATGCAAAAAAGAACACCTATGTGATAGAAAAGGATGGGATCTCATTCACACTTACTCCATTACAAGATGAGGGTCTAGATACACAAGTTGGGTCTAGTGTAATGCTGGTTGGGGAAATGGAGTTTTTGAAAACTATGAAGGAAGAGGGTGGACAAGGTTATGCCATTGTAATCAGACCAAAATCTATCATGATAGCAACAAAGGTTGATGATGTGCCTAAAGAGGTCCAAGCCTTGTTGAAAAAATACAAAGACATTGTGGTAGATGAACTTCATAGCTCTTTGCCACCAATAAGAGATGTGAGTCACCATATAGATTTCATACTAGGGGAAAACCTACCTAAAAAAGCTGTATATAAAATGACTCCAAAAAAGAATGAAGAGATTAGGAGATAAATTCAAGAGCTACTTGATGAAGGCCTAATAAGGGAGAGTCTTAGCCCATGTGTTGTTCCCACCATTTTGGCACTAAAGAAAGGGGGAGATTGGAGAATGTGCACTGACTCAAGGGAAATTAACAAGATCACCATAAGGTATAGGTTCCGCATACCAAGAATGGAAGATTTGATGGATTTTTTAGGAGGGGCTTGTTATTTTCTAAGATTGACCTCAAAAGTGGCTACCACCAAATCAAAATTAGAGAGGGGGATGAGTGGAAAACTACCTTCAAAACAAATGAGGGGTTATATGAATGGCTTGTCATGCCATTTGGGATTTCAAATGCACCAAGCACTTTTATGAGATTAATGAATGAAGTTCTGAAACCCTTCATAGGTAAGTTTTTGGTTGTCTATTTAGATGATATTTTTGTTTTTAGTAAGACTAAAGAGGAACACTTGCAACATTTGGACTTGGTTTTGAAAAGGTTGAATGAAGAAAAGTAGATGATAAATTTGAAGAAGTGTGAATTCATGAAGGAGGAGTTGGCATATCTTGGATTTGTGATCTCAAAAGGCTCTTTGAAGATGGATCCCAACAAGGTGGAAGCAATTCTCAATTGGCCTACTCCAACATCAGTAAGTGAGGTAAGAAGTTTTCACGACCTAACTAGTTTTTATAGAATTTTTTTGAAGAATTTCAGTCATATATGCTCTAATATCATTGACACGATAAAGGGGATAAAAGAAATAAATTTGTATTGTCTAATGTGGCAGAAAAAAGTTTCCAATATCTTAAAAAAGGGTAGCACAACAACCTATCTTAGCATTACCTGAGTTTAACAAAGTTTTCACCATATAATGTGATGCAAGTGGGTATGCAATTGGGGTATTCTTGAGCCAAGAGGGCAGGCCTTTTTCTTTCTTCTGTGAGAAGCTCAATGAGGCAGAGAAAAAGTATTCCTCTTATGACTTGGAGTTATATGCTATGGTGCAATAATTGAAGAAGTGGAGACACTATCTCCTTCCTAAAGAATTCATTTTTTTTACTGACAATCATGCTTTGTAGTTCTTAAACAATGAAGACAAACTCAGCCATAGACATGTGAAGTGGGTGGAGTACCTACAAAGCTTTACCTTTACCATCAAACAAAAAAAGGGGCAGTCAAACAAGGTGGCAGATGTTTTGAGCAAAAGAACATTGTTGGTCTAAGAAGTTCAACTCCAACGTGTTGGGATTGATGCTTTGAAAGGTATGTATGCAGAGGATGATGATTTTAAAGAAATTTATGCTTCTTGCAATCAATTCAATGGCACTTTTCATGAAGACAATTCTGATTTCTTGATTCAAGAAGGTTTACTCTTTAAAGGGGCTCAACTTTGCATTCCCAAATGCTCTATGAGAGATGATTTGATTAAGGAGAAGCACAATGGAAGCTTAGCAGTTGAATTTGGTGTGGACAAGACTTTGGAACAGGTAAGAAGGTATTATTATTGGCCAAAAATGCAAAGTGATGTAAGAAAATTTGTGGAAAAGTGTGTTGTTTGTCAAAGGGCCAAGGGTTGTAGTACAAATGTAGGTCTCTATCAACCATTAATAATACCAAATAGGCCATGGGAGTCCATCAAAATGGATTTTGTGTTGGGGTTGCCCAAAATGCAAAGAGGCTTTGATTCATTGTTTGTTGTGGTAGACCGGTTTAGCAAAATGGCACATTTTATACCATGTAAAAGTACAACTGATGCCTCATTCATTGCAGGGTTTTTTTTCAAGGAGGTGGTCAGGATTCATGGATTTCCATTAACCATTGTTTCAGATAGGGACAATAAATTTGTGGGGCACTTTTGGAGAACCCTTAGGAAAAAGCTAGGTGCAAATTTGACTTTTACCTTTGCCTATCATCCCCAAACAGATGGGAAGACTGAAGTAGTCAATAGAAGTCTTGGAAATCTTCTTAGATTCTTGACAAAATAACACTCAACACAATGGGATTTGATCCTACCCCAAGCTGAGTTTACATATAATGATTTGTTAAACAAGAGTGTTGGTAAAAGCCCATTTGAGATTGTGTATGGATTGTAGCCTAAAGGGGTGTTTGAACTCAGAGATTTGAGTGGAATGGAGAGGAGTGTTGAAGGAGAAGATTTTGCAGTGGCCATGAAAGAAATACATCAACAAGTTAGAGAGAACCTTCAAAAGAGTGTTGATAAATATAAACAACATGCAGACTTGAAAAGGAGAGAGATTCATTTCAAAGTGGGGGACTTGGTCTTAGCTCATTTGAGGAAGGAAAGACTACCTAAATGGAAGTATTCAAAGCTATAGATGAAGAAGATAGGGCCATGTAGGGTGGTCCGAAAATTTGGAGCAAATGCATATGAAATAGAACTCCCTCCTGGAGTTGCTATTTCTCCAATTTTTAATGTTTTTGACCTATACCCTTTTAAAGGGGCTATGATTGTAGGTATAGGTGCAGGTACATGAGAGGTTCCAAATGAAGATTGGATCAGAGATTTTCCACCAAGTCAACCATTGAAGCTAGAGTGCATCTTGTACACTAAAGAATCCAAAAGAATAAGGCATAAGGTGTACTATGAGTACCTGGTGAAGTGGAAAGGCCTTCATATGGAGGATGCCCCTTGGATGAAAAAGGAAGACATTGAAAAGCATGATGCAATAGTTCAAGATCTGCTCTCAAGTGGAACTTGAGATTTTGTTTTCCTCGGGAGAATGGTGTAGGGGCGCCTAGTCTTAATGATGTAATAGGGGTCGAATGTGAGTCTTTTATGATGTTGAGTCAATTTTTTCTGTAATAAGGTCTATTTAGACCATGGTTCATGTTTTTGGTTATGTGGGGTCGGTTTTAAGTTTAGATGTTAAGTTTTGCAAAAAGTTGCAATGTTGTTCAAGAAACTTTTGCATTTTTGGTCTCTCGTGGAAGTTGAACGGTTAGATATTTGAAAAATAGTTTGGAACCATTGGTTTTTTCTAGGAAATGTTTAGATATGCCTTGTGAAGCTTGAGAAAAACTTTTGGAGATGTTTTGGTGATCAAACAATAAAGTTATACTCTATTTTCTACACTTTTCATTGATTTCTTGCTGCTACAAAAGATAGTACAGCTTAATAAATGAACTAATTCTTATTGGGATCAATGAAGGAATGAATTAAATCTCATCTAGTTTTTATTTCATCTATTTTTATTAAGGTTGAAGAGAGTTAGAGCCTTTTTACTGTAAACAACTAGGAAACCCTAGTTTGTAAGGGTTTGATTGAAAAAATGAGTTTTTGATCCATTCCACTGGTGGAAAAGCTTGATAATTAGTGGAATGGAAGTAGATAGGATTTTTTTCATGTTTGTATGATTTGCAGGACCAGGGAATGGAGTTAGGGGCAAGTTTGTTGCTTCCCTAGCCTAATATCACCATGTATTAGGCTTAGGTGATTAGGTAGACATAGGGTTTTGTTGAAAGGTGATTTGGTGATTATTCTAGTTGATAAAATATACATATACAGACCCCATGTGACATGTTGGTAACGCTGGATTGAAGAGTGGAAGTTTGGAGATAGGGTATTACATTGTTGCTTTGTAAAACAAGCTTAATGAGGCCTAATTGAAGTGTAGTAGTCAAAAATTGAGGGTGTTGTTACAAAATGACCATATCTACAATTTTGATATGTTTTCAAGTGGCATAAAGGGTACCAAGAATGGTGTTCATATTTTGGGTATTGGGTCTACTCTGAATGTTTTGTGGGAAAAGCCCTGTTTCAAGTACTACTAGAAGAATAGAAGGATTTGTGAGCAAACCACCAAGTTAGGGTTTCAAAGTTGCAAAGTTTGTTCATTTGAGATTGTGTTGATAACCTCCACCCTAATTTGAATCACAATGGGATATTAATTGATCTTGTGTGTGTAAAGAATGTGATCATCGAGGAATTCTTGTTTGTGCATGAAATTTACCAAGACTCTTATAAACAATCGAAAGCATGGATCAAAACACATAATGGTTTTTCTTTCCCTATGATAGGTTGGATCACTCTCCCCTTAAAAGTTGGATTGAAACAATTATATGTCGCATTCTCCATCATCTCGTCATCAAAACAATTTTGTTTGAAGCTAGGCTATCCATGGCTACGCTCCATGGATGTCTTCCCATTGGTAGTGCATAAATTCTTAAAATTTCCATTTGGTAATGAAATTTTCACTGTGCATCATAGCGGTTTTAATCCTTTATCTTCCAATAGGAATTTATCATTAGATTTCTTTTGGCCCAAATCTATGGAACCTATTAAGCCTCGTGAAGACTTCTTTTTCAAATCTTACCAAAAGTTCAAAGCAAAGCACATAGCAGAATTATCTCTTAGCAATATCCCTTAGCCCATGATTGAGCCTCCTATCATTTATGAAACTATGGTTGAATCAAAATCCCTTCCAGGAAACCAAGATAAATTCATGAAAAATCCTCCACCTATTTCCTATAAGAGACCAAGAGATAACCATACAATTCCTATTGTGTCTCCTAAGATCAAACAAGTTTATAACCCTAAAGAGAAAGTGGTTGAACAACCCTTGATGGTTCCTTCCGTTCCTCCCTTGTGGGATTAAAAGAAACCTATCATTGATAAACCCACTCCCACACCATTACAACTTGAAAATCGTGCAAAAAGAAACCAAAATTCCAAAGAGCGTAGGCATAGACATCATGCTATTACTTGTAAGTTAAAAGAAATGAACAAACTAGCAAACCAAGACCAAAATTTAACTGAAAAAAGCATGATGATTCTCTACCTTCGCCACAACAACAACACGAAACCTCTATGGAAATTGTCATTATACCTCCTACTGTGAGTAACTTGGATGATGATGATGAGATTGTTAAGATTAATGAGGAAGTGCATAATGAGCTGAATTTTTTATTTTCCTCTTCCATGAGCCTAGATGAGAACAACTGTGATGATCTTCCTAACAAGTGTGCATCACCACGTGTTGAACTTGGTGATTTTCCTAGTACAACACTCATTATTTCCCCTTTGTATAGTCATCTTCCTTCCGTATATGATGAAAAAGATTGGGATGTGAAAAACTTTGCTTTAGGTTGGCTCACATGTGTCATACTAGCTTTATGTCTATTCATGTTCTTTGTGTGATTTCATGTGTGTAATGTGATCCCCCATATTGTGCTTCTTGGCATGTCTTTATGTTTGTGATCCTTCTTTGGATGACCCTTGTCACTCCATTGGTGTAAGGATACAAAGGAAGCGAATCTATAGTGACATTCTTCTATTTGTATCTACATGCTTCTATCTGTCATAACCATTATCTTTTCATTCATCTTGTGTTTTCCTTTTGGGGATGATGCAAAGCATTGAGACATTTAGGTCTCCTCCATGTTGACCCAAAAATATTTTTTTTCTTCTCTCTCTCTCTCTCTCTATGTGTCATTCTTCCTTTATGCTCATTGTTCCATGAGTTGGGGAATGATGATGGTTCCAAGCTCTATTATATCACTGTAGCCAAGACATATGTTGTCCCCAAATATGTTTATCCCTTATGTGTTATATTAGGATTGCATATGGGGGGAAACCTCCTTTCCATGATGTAGCTCTATTTGGAAACATATGTTTGTCATAGGGCTTTCCAAATAAGCTCTCATGTATTGGCCTTTATCATCTTCTACTTTAAAATAATTGCTCACAACATAGTGTTTAGCAATTTCTTTAAAGTGGGGGGCATTATCCGTCCCACTTGTGGCTTGCTTAATGGAATGAACTTTATTCAAAGTGTGGTGTTCTCAATTCATGTGATGTTTATTTTTGATGGTGAAATTAGGATTGATGTCCTTCAAGAGTGTGACCTTTCTTGGCATATGGCATTCCTCTTAGTGGTAATGCTATGGCTTGCATTCCTTAAGGTGTGAATATTTTATCCCTCGACTAGTCCTCTCTTGATGGTGATATAGAGTGTGATGTTCCCTAAAGTTATACCTTTCATGAACTAAGAAAAACCCCTTTGAATATCCTAAACTAAATCTTTTCCACCAAGCATAATACAACTTGCTTGCTAGTGGTGTCTTTATTTCATGAGTGTCTAGCATAACACAACTTGGTAGCCTTGTGAAACCTATGACCATTCAGTGTGGCACTTTATCAAAGTTATCAGGGAGTATAAATTTTGGTATGGTTGACATATGGGAGCTTGTAGACCTAGCATGAATTTCCCATTTGCCACCTTTGTATGGGTACACACCTAGTGTATATCAAACTGCACTAGACAATTATGTGTTTCTTATATTTCCTTGGGGCTTACCTAGTGTATATCGGACTGCACTAGCCCTTGTGAGTGTATTTCTTGGACAAACAACCTTGGATTGATCCATACCTTTTAGAAAAACAATCGAAGCTTGATCCACTCCTTTTCCCTCTTTGCATTAATTTTGACATTGTATGATGTTGTATCTTGTGTCGCTGCTGCATATGTGTGTCTCTTTGTGCCTTTGTTGGTTTTCCATGGGATCTTTGATTCTAGGGGATTGATCATCCTCCTTGATCTTTTTTATCTTATCTTTCCAAAAATTGTACACTTGGACCTCTCTTGACTTATTTTTCTACTTTAGTGTGAGTTTGAGCGTGGGCTCATACTCTCACTAAAGTGGGAGTTAAATAAGTGTAGAAAAATGTACGCCTTTACATTTTCACACTATGTTTGCATCCCCTTAATTAATTAGACTTAATTAAGCTTCTAATTGACCCAATTATGCATTCCAAAGCCTTATTATTCCTATTTTCTGAAAGGGAAACCTATAGTAAACAATTGCCTACATTAATTAGAAAACCTTGGAAATTGTGTGTCCTGGATTTAGGTCCCAAGACCCATTCACCTAAGGGCGAATGGGTCCCCTTTAAGTGCCAAGACTCAAATTTTAATTTGTTTTTGGTGGTATTTTAATGATTCAAATTCAAGTTTTAAATGTCAGCTTGTGGAATCTAATTTTTGGGAAATTGGATAAAAACCTATAAATACAAGGTCTTTTTATCAATTCAAATCTAAATTTCATAATCAATAGATGATGAGAGAAAATATTATTGTCAAGAGAATTAAAGAGAAGATTCATTAGTCATCTACAACAACAATCAAGATCATATCATCATGTCAAAGTTCATGTGTGTTCATGTCATGCTTTGGAGCTAACATTGTGATGTACGTTTCAAGCATTCAAGCATCAAATCAATCAATCATTCAACCCAATTCATGCAAGATCAAGCTCTTTTGAGTGATGTGTTGGACTTCAGTCCTCTAAGGGTATCCATTTTGGTGATTTGTGACATAACATTGTTCATTCATCAATTCATTCCATTTATCATTGTTTTATCATCAAGGTTTAATTACCAAATCAAGGTTTGACTAAGGAAAACCCCTATTCACCAAAAAAAAAACATTTTTCTTCCCTCTTTGTATGTGTAGATTTATAGGTGAAGAAGGATTGAAAGGTGAACAAAGCTTTTGGTGCAGAATTAGCTTAGAAACTGTATGTGAATCCGCAAGCCAAGTGGTGTCAAATAATGTAGGGAAAATACTTAGATAGTACTGACCCCACAAGGATCTTCACGGTAGCTAATCCTCCAAAAGGATCAACTATTTGGAACTTTATGATTTCTTGTAGGAAATTAGTAAGTTCATATATTTCGTGGGAGGTGAATAATGGCTAAAGGGTTAACTTTTGGATGGACTCCTGGAATGGTAATTTTCCACTGCAAAATATTCTGGATCTTCTTCCAATAATGGAAACCCTAAAAGTTGATTGGGGAGATAACTTGCTGAATTATGTTCATCTGGTAGATCCTATCTCAGACAAGGTAACCTGGATGACAATATCACATCCTTCTCTGTCTACTCATCAATGTAGTATTGTGCAAAACATACTGGAAACTAGGATGTCATATCTTTCAACTAAACTAGACAAATTGATATGGGCTCCTTCGAAGAATGGAAATTACTCAGTAAGTCAAGGCTGTAAGGAATTAAATTAGGATTCAAGTCATCTTCTTACCCAAAGGGATTACTCTTTTTGCTGGAATAATAAAATCCTCCCCAAGGAAAGAAGTTTTGCATGGCTAGCATTGAGGAAGCGTATGTTAACCAGTGATCGACTAGCTAAATTAAGAATAGCGGATCCTTTCATGTGCCCTTTGTGCAATGAGGAATTTGAGAATGTTGATCATTTATTTATTAATTGCAAATTTTCTCATCAAAGTTGGGAGTTTATTCTTAATACGCTCAACTTGTATATGCCCTTGCCTTACTCCTTATGGGATTTGTTCCAAAGTTGGCCAATTCTTTACAAATCATCATTTTTTGCTTGCATATGGAGAGTTGTGCTAGCTCTTGTAATATGGAATCTCTGGTGGGAAAGAAACTTGCGCATTTTCAGGAAAGTATCCTCTTCCAATAATGCTGTGAATGTAAAAATTGAAAATGCAATTTCTGAAGTAGTAAATGCGAATGTTCAAGAAACTAAAGACATCAGTTCCTCTTTTACTAGCTGGGACAATGATATTTTATAGAATTGGAAGCACATAAAGCTCCCTTTTCTAGGAATTTTAATGCAATCAAAATATAAGAAGTGCAATAGAAAGCATATAAAATGGAAGCCCCCCCAGAATGGCTTTATAAAGTTGAATTTTGATGGTGCATCGAAAGGAAATCCGAGGGAATCAGGAGCAAGGATTTGCATGCATGACCCTCAGGGTAAGGTCCTTGCTTTATGTTCCAAGTATCTTCACAGAGGGTATAAAAACTTAGCAGAAGCTAAAGATTTGTTATTAGGGTTAGAAATGGCATTAGAGATGGGTATGGAGAACCTCCACATTGAAGGTGAATCCTTACTGATAATTAATGTGAGTAAAGAAAAGAAAATTCAAAATTGGAGCCTTCAATATATCCTTCAAGGAGCATGGGATCTCCTTGATAAGTTTAAAAATTATATGATAACTCATACTTATAGAGAAGGAAATAATTTAGCAGATCTCCTAGCTAATATGGCCAGTTCAAAGCAGGAAATATGTATCTTATCTAATCTCTCTCTGCTTGATGAGTTTCCCCATTTAATAGAAATGATCGATCAGGATGTTCACCACCTTAAGTAAGGGAAAAATTTTCATCTAAAGGGAACAAAGCTATATTGTCAAATAAGGATGGATAATCAAGCTCTACCAACTTTGACAGGGTCAGCTAAATTTTCTGATTTGCTGCTAAAATTGGAATTACTAGTAATAATTGTGCCTTGGGTTTCAACATTATATTCCTACGCAAGGTAATGAATTTTCTTGTTACCTAGAGGTGTGTGTTGCCCTCATTGGTACATTCAAGATATTGTCATGTGCTCTAATGTCATTGTGAAGTACTCATTAAGGGGTGATGGGACATGCCATATATGTCTTTGTAAATTTTGGCCACACTTAAATTTTCCACCTCTCTAGCAAATGTTGAAGCTCTTTATGACATTATTTTTTAAGGTAATTTTATTGTGTGGCAGTACTGCATTTCTTACAGACCATTGAAGCTATTTCACATGATCTGATATATTACAATGGATCTTTCCTTTTTTATCTACCCTCACACGATTCAATTGCCATTATGCTTTCCGAAAAATGTGTAACATTCGAAGGGTTTTCTAGGCTTTAAAAGTTCTTTTTATCATTCATTTTCACTCCTTTGGTTTAAGCAGTTTCTGGAAGTGCCACTGGGTAGCAAAATCTGAATTGAGTATTTAGTGATGAAAATGTGTTGACATGGCTCTCCGCCCCTGGAATCTAAGAATTAACTATCCAGTTCAACCATGGGAAAGGGCGTTTGAGAAAAACCTTTCTCAAGAGGATTTAAGCCTCATTTTCAAGATAGATTGCTTGCGAACGAAGGATGTTGTACGGGCAGTGCTAGGAGTGGAGATTACCAGTCCTAGAGCTTGACGATTAATATTTATTTCCTAGGTTTTATTAGTATTCTTATCAAATGCTATGGATTTACTCCAATCCTTGAAGGAATTAGAATTAATTGTAGCAAAATTTGTGAACCCTTAGTTCATTGATAAGAATGATTTGCTGTCTGTTGTGAAAAAATATAATCTGTTTATTGGGGAGGGTTACATTGGAGGTTTATTCCCTCGTGATTATGTCAAGGAACGGTCAGGGTTTGAGGAAATATTCGAAGTTATCAGATTGGGTCTTCAATTTAGGAATGATTATGTCCTCTTATCGGCTCTAAATAAACATGCCAAAAGAATTTGTGCATCTATGGACTTTGAAATCAAAGAGAATTTTTATGCCATCTCATTTCTTCATGACCATGTGCAACATCTGTTCTTAAATAATTTTGCTGGAAAAAAAGAGAAAATGCATAGTGAGTCAGATGCTCATGTGGTCAGAGAATTTCATGAGTACCCTTTAGCAGAGAGCTCTAAAGCTCCGCATCACGGTTTAATGGCAAGGGCCCAAATTAATGTTGTGGATCAATCAGAAGAGGTAGTAGTTCCTTTTGTTGGCTATGACTTCTTTGTTTGCGACACTCTTTTTCCTAGGCAAGCTGAACCGTAGGATGATCAAGTTGTGGTGCAGGATCAAAATTCAACCTGTGCAGAGCATATGGAAGAGTAGTGTATGCCAAAGTTTTTTGTCAGAAAATAGTTTTTTGGTACATCTATTATATCTCTGCTAAGGCTTTGAACGCACATGTTCGTAAATTCATTCCTCACTTTTGTATCAATTGTGTAATGGGTTTTCAGTTGGGAAAATTTAGGGTGGCGGTACTGTAGCTAGTCTTTTTTGAAAACCTGTTATGGTTCCCTACATGAGGGGCAATTTTGTAATCTTCTGTAATGTTTTGAGTCATATTTTTGAAACATTTTGGGCTATAACCAGAGGTTTTCTTCCTAGTTCTTTCCTACCGGTATGCCCTTTGAACCAGGATTATGTATATTTATTTGTATAGTTATTAATTTATTACAATGGCTTGCCACTTTTGTCATTTTTTTTTTGCAAAGTTATCAATATTGTTATCAAGCTACGAAAAATTACCTATAGATTTTATTTCTAGCTTTCCAATAGTCAAACCTGGAGAAATCAAAAGCTTAGATTTGGGATCTGAGGACTGTAAAGTAAGATTTTGGACCCCTTTACATAGACCCATTCACCCTAGGGAAAATGTCCTTCAACAATGTTCAAAACACACTTATAGAGCTAGGTACATACCATCACACCCTTATTAAATCTTCCTGTAACTTGTCATTTCTATTTCTACTATCATAATATTCTACATTTAAAGTGTTAGGTCATACAATTGAGTTTATTAATGCATTTAAATTTATCTCCCAAAACAACAAATCAATCATTTTTGTCATAAGAAAACAACATACCTTCCTAATAGGGTTGACTCACCTCAAGGTTGAAAGTCAATCCTATCCTTGGGAGATCTATTTTTCTAATGAAATTAGGAAAAGTGGAAGTGTGTTAGATCACTCCATCATTTATCAAACATTCTACACATCCAACACATTCCACATTTTTTCTTCATTCCATTTTGGTGATCCCCTTTTCCTATATTTCACAAAGCTTGAAATGATTTAATTCCATATTTCAAATTCAAAATAGTGCAAACCAATGTGAAAAATAAATTCAATTTATCATTTTCAATAGAAATATTTAATGTGCATAATCTCTATCCTTGATATTACTATTAAAAAATTTCTCTTCAATATAAATATTATATTCACATGTTGGATCTATTAAAAATTGAGTAGGAGATGTGCCTTGAACACTCCTTAATAGACAATGGACCATACTAATTATCTTTTAGAATCCCTTTATTATGAAAAGTAATCAATGGAGACATAGAAGAAGATGTAGCATCAAAATTACCCAAATAAGTATAATCATCATCATTGACATCATTATTAATATCCTTAATAGATGGAGTTTGTATATTGTTGGAGTGCTTTGGAATTTAATTTTTAAAAATTTGGAAATCACTATTAGTAGGTATAACTAATGGATTAGCATTGACTTCTATTTCTTTGTTAAGACAAGGGTCTCAACCTTTCTTCTAATTTTGAGCTTATAAATAATTCAATTTTATGACTTTGAAACATAAAAGATCAATTTTTGGGATATAGAGTTAGTTTTTTGCTGAAATATATTTTTTGGATTATTTGACATCAATTCTACAATACTTGTTGCATAGATAGTTTTTAGCTTTATGATTTTTTAAAACGGCCCCAATAGCCTCCTAGATAAAAAATTATGGCCTCTAGAAGTTAGGCCTCTTGTAGTGGAAATATAAAAAATATATAGGACAAAAAAAAGTTATAAGGGGGAGTTACACTTTAACCAACTTATGATGTATGTTACAACACATCATAAGGAATATTTGTATGGTAAGAAAGAAAAAATGGAACACTTAAGTTGGCGAGTGGATTATGACGCATTTATGGCAGGTGAAAGAACATGTTATTTTTATCCCATGGACTCATCTTGGGATTTATGTGTTGTATTTCTAGCTAGAGATTTGGGTGCCACATTTTAGGTGGTTTAATCTTGTTGTTTTGTAATTACCATGTGATGGTTTCATGTATTATACCTCTTATTTATTGGGTGTTTGATATGGAGGAATTGGATAGTTGATTTGCAATCATTGTTATATTACTGGAATCACTCTAGAGTTTTATGTTGGTGATACTTTTGTATTGGTATTCCCTTAAGATTATATTGTAACCTTTGTTGCTAATAATACAAAAGTACATGATTTGAAGTGTGGGTTTTTCTCTCAAATTTTTTTTCTCCATGTATATTGATGCAAGAGAGTTTCCCAACTCTCAATACACTTCAACCACACAAGAGATAATACGATATTTTTAGCCCTTTGGACTATGGAAAACATACTTTAACACACTTCAACACAAGAGAGTTTTATTGCTCAAAATATCCTAAATTACATGGGTTCATAGACAAACTAAAAATACAACATTTTTAGCCATTTGGACTGGTGGAAAACACCTCAAATCAGATTTATAAGCATGATACAAGCAACGAGATCAATCATAGGTAATCCTTCTTCAATCTCACTTCTTCTTGTAACATCATTCTTTTTTTATGAAAATCAATGGAACAATGAACCTGGAACCTTTCAAAGTTATTTGCTGCTATATATCACCTTAGACCTACAACACCAATGTCTTCTAACCTCTCCCAGGAAAAGCTATGCCTCCCTCTACTCACACCAAATTTTGGAAAAATAAAATCAAACAAAAATTGTCAAGTCACCTCCTTCTTGCAACCAATATCTCCTTCAATTTTGTAACTCCCATCCCATACCCAATTCGGGAAAACAAAAAAGAAATCATAAAATTAAAATATCAATCTCTCCAATGAATGTGCAAACCACTCCCAAGAAGAAAGGCCATGAATTTTTGACACCAAGATTCTCCATTCCTCATAAATTAAATCCATTTTTTGAAAATGCACTGCCACCACAATGTGGGCATCCAACTTTGCTTGCAGTTGTTGAGGGTTTATTAAATGGCCTACAACAATTTATAACTCCCCAAGAAAACCCACACCCAAGTTGCCTTTTATCATTTCAAACATTAAAAAATGCATTCCAACACTATCTCCCACTACATCAATTGCAACATAAATTATTCTAATTATTTAAAAATATGATTTTTGGCCTAATATCTTCAAAGTATCCCTCAAAACATTATTCAAACCAAGCCACAACAAAAAAAAATCTATTTGGTTGATGTAAGATTGATGACAATCATGGATGCTCCTACATTATACACATGTTAATTTGGAGTGTTTCATGAGTTAAACTCAAACATTTGTAGATCCCGTGCTTATCTTGGACCCATCTATTTACCTTATCTACTTGTACATCTTTCTGAACCTATCTCTGTAATATGATGTCTCTCCCATATTTCATTATCCCTCTCTTTCTTCCTCTTTTCACACAATCCAACTCCCACCAATTCATACTATGAAATTCTAGAAAATCATAAACATTACTTTCCTCTTCTTTAATAAAATAATGAATCTCATGCATTGCCTCTTTCTCTGTTATTGCTGCAATAATATTTTCATCATAAACCTTAGTTTCAAAATTGTGCTCCTCTTTCTCCTTGCCTTCTACAAGATAACTCTTAGCTGCAATCTCTTCGTCCTATGCATTCACATCAATGTTAGCAACATAATCAAAAGATTCATCTTTCCCATCCTACAATGGTGTAGGAGCACCCTTGATACAATTTTAAGTTATATTGTGAAACTTTGGTTTTTGCTTTGTTTTGGATTTATTGATGTAAATAAGGTCATTTGAGACCATCCTAAGTGGTTTATGACCATTTTTGGTCATTTGGTAAAATTTAGGCAAATATTGTAAAAATTGTAAAAGTTGCTCAAGAAAGTTGTCAAGCAACTTGTCAAAAGGTGTCATTAAGGTGTTTTGTCAACAAACTAATCAAAAGGTAGTTGAAAATAGTTGGTTTTGGTTGGAAATTTATAAAAACAACCTCCAAAACTTTAATTGGGGGTTGGAGACATTATTTTTGAAGTTTGATGAAGAGAAACCTCAAATTTTGTGTGCATTTTTTGATTCTTACATTGTTTTTAGGCTGAAGTTGTGCATTGTACAGCTTGATATGGCCTCATGTCAAGGATTATAATATATGGACGGAAATATATTTGTTTATATTTTACAATTATTTTTGTGTCATTTAATTTTATTGAGTTTTGTGGGAGATATGACTATTTTGGTGAGACTTCCCTATTTTAACAATATTGTGCAGAATTTTCAGTCTGAAAAACATGATTGTACGGATTGTAAAGTCCATATTTTGATATGAAACCTATTGGATTTTTTTTACATGTGAATCTACTTTCATTTTCTTCAAGTATCATTAAATTTCATTAAGATTTGAATAAGTTATGACCATTTTTGTAGGGTAGGTCTAAACCCTACCCAGGGTTTGCAATTTTGGGAAAAATGCAATAACTTTCTTTTCCACCGTTGGATCTTCATAAAAATTGGAGGAAAAGTCTTTAATTATGTTATATTCAATCCCAATGAAGAGATTGGCTTCATTATTTTTTTTGTGAAAGTTATTAATGACTCTTCGTTGCAATAATTGTGGGCTTCCATGGCAATGTTTCCAATGTGATCTAGAATGCACTTAATCATTGTTTGAGATGAACTAATTTATGAAAGTTGTCAAGTGAATAATTTTTTAAATTTTTTTGTCATTTTTAGTGATGGATCATTGTTTAATGTGTGCCAAGTTGTGCTAAGTGATGGTTTCTCTATATCAATTGGTATCAGAGCCGAGTAAGGTCTGGGTAGAGGAAGAGTTTGTGTTTGTGGTTGTGTTGTGCAGGTTGAGGAAGGAGCTTGATTGCCTAGGTGAGGCAAAGTGAAGTGGAAGCAAGGAGATACTTGCTTGTGAAGATGGATTTTTTGAGGAGATTTTGGCATGTTGAGGATTCACAAAGAAGGAAGAAGAAACAAGAAGAGAAGAAAAGAAAAGAGGACAAGGCAAAGCAAAAGAAGAAGGATCAAGAATTTAGGCAAGCACTAGAGGAGCTCAGTAAGAAGATAGAAAGGATGGAGGCTGAGACAAAGTAGTTGTATAGGAAAGTTACAAGTTGGCATTTGACAGTGAATGAGAGAGTTGTGTGGCTCATCAAAAAGATTATTCAAAGAAGGAAAATACAAGCAAGGACAACAACACATGAGACAAAGGTAAAGTTTGTTGAGCAAGGTTATATTCCACTTGTGTTTGAAGATGAACAAACTTATTTGTTGGTTGATGAACATGTTGATGTTGAGATTAAAGATATGGTTGTTGTTGGTACTCAAGTTGCTAATGATAAAGTTATTGATAACATTGATGTTGATATTCATGATCAAGTTGTTGTTGATAATGAAGTTGTTAATAAAATGTTGCAGATTTGTTTGCTAATAAGGTGTATGCAGATTTGCAAGGATATGGTGCAGGTTGTGGTGATGGTGATTTTTTTTTATGTGGTACTTTAATGATGAGAATGAAGACATAGATGTATATACACAAGAAATGGACTTTTGGAACATAAAATTTGAAAGGTTGCTAGAGAAGAGATGGTATAAGAAGAAGAGTAAGAAGGACCCAGGGATAATTTCCAAGATGAAGGATAGATTGCAAAATAATTGGAAGACTAGGAAGAAGGAGCAAACCAACTTTCAAGAGGACATGAATTTTCTTTTCTCCGGGAGTATGGTGGAGGAGCACCCTTGATACAATTTTAAGTTATATTGTGAAACTTTGGTTTTTTCTTTGTTTTGGATTTACTGATATAAATAAGGTAATTTGAGACCATCCTAAGTGGTTTATGACCATTTTTGGTCATTTGGTAAAATTTAGGCAAATGTTGTAAAAATTGTAAAAGTTGCTCAAGAAAGTTGTCAATCAACTTGTCAAAAGGTGTCATTAAGGTGTTTTGTCAACAAGATAATCAAAAGGTAGTTGAAAATAGTTGGTTTTGGTTGGAAACGTATAAAAACACCCTCCAAAACTCGAATTGGGGGTTGGAGACATTATTTTTGTAGTTTGATGAATGGAAACCTCAAATTTTGTGTGCATTTTCTGATTCTTACATTGTTTTCAGGCTGAAGTTGTGCATTGTACGACCTGATATGGCCTCATGTCAACAATTATAATATATGTATGGAAAGATATTTATTTCTAGTTTACAATTATTTTTGTGTCATTGAATTTTATTGAGTTTTGTGGGAGATATGACTATTTTGGTGAGACTTCCCTATTCTAATAATATTTTGTAGAATTTTTAATCTGAAAAATGTGATGGTACGGATTGTAAAATCCATATTTTGATCTGAAACCAATTGGATTTTGTTTACATGTGAATCTACTTTCATTTGCTTCAAGTTTCATAAAATTTAATTAAGATTTGAATAAGTTATGACCATGTTTGTGAGGGCAGGTCTGAACCCTACCTAGGGTTTGCAGTTTTGGGAAAAATGCAATAACTTTCTTTTCTACTGTTGGATCTTCATAAAAATTGGAGGAAAAGTCTGTAATTATGTTATCTTCAATATCATAGAAGATAATTTCTTCATTATTTATTTTGTGAAAGTTATTAATGACCGTTCATTGCAATAAATTGTGGGCTGCCATGGCAATGTTTGCAATGTGATCTAAAATGCACTCAATCATTGTTTTAGATGAATCAGTTTATGAAAGTTGTCAAGTGAATAAAGTTTGTTGAATTTTTGTCATTTTTGGTGATGGATCATTGTTTCACTTGTTCCAAGTTGTGCTAAGTGCTGGTTGCTCTACATCATACAATAAACTATCGGTCATAAGATCTCCACTTGCAACAATCTCTTCATCAAACAACTCAACTTCTACTTGCTCATCTATTTCCACACTTTTAACTATAGCACCTTCATCTACCAATGCATTCATTTATGCAATATTCTCTTCTACACTAATCTTATCATGCTCAAATATATCAGCTTCAACAATTTTTTTACAAAAATCAGATTGTACCTCTTCTTCCTCCACTAAAACTTTCACTCTACTTGTCCTTAATGCAACCAATACTACTACAAATTGCATTAGAAAATAATAATCTTTATCCTCATCCTCTTTCACTAATTTTTTAACTCCATTAACCAAAAATTTTCTAGTTTCATTACATACCTTTCCTTATTCTTTGTTCAAAGGCTTCAACTTGTGCTTATTCCATCTTTCATCAAGGAGTATCTATTGGCATACCCATCGTGCACTGCTTTCTTGTCAAATTTCCAAGGTATTCCTAATAACAAGTGAAAAACATCCATAGGAATTATATCATACAAAAATTTATCATGATAATCACCAATCTTAAATCTTACCAAGCATTGTTCATTCACCAAAACTTTATGGTCATCCTGCAACCAAGCAATCTTGTATGAATGCGAGTGCCTTCTCCTTTCCAACCATTTATTCAGAAATGAGATTTTCAGTACTTCCACCATCAACAATTACATTACATACCTTATCTTCACACTTACATCTTGTTCAGAACAATCTTTCATCAGGGCTCTTCTAGTGACTAGTGCTTCTCCTCTTTTTGCTTCTTTAGAATGTGACGACTCTGCATCTTCCTCATTCACATTTTTTTCCCTTGCATTTTTTTCAGTCCTTATATTGGTACTTTCTTGATTATGAGGTCAATCATAAGGTCGATGTCCCTCTTCTCCACATTGGAAATAGGTTCCTTGAAAACCTCCTCTTCTGAATCCTCTACCCGATCTTCCTCTTCCTCTAAAATTATGATCACGAGAATTGTTTGAACTCTCACCTCTTTCATCTTTGTTGTCCTTAGTTCCTTAAATCTGATTTTTATCCTCATTTTTCTACACATAAGCTCTACCCTTTCCTTTTTTTTTATTATCAAATTTTCTATTCAAAATTTCCTCAAATTTCAAAGCAAATTGATAAGCTTCTTCCAAATTAAAAATTCTTACCAAACTTAGTTCTTCTTGAATGCTTGGCTTCAGTCCATTGATGTATCTTTCTACCTTCTCATTTTTGGCTTTTGAATGTCTTGGTCTACTCAAGATTTTGTGGATTTTTTCTGTATACTCTTTCACAATTTTTGTTCCTTGTCTCAGAATCTACATTTTCTTGAATAGCTCTAGTTCATAATCCATAGGAATAAACTGTCTCTTCATATTTTCCACCATTCTATCCCACTTGGTGATCTTGTCCTTTCCTCTCCTACCTCTTTCAATTTGTATCTTTCTACCAAATACTTGCATGCCCTTTCAACTTTATCTTTACAAATCTTGCTCTGTCTGGGTCTTCAATCTCTTCAAACTCAAAGAATTCTTCCATGCCATTTATATAATCTATAAGCTCCTCTAGATTTAAGCTTCCATTAAATTTCAAGATCTCTATCTTTGGTCTTTTTCCAATCTTGGAAATGACTCTAAAAAATCTAATTTCTCCAAGATCTATTTCATCCTGTGCTTCTTCGAATTGCTCCTCATTCTCAGCTTCATCTTCACTTTCATCTCTTCCTCTATGTTCAAATATTCTACGTAGCTCTTCCTAAAATGTGTCTACTTTCCTTCTAAGGGATCTGAAATCATCCATACCAGGAGAGTTTCTACCTCCACCTCTACCACATTGGGCTACTCTAGGAGGCATTTTCTTAACACCCACAACTCACAGGTCTTATTGCAAATTACCCCTCTTCAGTGCTTTTCCTACAGACTCGAGAACTCCTTCTCTAATACCATTGATGCAAGAGAGTCTCCCAACTCTCAACTCACTTCAATCATAGAAGAGATAATTCTAGATATTGATTTAAACAATGCCAAAAATCAACAAGTATGAATTTTTTATTGCTCAAAATCTCTTGAATTACATGGGCTCATAACTAAACTAAAAATGCAATATTTGCAGTGATTTGGACTGATGGAAAACACCTAAAATCAAATTTAGAATTTTGATACAAGAAACAAGATCAATCACAAGTAAGCCTTCTTCAATCTCACTTCTTCCTGTAACATCATTCTTCTTCTGCCTATAATCTTCTTCTAAAAATCAATGGAACAATGAACCTGTAACCTTTCAAAGTTATTTGATGTTGTATATAACCTTAGACCTACAACAACAGTGTATGCTAACCTCTCCCAGGAAAAACTACGTCTCCCTCTACTCAAACCAAATTTTGGAAAAATAAAATCAAACCAAAATTGTCAAGTCACCTCCTTCTTTCAACCACTATCTCCTTCAATTTTGTAACTCCCATCCCATGCCTAACCTGAGAAAAGCAAATAAAAATCATAAAATTAAAATATTAATCTCTCCAATGCATGTGCAAACCACTCCCAGGAAGAAAGGCCATGAATTTTTGACACCAAGATTTTCCATTCCTCATAAATTAAATCCTTTTTGAAAATGTACTGCTAGTATAATGTGAGTGTCCAACTTTGCTTGTAGCTATCGAGGGGTTATTAAATGACCTACAACAATTTTTAACTCCCCAAGAAAACCCACGCCCAAGTTGTCTTTTGTCATTTCAAACATTAAAAAAATGCATTCCAACGCTATCTCTTACTACGCCAATTGCAAATTAAATTAGTCTAATTATTTAAAGATCTAATTTTTGGCCTAATATCTGATTATTTTTTATATCATAATTCATAAGGGTTATTCAAATAAGATACTCCGCCAAGAGATATGGATGTATAACCAATTTGGGATAAATAATATGTAGTTGCATGTGTGTAGTGAAACCACACCAAACAAGGGAAGTATAGGCCACACAATGTGGTAAAACATATCGAAATACATATACATCTAAGAAAGATTATCTTATCTTAGGTGTATAATATAAAATAAAGTAATTAACTAAATATAAAAATAATATAATGCACATGTGGTGATGAAATGTGAAATTGTAAAATGAGGACAATACTATGAAGGTACCTATTTCACATTCAACAATCACTTATAATAGAGCATGAGAACAATAAATCAAATAACATAATAAGTAATATTATCACTAAAAAGTCTCATCTTGCTTCATTGACCGTGGATATTCTTCCATGCTTTGATATGTGGATTTCTCTTCTTACTAGCATAACCTTTGATAGAAAAATGGATTGGATGATAGCATGAATTTTCTCAAAATTTTATCTCTTGATGGCTTGAAAGGTGGTAGCTTTACAATTTTTCATGACGTTGATCAATGGTTGAGAACAATCAGAGGAATCAATGGAAAAGGTTGATTGTGAGTACATGAGGAATATACATGTGACATGTGTCCTTGTAAAGGACTTATTGATGAGTTAACTGATTGCATGAATGAGTAAAGTGGATTTGATTGATGATTGGGATTAAGAATGGGTCTAAGTGAATTGATGTGATTTTTTTAGTTAACTCGCTTAATTGATGGATTTGAGAAGAATATTAACATAATTAATTAAATAAAATTACTTAATTCATGTGCATGAGGAGAAGATATTATTAAAAATAATCAATTAAATTTATTTAATTCATGTGCATGATGGAAAGAATAGAAAATAAATAAAATATTAATTTAAATATTTATTTAAAGAAAGTAAAATAGAAAAGTAATTAACTAAATCATATTAATTTATTAGCTATTTAAATAATTAAAATTATTTAATTATAGTGGCTAAGAAGAAGTAAATTAAATAATTAAAAAAAAATATTTAATTAATATGGACGAGAAGAATTAAATGAATGGATTAATTCAATAATTAAAAAATATTTAATTAATGTGGAAAAGAGAAATTGATGGATTAATTAAAAATTATTTAATTAATTTGGATGAGAATTAATAATATGAATTACATGTTAGCTTAATTAAATAACAAATTATTTAATTAATATTGATGACTGAGAATTGATGAGAAATGATGAGGTGATGAGACAAAATGTGTTAGTCATTTTTAAGTGTCTACATTTCCTTTGGGAGACAATGCATTTATTAAGTTATTTCAAAGATATAATGTTGATATGAAAAAAATGGTTGGTAATGTGCCCTAGTGGACCAAGGGATGGAGGTTATAGGGTGTCCCCTTGAGAGATCAATCATAAAAAATAAATCTGATCAAACTCTTGATAGGAAGGATAAAATAGGTCTAATTCAAGGATGAAAAAATGGAGTTGAATTTAAGAAAAAACAAGCAAAAAAGGTGATGGGATGAAAAATATAGGGAAAATTTTAAGGTGTAGGGGGTGAAAATTATGGTGTTATGATTTATGTGATGAATAATATGATAATTTTTATATGATACATGTGCTATGACTTGATAATGATGTGGTAACATATGATAATGACATATGCTTATGATCATGTATGGAAGAAATGTGTGGATATAGTGGGATGTTTTTGGCAATTATGTTTTTTTTTTCATGATACATAGATGAAATGCGTATTAGGTTGGGATGGGGATGAGATAGTATGAAAGAAGAAATAATTTGAAATGTAGGATTATGAAGAATGAGTCATGTTTTTGGTCGAATATCAAATAGTTAAATCTATAAGTAGGTAATAGGGTGGATGTGGACTATGGGATGAAAAGGTTATATGCTTAGGTTATACTTGAAACATGTAGAGAGAAATCCTTATTTTAATATTAAAAATGGATATTATACACCAAAGTATGAGGAAAATGGTGTCGTTGTATCCTTTGCATGGACTTTGACTCTATAAGAAAAAGGTTGGCCTTATACTAGTTATAATAGAACCTTGTTGAATATATGTGAGGAAGTAAGACTTGGAGCATGATAGTCCTAGTGCAAAAAAATTATAAATGACCTTATATGTAAAGGATAATTGTTTATGCAAGAAGCCATCCAAACACACACAAGGTAAGTATTTGCATTGGTAATGTTACCAAAACATCCCACAAACATAGCATGCGAAAGCAATGATTATGCCCCATTCTATGTTTTTTTAAACACACTAAGATATAAAAAAATTTGATGTGGTCTTGAGTAAGCATTAAATGGAGACAAAAAGATAAATCAACAAGAAAAATACCAACTAATAAAATAAACTAACAGTCATCATATATCTTTCCAAATGGGTAATGTTGATATTGGATTATACCTATTGTAGGAAGGATACATTTGTTAAGGCATGGATTGGGATGATGAGGCAATAGATATATAGGTAGTAGGTTGGTTGATTAGTGGTCTTTGCTTGTTGTTTTCATGAAAAATTGATGTTTTGTATGATGCATAGTTTATTTTTGCTTGATTGTCAAGTTTGGGTGGTGATGGTTTATTATGGAAGGATGGAAGGGATTGCATGTGTTCATTTGTTATGGTTTATGGTAGATGGATTTATTATGGAAAATGTGTAAATGTGGGATTATGGAAGTGTGAATTTTCCTCTCAAGATGAAAACAAATATCCAATTCAATAACTAGGTCGAGGGATATGCCCCCAATTATGTATAGGATCATTTATTATGGGATGGGTGGATTGGATTTTATTATGGTATTAGGTAGAATGGATTATTATAGACACTAATAATTATCAAGCCATGATAGGTGGATAGGTGAAATGTGGTAGGTGGTACCATGCTTATGGGAGGCTTAACGTTATTATGGTTAAAATAGATAAGAACCTAATAGATGGTAGATGGTGCTTGCTACGCATGGCACCTGTAAATAGGTTTTCACCATGGTTCCATTGAGGTAATTTTTACCATTGGATGAATTATTTATCTTTATTTTTTTACTTTTTAATTTTTTTCTCTTTTTTCTCTTTTTTCTCTTTTTTTTTTTCTCTTTTTTGATTCTTTAGATTTTCTCTTTTTTAAAAGTTTTTTAAAAATGGTTTTCTCTTTTCTTCGATTATTTTGTTGGGATACCCCAAGGGTCAAGCATAAAATTTCTTTAGATGAATTTTGTTGATGGGTTATGCTAGAGGCTCACCCTTATGTGTTGCAAGTTGATAAGATCCTAATCCATAGCTTGTTGTGATGAAAAAAGGCCATGACTAGTTAGGCTAAAATTTACCCTTCTTGTCATGGTCTTGTTAATTCATTTGGTTTTCCTTTAGGACTAATTCACCCACATCAAATATTCCAAGTCTTGATCCTCTTGTTGTAACTATGACAAAGGAAAATTTGGCAGGCTTATAAATGGTTTAGTGCATTGAGATGAATTTTGTATAGTAACTCTAG
Organism: Sequoia sempervirens; assembly: GCA_007258455.2. Lineage (NCBI taxonomy): Eukaryota > Viridiplantae > Streptophyta > Pinopsida > Cupressales > Cupressaceae > Sequoia > Sequoia sempervirens. The sequence goes on along the minus strand of VDFB02358134.1, from coordinate 136,898,664 downwards.
CTCATGTAATCTAGAAACCTGATTCAATAGGCCCATAAGGTAGGGTTACGTTACAGATGCTAGTTATGGCCAACTTCATTGACTATTTTCTTGAGGATTTTTAATATGGTTTTGTTGGAAGTCTCAGCTTGGATGTTATTTTATGGATAATAGAGGGTAGAAAAATGGTGTTGGCTATGAAATTAATGGAAAATATCATGGATGTATTGGTTCTTGAATGGATTCACATTGTTTGTGACAATTGCAAGGGGAACACCATATAAAAAACAATGTAATGGAGGATAAGCTTAGTTACTTGTTTTTCGATGATGTAGATTAATGAAACTACTTCTATCCACTTCGTAAAATACTTAGTGGTAGTAATAATAAATTTGTGGCAATTTGATGAGGATGGATATATTTTCCGACATGATCAATTCTTCATTATGGGAAGGGTTAGAGAGTAGTTATTGGTTGCCATTCTTGTGTTGGTGTATGAATCATATCTCTGTTATTGACATTGAAGACATCTCTTAGCAAACAAATGTGCATCTTGTTCCATGGTTGGCCAATAGTATCACATTCACAATAGCTTCTTGGAAAGTGTAGGGACAATAGAATGTGCTCCATAAACACACTCATGAACCTCATGTAGGAAATTTTTAGCTTCTTTTGCATTAAGAAATATAAGGAGGGTATTGTCAAGACCCCTTCAATATAAAGTACGACTAACGATAATGATATAGGAGGAATTTTGAATGAATTTTTTCCTTTTGGTGTTGGACAGGTTAGGTAGAAGGGTATTGTCATGGAGGTAAGCATCAATTTCCTGATACCACAGAGAATTGGGACCAACAATTACACACAAGTTTTGATTCTAGAACATCAAAATTTGGGATCAAGAGTTGTTCAACTAGAAATTCACAATGTTGGATATTATAAGGCATGTGCAAGAAAGATCCAATAGTGTCCATAGCATTGAAAGATTTATTGGTCAACCTCGATATATGTTCAAAAGAAATAATTGATAAGTATTGTTCGAAGTTGTCAACCATCCTCTTGTAAGGGAGTAATTTGTCATCTTTTTTATGGTCATAATCTAACTATTTTATGACCAATTGTGAGTCCTTGTATACTTTAATTTCCTTTATGTTCCATTGATCAACCATTATGGGCCCTATAATTAAATTTTCATACTTGACAATGTTGTTTGTGCATGGAAAAGCTAGTTGACATGCCTTTGGAATACAATCTCCTTGTCGAGTCACAAAAATTACTCATGCTCTTGAACCATGTTGGGTGTAAGATCCATTGAAGTAAATTTTACACAAGGTTTTTGGAATGATGGTGAATACTACTTCATCTATAAATTATGAAACAAGAGGATTATCTGAATTTATAGGTGCATCTACTAATTGATTAGTAATAACTTTTTCCTTAATAGGCTTGCAATCCACATATTCAATATCAAACTTTCTCAATATCATGACCCATTTTTCATTCATCTTGTAAGTTTGGCCTTAGATAGGAGGTATTCTAATGGACCAACCTTTGAAATGAGCTACTATTTGAGCGTATAGTATCACAATTTTTGTGAGGTAAAGATGACAACTAAGCATGCTCGTTCTATTGGAGTATAGTTTCAAGCTCATATCCTACCATTGTATGTCTGATGTAATATATTTCTCTTTCTTTCCCTATGTCATCATATTGTACAAGAGAACCTAATAAAGTTTTGGTGACAAAGATATATAATAAAAAAGGTTTTCATTGGATTGGTGGCATCAATACTGGAGGTGAAGCAATATGAAATTTCAACTATTGGAACACTCACTGACATTTCTCATCTCAATTAAATATGATTTTCTTGTGTAAGAGATGTGAGAAATGGTGGTGTTAGCTCTCAAAAACGCAGGTAAAGATACCTCAAAAGGCTGCCAATCTCTTGATACGTTTTAGGGTAACAGACAAGGTTGAAAGAATTCAACCTTCTACTCTTTAGGTGCTGCTAAACCTAGGTGGGTGTACCTTATTGAATGAAGCAAACTTTATGTATTTATGATTATCTTTCTTGTTGTGATTTGTCCACAATGGCAAATAGAAGTGAACAAATGTAATCAAACTTGATAGCAATAGAAATCTTCTGATCTAAATCCTAAAATGCTTAATTAATAAATATAAAGAGAACAAATGAATCTTAATGATGAAACTTCAGAGACCAGTGCCTTATTGGGTAGTCGGAGTCAAATGAAATCAAGATGAGCAACACTCTCTGGAGAAAACTCAAATCATCTGGCATATATTCTGTTTACAACTTGTATAAACATGCAATACTGTAACTACTAAGCTCTACTTTAACAATCCAAATGAATCTCTCTAATTACTGTGATCAATTAAAAGTATTTAATCTTTACTTGAAAGAACCAATTGATTAATCACACAAATACAACAAATGTACATTGATAAACTGAACATAAACTTGTTATGTCAATTTAAACAACCAGAAAGCATCAATCTTGGAGACAACTTAGCAGTATTTTTATTGAATTCAACAGACAATTGACACCAGACAAATGCAACAACATCAACTAATTTTCATAAATACCTCCATCCTGAAATCATGCAACAATAGTCTCTGATATGATAATTTTATTCCATTGTATCTACTTGCTGTGTATCAAATATCTAATAACTGGTGATCTTATAATTACAAAAATTCCTATTTATACACTAGCATCAAGAAAATAAATCATATTGAAATTCCTTGTCGGCCTTCCATAGAATTTGGGTTCCAACCAAGTCGGCCAGCAATGGTAATTTAGCAATTTACATGTCGGCCTCAGTATTTGAATTTCTGTTATTCATCAGTGAAACAGTCGGTGAGACAAATCGAAGAGCTATGTCGAAGGAAATTCAATCACTAATCACTCCATGGGTGTTATTCGCCTTCACCATGACTTGTCTGAGTCGAGGAGATGTCACATAGATTACATTATGTTTCAACGAGAGCCCCCGCGATCAAACTGTATGTCGCTATAACATATTGCTTGTTTCACCGAAGACAAGAAGCATCCGCATGTTCCCTTTGTGTTTCACTATAGCTCTGTGATATCGAGGAGACCTCTCGCAGAACACATCATGTTTCATCGAAAATATTCATTCATAATGAGTGTCGCTGAGACAAGACAATTCTCATGTCGACAAGGACCTTTTTGTTTTCCATCGGCGAGACCGAAGGTCACTCACCGAGACCTCTTATTGAAAACCCCATCTCACCGATATCGCATCCCTTTATCCTTAGGTCGCCAAGAAAAAGCCAACATCTCGCCGAAAGTCACTCATAAGACCTGTCGGCAAGACATGACGGGCTCGCCAAGACTTTACAACGAAGCCCATAAGTCTTACCGAAGTGTTCACTTAGTTTCCGGTCGGTAAGACAATCCAAACTCGCCAAGACCACATGCCGCAAACTTCAACTCTTACTGATGTAACCTTTTCATCCTGTGTATCGGCGAGACACATCAATGTCAGGGAGACCTCTTGGAGATTACATTATGTCATACCGAAGCACCCCGAACACACATGATCGCCGAGAGAAAGCCAACCTTTCACCGAAAGCCATATTAAAGAAACCCTTATGCTCCGTCGGTGAGACATGTGCACATCGCCAAGACCCTTCACCGAAGACCCAATGTTTGGCCGAAGCGAAGACTCAAACGAAGTGTCGGTGAGACCGAAGGTCACTCGCCGAGACCTCATGGCAATAGCCCCAACTTATACTGATATGCACATCCCTCCGCCACCGATCGGTGAGACAATGTGAAGTCGCTATGAATTCTCACTGAAGACTTTATGTTTGGCCGAAACGAAACCCCCACATGTTGTTCGGTGAGAGCACAAGAGTTCGCTAGGACATTGTACCGATGCCACAACTCTTGCCGATGTATCCACATTCAAGCCGGTCACCAAGACATGATGAGTTTGGTAAGAGCTTCCACCGAGGACTAAACTCACGCCGATATGAAACAATAGATGAATTATGGTCGCCGTGACAGCATAAATGTCTTTCCAATAGGCAACTCAGACGTTTACCAATATAAAGCGCACAATGGATCAGGGAGACCCTGCTTTCTTCATGCCGATATGAACCCAGATGTGGATGCTGATCGCTGTGACAATGAAAAAGTTCTGTCGACCACCTGCAACAAACATATGTTAGCAGAAAAGCACTGTGGGTCAGGGAGACAGCCATGAACCTATGCCGATATGGACCACAATGTGAAAAATGTAGGACTCGATAGATTTATGGGGCAAATATAGGCCAAAATGTAAGCAAAATGTCATGATGGAAAGCCCTTGTGCTTATGATGAGGAGCTATATGGAAACATAGGTGTATGAAAAACATGTAAAATCATCAAAAATTTATAGTTCCAATAGTGGCTCCGTCTAGGGATGAATGATAGTGAGATCATTGCAAGGATCCAAAATCTTTGGGTGAGCAGACGAGACATAGAATGATGAACCAGTGAGCAGAATGGAAATGTAGCATGATGGAATGAAAGGAAAGTGAATGCAAAATGGAGATGAACCAGAATCCTAAACTACTATGCATGGAAAATAATTTTAAAGAGGATAAACAAGAGTTGTCCATGCACTGGCAACCCTCAATCCTCTGTGTCACTCAAGAGAAAAAATGCTTCAGAAATTGCCCATGAACAGGAAACTCTTGATCTTCACCAGCCATATTCTGTAGATAGTATGAATCTTCACATTTCTTTCCAACAACAACAAAAGGTCCCAGCCACAAAGCTTCAAATTTACCATGCTTGCCCTTCTCCTGACACCTTGCATTCCACATCAACACCAAGTCATTCTCTTCAAATTTTTTATCCTTTGCCTTCTTGTCAAACATATACTTCATCTGTGTCTGTAACTTCATGTTTTGGTTTTGGGCAACTCTCCTTATTTCATCAAGTTCAGCTAGTTGCTCCATTCTTTCTTCCATAGGTTCAGGAATACCCAAATCTTCCTGAAGGACAAATTTGTAGACTGGCAAAAAATTCTGCAAAGGCATCCTGGCTTGTGCTCCATATACCAATTCAAATGGGGATTTTCCAATTGCTTTCTTCATAGTAATCCTATCAGCCCATACATCCAGCCTTAATTTTGAATCCCAAGCCTTCTTTTTCTATCCTAACATCCTCCTTATAATCTTCAAAAACTCTTATTGCTAGACTCTGCTTGACCTTTAGCTTGTGGATGGTATGGAGCTGCATAAGAAATAGTAATGCCATATGTGTCATAGAAACATTTGAACTCATCTGACCTAAAACACATCCCATTATCTGTGATTAACCTCAGTGGTGCATCAAATCTGGTGATAATGTTGTCCATCAAGAAATTTGTCACCACTTTGCTTGTAGCCTGTTTAGTTGGGATTGCCTCCACCCACTTAGTAAAATAATCAGTGGCAACCAGTATCCACTTGTATCCTCCACTTGATTTTTCCTGTATCTCTCCAATGAAATCAATTCCCCATTGATGAAAAGGGGCATTAGCCTGCAAGGGTTGAAGTGGCAAGGCTCCTTGATATTTTAGCTTTCCAGAGAACTTCTGGCAAGCCTCACATTTTCTTACATGTGTAAAAGAATCATTAAAAACTCTAGGCCAGTAGTAACCTACTCTGAGAATTTTGTGTGCAGTTGTTTTTGCTGAATAATGTCCTCCACAAAATCCTTCATGCATTTCACTTAGAACATGCTTGGCCTGAGACTCATCCAAACACAATAACAGTATACCATCCCTATTCTTCCAAAACAGATCTGCATCCATGAAAACATATTTTGATGCTCGCAACTTCAAAGTTCTCTTTTGGCTGTCACTCAATCCCTTTGGACACTTCGTGAACTTAAGGTAATGCATGATATTAGTATACCAAGGAGTGTGCTCAATGCTTGCAACTGTAATCCCTTCATCTACATTACAAACTTGATTTGCTTCAATATTTGATTCTGCCATCAACCTAGCCAAGCCTTGACCTCTTACTAATTTGGTAATCTGTATCTCCATGTCAAATTCTTGGATCTTGTTAATCCATTTGCATCTTTTTCCAATTACTTCAGACTGTGTCAGAATATCTTTGACAGCAGCATGAGGGACATAAGCAATCACCTTTGCTCCAACGAGATATGGTCTGAATACTTTTGTAGCTTTTACCAATGCAAATGCCTGTTTTTCCATTATGTCATATTTTAATTCAGACCCTTGTAATGACTTAGTGAAGAAAGACACAGGCTGTTCATAAACATCCTCATTCTTTTGTAACATAACAACAACAATAGTATGCATCGAAGCAAATGAAAATATCTAAAAAGGCTTAGCGAAATTTGGAGATTTAAGGACAAGAGCCTCCTTGATGGCCCTTTTGATAGATATGAAAGCTTCCAAGGCTTCTGCAGTCCATTCCATTTTCTGTCCTTTCTTCAACATTTTTGATATGGGCTTAATGATCTCAGCAAAGTTAGAAACAAATCTCCTAACAAAATTAATCTGTCCAAAGAATGATTGTATAGCCTTAACAGTTTTGGGAACAAGAATTTTATCAATAGCCTCAACCCTCTCATGATCTATCCTAATTCCTTCTTTTGAAACAATATGTCCTAAAAGCTTACCTTCTGTGACTGCAAAATGACACTTCTTTGGATTTAATCTAATACCATATTCCAAGGCTTTAATAAATACCTTCTCCAGATGTTGTACATGATCTTCAACCCTTTTTGAATAAGCAGTTAGATCATCCTGGTACACCACCATGATAGCATTGATCAAATCTACAAATGCCACGTCCATAGCTCTTTGGAAGGTTGCTCCAGCATTAGTGAGACCAAATGGAATTCTTATGTATACATACATTCCCCAAGGAGTTGTGAATGTTGTCTTATATTGCTCAGATTCTTTGACCTTGACCTGGTTGTATCCTGAAACCCATCCATCATGGACAACAGTTCACACCCTGTTACCTTATGCAATATAGCCTCCATATTGGGTAGAGGATAATTGTCCTTGAGAGGTGCTATATTCAAATTCTTGAAGTCCACACATAATCTAATGTCTCCATTTTTCTTCCTCACAGGGACCAAATTTGAGACCCACATTGAGTGCCTGGTTGGTTTGATAATTCCTCCATCTCTGAGCTTTGTCAATTCTTCTTGCATTTTAGGCTCCAATGTTGGATTTATGGGTCTTTGCTTTTGTACGAATGGTTTGGCGTTAGGCTTCAATGGTATTTCATGCTGAAATAAATCCTCCCTACATGATTTTAGATCTTCATAAGACCAAGCAAAGAGGTGTTTATACCTTCTCAACAACTCCATTAGCATTCTTCTAATTGTAGGGCTTATCTTCTTTCCTATGTACACCTTTCTTGGTGCTATCTCAGTCCCCAAGTTAACTTCTTCAATATCTTCCTTTCTGACTGGTGTTTGCTTCATGAGGGACCGATCATTTCCATCATACAGCCTCTCCAATGCCACTAAGCCCTTAGGAAGCTTATTTGTTTTGAGCTGCAAGATCTCCTTTCCAAACACTGTTTGCTTCCCATCCACTTCCTCAACAAAAGCATTGAAGTCAATTTCCTGGGCTTCATATTGATCTATACAATTGAGGAATTTCAAAAGATCAGTATCAACATTGAAGACTTGCCAATTATAAATGTTATCAAGAACAACATGCCTTGTCTTGAACTCAATCTGTGAAACCCCAGCCAATGTGATATCATCTCTTTTGAGCGCCACATTTGCTAAAAAATCAGCCATTATATTCTTCGACCTGTCAATCCACTCAATTGAGAAGGCATCAAATAATTCAATTGTGTCCCATGCAACATTCCTATACTATTTTAATCTTTTATGTTTTGCTGCATATTTTGACTTGATTTGTGAAACAACCAACTCAAAATCACCCAAAACAACCAACAATTTAATCTTGTGTTTCACAGCTATGTTCAGACCTGTCAACAAGGCTTCATACTCTGCCACATTGTTTGTACATTCAAATTCCAACAAGAAGGAATATTTAAATGTAATACCTTCAGGTGAAACAAAAAAAATCCCAGCGCCATTACCTTCTTGGCTGCATGCTCCATCAAAATACATCTTCCATACTTCATTGCAGCTTTGTGCCACATGCTTTTCAATTGGATCACTATTGGTTAATTCTGGATGGGCTGATTCAATCTTAAAACTTCCAAGATCAACATCACAAAAATAGTTGATATGATCTTGTGGTACACAATCAACAAGCTGGTTCATTCTTGGCTCCCTATAAAATTTGACCTCCTGACTATTCACTGGAATTGTAGCATAAGACAGATCAAATTGAACATTTCCTCCAACTGTTGCTGTCCATTGTCTTGATAGAAGCATCCCAAACTGAGGAGGAGTATCAATTATTGTTATATCTATATTATAAGCCACCTATGGATAAGTAGCCAGTTTGACTTCAACACCTCTCATAATTCCTACCACAGGTACATGTCTGTTATCCATTGCATAGCACTTCCCTTCACATGTATCAACCCACATGCCAAGCTGATTCATAACTCCAACTGGCATGATATTTATAGCAGCACCAGAGTCTATCATGCAATTTCTCAGCAGCTTGTTATTTATAAGCAATGTAGTGAAAAAAGGATCCACTTGTGGGGGAGTTGTTAATACATTAATCAAGCATACTTCTGGGATATTTATTCTCTATTGCTTAGTGATTGCTTTAACAACTACTCTATTTTCAGAATTCACATGTTTTTCATTTCCATTTGTTATCAATTGAACAACACTATCTCTATATTCCTTAATTTTCATCATTTCAAGTAGTGGAATAGACATTTTTACCTGGGATAACGCCTGAGTGAAGTCAAAAGAGGAGCCCTCCAGCTTAACAGCCTTCTTCAGTTCTAGCGTTTCTCCTTTGTTTTCTTCTTTTTCCTTTTTATTAAGCTGGTCAGGCATTTGTATCTCTTTGAGTAATTCCTTCACTTCCTCTTTAACTTCCTATTTTTGGACAGGCTTATGTTCACTTTTATCATGCTGCTTATTTTCTAATTTCTTCACAGTTCCTTGTGTCATCTTCTGATCTTTTATAAAGATTCCTCTAGGGATACCTTCCTTCTCATTTACTATTCTGTTTCTCAACCAGTATTTACTCCTTGCTTCCTCAACTGCAGCAACAGTTAGTCTCTCTATTTCATCTTTGGTGAGTCTCCTCATACTACATTGAGTAGGCACCTCAACAGAATGTGGCCCTGTATAATCTTCTTCAGAATCAGAAAGGATCTATTGTTCAGCCATATGGACATTATACTTCTGATTTGAAACATCATACTCATAACCTTCATCCTCTAAAGATGAGTATCCTTCCTCAGCATGGTAAAAAGTGTTTGAAGTCAAATAAACCTTGTGATCTTCTCCATTATTTTCCATCAACATTCCCTCCTCTTGCATCCTTTGAGCCACAACATAATAGTCTGGGGAATGTGGCTTATCACAAGCTTCACAGAAGTAATTATTACTCACCATGTAAGTTCCCTTCTTTCTCAATGGATCAGGAGTCTCTTTGTTTCTTGGCCTAGCTGTTATAGGTTTTCCATCCTTCTAGTCTATATTATATGGCATGTCATGCAACCTCGACCTTTCATTTCTGTATGTGTTTTCCTATATTTACTGATAATTATTGCTTTGATGAGGAGCCCTTGGGTTATCTCTTTTATTGATTATACCTACAACCTTCCTATTGTTTTCAATTGTCAGTGCTATCTTCTGAGCTTCAGCCAGATCTCTTGGAACCCTATTTCTCAATTCATACCCTATTTTAGGATCAAATGCATTTAAATAAACACTCAATGCTACAAAATCTGGCAACCTTGATCTAGGAGGTACTTTAGTCTACAACTTGTTGAATCTTCGGTTGAAATCATAAATTGAATCATTTTGATTTTTCTGAATTCACATCAATTCATGAAGAGCTGCATCTGGTGCATTTAGATTCCCATATTGCTCTAGGAATCTATCCTGGAATATTTGGAGAGAATTAATTGAGAGTGTTGGCAAGCTGTTAAACTAATCCCTATCATCTTCAAGAAGTGACATCATAAATAGCCTCATATGTAAATCTTCATATGGTACACCTATGTCTTGGATGAACACATTGAAATTCTTTAAATGTTCTTCAGCAGTAATTGCATTACTCCCTATAAACTTAGGTACCAGACCTCTCCAACTGCCATCCATTGGATAAGGGTATAGATGAAACCTTGTCAAATCAAACTGTCTGATCATTGCTACAAACTGGTGAGGGGGAGGGATAGGTGGGTACTGATATTGGTTCATAGGATTATTGTACTATGCATTATGTTGTGGGACAAAAGGATAACCATGAGGTGGCTGCATATTTGTATGTTGTGTGGGAATATGAGGTGGATGATTTGGCTGATTATAGTGATTTCCTATCAGATGATGAGGAGACACAAGTGGATCAGAAGGCCCTGCATTATGATTACCTTGCTTATGAGGTGGTACATACTTTGCTGGGGCAATCAGCCGTCTGAGAAGTAATTTGGGCTTTCAACAATGCAACCCTTAGCTCCTCTATCTCCTTCCTCTATGATTCAAACTGTGCTTTTACTTCCTCAGGAAGCTCATGATCAATAGAGTCATTTTGGTTACCTTCCATCTTCTGATCATATTCATGCTGAATTCTGATTCGTTCAGCCTCTAGTTTAGCTCTAAACTTAGCCTGTTTCTGAGGATCGAGAAAAAAGAAAGGATTTCTTTGATCTTCTGGAGTACAAGGCTCTACACTCGAATCATTTTTCCATGTATCATAGCGATCATATGTTTCACAATGTGCTCCTGACGCCTTGTCTTTACCTGTTAGGGACATGTCCTCACTTATCCTTTTTCCCTTATCAATCTTTTCATCTTTGTGTGTCCACTTACTGTTGCCAGCAGGAGCTCCAATATGACCTCCCCTGTATTAAGATCTTCCATTCATGTTTGAATAGCTGCAAAATTTCTGTCAGAGTCGCCACTCACTTTTGTCAAAAATGAGAAAAAATTGATGTTTCTTATTCCCAGCGGAGTCTGTATAAAGTTCCTAACTCTATGATTAAGGCCTTGATTCTGAATGTTCCCCAACAGAGTCGCCAATTTGTTAGCTCTCAAAAACGCAGGTAAAGATACCTCAAGAGGCTGCCAATCTCTTGATACGTTTTAGGGTAACAGACAAGGTTGAAAGAATTCAACCTTCTACTCTTCAGGTGCTGCTAAACCTAGGTGGGTGTACCTTACTGAATGAAGCAGGCTTTATGTATTTATGATTATCTTTCTTGCTATGATTTGTCCACAATGGCAAATAGAAGTGAACAAATGTAATCAAACTTGATAGTAATAGAAATCTTCTGATCTAAATCCTAAAATTCTTAATTAATAAATATAAAGAGAACAAATGAATCTTAATGATGAAACTTCAGAGACCAGTGCCTTATTGGGTAGGCAGAGTCAAATGAAATCAAGATGAGAAACACTCTCTGGAGAAAACTCAAATCATCTGGCATATATTCTGTTTACAACTTGTATAAACATGCAATACTATAACTACTAAGCTCTACTTTAACAATCCAAATGAATCTCTCTGATTACTGTGATCAATTAAAAGGATTTAATCTTTACTTGAAAGAACCAATTGATTAATCACACAAATACAACAAATGTGCATTGATAAACTGAACATAAACTTGTTATGTCAATTTAAACAACCAGAAAGCATCAATCTTGGAGACAACTTAGGAGTATTTTTATTGAATTCAACAGACAATTGACACCAGACAAATGCAACAACATCAACTAATTTTCATAAATACCTCCATCCTGAAATCATGCAACAATAGTCTCTGATATGATAATTTTATTCCATTGTATCTACTTGCTGTGTATCAAATATCTAATAACTGGTGATCTTATAATTACAAAAATTCCTATTTATACACCAACATCAAGAAAATAAATCATATTGAAATTCCATGTCAGCCTTCCATAGAATTCGGGTTCCAACAAAGTTGGCCATCAACGGTAAATTAGCAATTTACATGTCGGCCTCAGTATTTGAATTTCTGTTATTCATCAGTGAAACAATCGGCGAGACAAATCAAATAGCTATGCCGAAGGAAATTCAATCGCTAATCGCTCCGTGGGTGTTATTCGCCTTCGCCGTGACTTGTCTGAGTTAGGGAGATGTCACACAGATTACATTATGTTTCAACGAGAGCCCCCGCGATCAAACTGTATGTCACTATAACATATTGCTTGTTACACCAAAGACAAGAAGCATCCGCATGTTCCCTTTGTGTTTCACTATAGCTCTGTGATATCGGGGAGACCTCTCGCAGAACACATCGTGTTTCATCGAAAATCTTCATTCATAATGAGTGTCGCCGAGACAAGACAATTCTCATGTCGACAAGGACCTTTTTGTTTTCCATCGGTGCGACCGAAGGTCACTCGTCGAGACCTCTTATCGAAAACCCCATCTCACCGATATCGCATCCCTTTATTCTTAGGTCACCAAGAAAAATCCAACATCTCGCTGAAAGTCACTCATAAGACCTATCGGCAAGACGCGACAGGCTCGCCAAGACTTTACAACGAAGCCCATAAGTCTTACCAAAGTGTTCACTTAGTTTCCGGTCGGTAAGACAATCCAAACTCGCCAAGACCACATGCCGCAAACTTCAACTCTTACCGATGTAATCTTTTCATCTTGTGTATCGGCGAGACACATCAATGTCAGGGAGACCTCTTGGAGATTACATTATGTCATACCAAAGCACCCCGAACACACATGATCACCGAGAGAAAGCCAACCTTTTGCCGAAAGCCATATTAAAGAAACCCTTATGCTCCATTGGTGAGACATGTGCACATCGCCAAGACCCTTCACCGAAGACCCAATGTTTGGCCGAAGTGAAGACTCAAACGAAGTGTCGGCAAGACCGAAGGTCACTCGCTGAGACCTCACAGTGATAGCCCCAACTTATACCAATATGCACATCCCTCCGCCACCGATTGGTGAGACAATGTGAAGTCGCTATGACTTCTCACCGAAGACTTTATGTTTGGCCGAAACGAAACCCCCGCATGTTGTTCGGTGAGACCATAAGAGTTCGCTATGACATTGTACTGATGCCGCAACTCTTGCCGATGTATCCACATTCAAGCTGGTCGCCAAGACATGATGAGTTCGGTAAGAGCTTCCACCGAGGACTAAACTCACGCTGATATGAAACAATAGATGAATTATGGTCGCTGTGACAGTAGAAACGTCTTGCCAATAGGCAACTCAGACGTTTACCAATATAAAGCGCACAATGGATCAGGGAGACCCTGCTTTCTTCATGCCGATATGAACCCAGATGTGGATGCCGATTGCTGTGACAATGGAAAAGTTCTGCCAACCACCTGCAACAAACATATGTTAGCATAAAATCACTATGGGTCAGGGAGACAGCCATGAACCTATGCCGATATGGACCACAACGTGAAAAATGCAAGACTCGATAGATTTATGGGGCAAATATAGGCCAAAATGCAAGCAAAATGTCATGATGGAAAGCCCTTGTGCTTATGATGAGGAGCTATATGGAAACATAGGAGTATGAAAAACATGTTAAATCATCAAAAATTTATAGTTCCAATGGGTGGCACTTGTCTGTTAGTTGGGTGATAAAATGTCAAATTTTTGTTGGGATTTTCAACATGATGAAACAATTAAATTTAACAATTTACCAATACAGATAACAAAATTAAACGATAAAATGAATTTAAATAGACACAAAAAAAATCAATGTGGTTCACCCAATGTGGGGTACATTCACAAATAACTGTCCAATTTATTAATTCTCTAGCAAAAAAATTACATTAACCAAAAAAATTTGTTGCGTGTACACTCAAACACCCTCATGATTTCTTCTATGCAACACACTTGTTGTTGTGTGACTATTACTGAAATTATGATATGCAAAATCATGCTATGCTACATGTTTATTTTACAAAACCGTGACATTTAAAATTTCATCATACACATTTTTTGCTACATGCAAAATAAAATTTTCATGTACAACTCTTCGCCTTCACGTTGCAACAAGAAACTATTCATTTTTGAGAAATTACAATACTAATTTCCAAAATAAATTAATTACAATTTTTATTTATTAGTATAGTGAATTTTTTCTTCGGGGGAATTGCCCCCAGTAGCCCTAGACCCCCCTACACTCTCCCATGAATTAATTTGGGGGGGAAACGTGGCTTCCAAATTTTCTAAAATCTTAACTCCAAAGCATGATCAGGCTCCATAGATCTACAATCTCCTTCTTGGAGATTGATAAGGCTCCACACCAAATCATCTCCCACTTGGAGACTAATCCTATAACACTTATTCCCTTGTAGATCCCACTACATTGAGAAACCTAGACATAGTTGTTTCTTATTTGCATCTTTTTTATTCTTAAAGACCAACCAAATTTGAAGAGGAAATCAACTTATCCCATGTTACCGCCTTCGTAAACATATCTGTTGGATTTTTACTTGTATGAATTTTCTCCACCTTCAATTGACCATCCTCCAAAAATGGTTGGATGAAGTGGTACCTCAGTTGTATGTGTTTTTTTTTTTTAATGAAGTGCAAAATTATTGGCATATGAATGACACTTTGGTTGTCCATGTATAAAAAATTATCAGCCTACTATTTCCCCACCTCCTCTAAAAATAGTGCATCCAAATTATCTCTTTGCTAGCTTTAGTAGAAACTACATATTCAACCTTTGTAGTTGATAGAGAAATAACCTTCTGTTGCCCCAAAATCCAACTAACTATTGTCTCACCTACAATAAACACATAACTTGTAGTACTTCACCTGGTATCAATGTCACCTGCCAAATCAAAGTCAACATATCCTTGTAGAGAAATGTTTGATCCTCCAAAATATAAAAAAATAGTTGTACCTCTCAAATACCCGAGAATCCATTTCATTTAATTTTAATGTTTCATTCTTGGATTGCTCATATACTTTCTCACAACTCCAAAAAAATGTGCAATATCCAGCTTTGTGCATACCATGACGTACATTAAACTACCAATAGTTGAAGAATATGGAATTTTAGACATTTTTCTTCCTCCTCTTGTGTCTTTAGACACATCTCCTTAGTCAGTTTAAAATGAATAGGAAAAGGTGTGCTAACAACTTTTGTATTTCCATATTAAATCGTTTTAGCACCTTTTCTACATATTCACTTTGAGATAGAGTTAATTTTTTGTTTTCCCTATCCCTTGAAATCCTCATACCAAGGATTTATTTGGTTGCACCAAAATCCTTCATAAAAAATACTTTTCTAACTTTTACTTCAACTCATTAATATGCTCCATGTTAGATTCGACAACAAGTATGTCATCAACATATAATAACATGATAATATAACTACCATTATCTAGCCTCATACAGCAAACACAATGGTTAGAATGATATTGGTTGTAACCTTGTTCAACCATAAAACTATCAAATTTTAAATACAATTGTTGAGGTGCCTGCTTCCAACCATACAAACTCTTCTTTAATCTTCACATTAAATTATCCTTACCTTTGACTTCATATCCTTGTGGTTTTTGCATATATATTTCTTCTTCCAAATCTCCATGGATAAATTCTATTTTTACATCTAGCTATTCAAGATGCAAATCTTTTGTAGCCACAATACTGAGAATAGTTCTAATAGAAGTCATTTTTACAACTAGAGAAAATATTTTGAATCAAAATCAATATGTTTCTTTTGTGTAAATCCTTTTACCACAAGTCTTGCCTTAAATATTTTCTTGCCTCCTTTTAGCCTATAAACCCATTTATTTGTCAAAGCTATTTTACCTATAGGTAACTTGAATAAATACCAAGTTTGGTTTTGCAGCAAGAAATTCATTTCTTCTTTCATTCCTTATTCCCACTGTTCTTTGGTATCCACCTACATAGCTTCTTCATACCCTTCTAGCTCACCGACATCAGTTAATAAAATAGAATATAATGGAGAAAATATTTTGGGAGGTCTACTTATCCTTTTAGCATGTCTGACATTTGTAGGAATCTATGGTATTTCTTGTTGTTGTTGAGCAATAGGTACCAATGGAATTTTATTCTATGGAATATCATCCAACACCACATTATTTTTTCTTGTTCATGTTCTCGTTGAACAACATTCTTGCTTCTAATAATTTTGTGATTATTAAAATCACATAGACAATAAACAATATCATATATGTCATATCCAACGAAGGTATATTTCTTAGATTTAGCTTCTAGCTTGGTTTTATTCTCATATCAATATGTATAAAAGCTTCACAACTGAAGGTTTTTGGAAAAGAATAACTCACATTCTTACCTACCCATGCCTCCTCTAGAATACCAGAGCCTAAAGGAGTTGAAGTCCCTCTATTAATTAAATAAATAACAATATTTATAGCCTTTTCCCACAAATGTAAAGGCATTACACCATGCAATCTCATACTTCTTGCATATTTCATTATTGCTTTGTTCATTATTTTAGCCACACCATTTTTCTATGGAGTCCTAGGAACTATTTTCTACCTATGAATTCCATTGAATGAATAGTAATATTTGAATTATTTTATGTAATACTCACCTCCATTATTAGACCTGAGATATTTTAGCTTTTCCCCTATCTCATTCTCAACCAAGTTTTTCCCATTTAATTTTTTTTCAAATGCATTTGGTTTCTGTTTTATGAAATACACCCATGTTTTCCTAGTTGCATCATCTATAAAAGTGACATAATAACGAGAGCCACCAAGAGAAGATACTTGAGCTGGTCTCCACACATTTGCATACACAATCTCCAATTTTTCATTCTTCTTTTGTTTCTCATGTTTGAGAAATCTCACTCTCTTTTGCTTCCCATAAGCACAAATCTCACAAAAATCCATGTTAATATGTTTCAAACCTAGCAACAACTTCTTAAAATGAAGAATTTTCATACCTTTCTCGCTCATAATCCTAACTCTATGATGTGACAGTGTTGTTTGTATACTAGTAGCAATTTTTTTTGTAATTGTTGCTAAACCCACAACAATTGTTTTTGTAGCAACTATTGAACCTGCAATAGCTATTATAGTTGTTCCTCCAAAAAAAATTTATGTAGTTTTCTTGGAACAACTAATATAGAAGGAACAATATTACATGCGCATAAATAAAGAGTGTCTACTTTTACACCTTTATCTACTACTAATGTACCTTTAGTAAAATTCCAATTTTTTTCTATAAAGGTAACTATGTAGCCTTCATCTTCCAACTACCCTGCTGAAATTAAATTCCTACTCAGCTTTGGAATCTACCTTACCTCCTATAGTAATCGTTGATTTCATTTTGCAATTTTATTTTTATTATTCCCTTTCTAATAATCTGTCAGGGTTTCATTATCTCCTAAATATACTAGTCCAAAATCTCCTTGGACATAATCAAGAAAATAATTATCTAGGAAAAGAATTAAAGAATCATCATCATATTTACTTATGAAATTTGATTCTTTGTTGTCATCTTGTTGTTTGTATCCTTTTTTTTTTTTTCGAGATCAACAATCTTTCTTCAAGTGACCTAATTTTCCATAGTACAAACAATCCTTCCTTCCTCTGGATTGAGACCTTCTATTCTTTGATCTTCCTCGTGACTTCCAATGACCTCCAAGGATTCTTCCTCTCTCTTTTGATCTTCCCTTGTCTTCTACGTACAAAATATTACCAATGTTCAAGTCTCACTTGTGTTTTTCCTTGAAATATGCTTGCTCAAAATCACACCAACAAAATCATCAAATTTCAATATATTTGAACTAGAAACAGAGTAACTTACAACCATAACCAAGTTGTTCTAGCTTTCTAGCAAAGAACATAAAACTAAGAGACCCTGAAATTCTTCATAAAAACTAAGATTTCTAGTAGCTAATTGACTAGTAACTATATTAAATTCATTTAAATGATCTTTAATAGAACCTCCTTCAACAACTTTTGTATTAAATAATTGCTTCATTAAGAATACCTTATTCAAAGCTGAGGGATTTTCATATAATTTTATCAATGTTTGCATCAATTCATCTATTGTTTTTGCTTTAGATATATTAAATGTCACAAAAAATTTCAAGCACAATCAAATACTTCCTAGTGCCTTTCTATCCAATATTTCTCATTCTTCATCTATCATTGTTGACAGTTTCTTTTCTTTCCATGGTAATGATCATCACAAATCTTTATGATACAAGAAATCCTCTATTTTCATTTTCCATAACTAATAATTCTAGCTATCGAACTTCTTGACCTTCAATTTCCCTTCTTCATTCATTGCTCCCACTCAGTTGTGAGACTCTCTCATCAAACATCTAAACCTCGCTCTAATACCAATTGTTGGGATTTTCAATAGGATGGAACAATTAAATTTAACAATTTACCAATGTACATAACATAATTAAATGACATAACGAATTCACATAGACATAAAAAAATTAAACGTGGTTCACCCAATGTGGGCTATGTCCACAAGAAGCTATCCAATTTATTAATTTTGTAGCAAAATAAAATTACATTAACCAATATCAATTTGTTGAGTGCACATTCAAACACCCTCACAATTTTCCCTATGCAACACACTTGTTATGTGCCCATTACCAAAAATGCGATCCATAAAAATGCACTTTGCTACGTGTTTATTTCACAAAACCACGACCTTCAAGCTTTCATTGTGCACATTGTTTGTTGTATTTAGAATCAACTTCTCACATGCAACTCTTCACCTTCATGTTGCAACAAGAAACTATTTATTTTCAGGTAGTTACAAAACTAATTTCCAACAGAAATTATTTACAAATTGGCTTCACCTCCTACACTCCCTCGTTAATTAATTTGGGGGGAAAACACAACTACCAAAGTCACTAAAATATTAACTCCAAAGCATAATCAGGCTCCATAGACCAACAATTTCTTGGATTTTACCCTAGATACTTCATAATTGTTTTATATTAGTGGTTGGAAGCATTTAAATTGTTTATTTTACTTCGGCTAGATCAAATTTGATTCCTTTGCAACAATTTCCCTAAAGTCACACCAAAAATGCATTTCTTCAAATTTAGCCTCACTTGATATTTTTCCAACTTGTCAAAGAAATTTTCAAGTATATTCAAGTGATTTTCTCTTGTGATGGACTTCCCCAATAGGTAATCTACGTAATATTTCACGATGTTCTGAAATAGGTCATGAAATATCACTATTATTTCTCTTTGGTATGTGGCCCCAACATTTTTTTAGGTCAAAAGGTATTTTTCCAATAGTATATTCCCCAAGGACATATGAATGTTGTTTTGTGTTGATCCTTAGGGGTGATATTTGGTTGTATCCTAAAAAATCATCCATTAAGGAAAAAATTTCATGACCAATTGATAAGTCTACAATGATGTCTATATTGGGTAACATGAAGTCATCTTTTTGACAGGCTTTGTTCAAACCCTTGAAATCAATACATATCCAAATGCTCCATATACCTTTAGTAACAGGGACAATATTAGATACCCGTTATGGATAATCAATGGGTTGAATGAATCTAACATCGAAATTTTTTTGTAGCTCAACTTCGACCAATAATGTTATTTGGGGATGCATCTTACAAACAAAGTTTCTATTTTACTGATTTTGCATATGGAAAAATTGTTAAGTGATGAACTACCAATAGGGGATCAAGTCTAGGCATGTTTGCATAAGACCAATCAAAGTTTATATTTTTTCTTTGGAAGAACATTGTGAAGCACTTTTTCTCCTTAGGTGATGTCATGCTACAAAAAATGTAATCTTGGAATTTTATGTTGTACCAAAATTTATTTCTTGTGATTCCTCATTCAATATTAGAGATCTCTCTTGATATTTGGAAATGGTGGGAAATTCAAATACTCTATTCTTAGGAACCTCAAAGAGGTTTTCACCTTCAAATACATCCTTTATTTTTACTTTTTTTATTTGATAGTACCACATTATGGTTTTCACAAGGGCATCATTTTATTCTTTTTATTTCTTCACTTTTGTGACTAAAGGATTTGGCCCTCTCATCAAAGTATTCTTTGACATCAATATTTATAATGAAACTATCTTTGTGATTTCCCAATGTTATATGGTCTTGAAGCCCCATAATTTTTATGATAGCTTTATCATTAAAATATGTTCATAACTAGAGGTTCTTGTTGATCCCAATCTATGAGTTGGGGATAAATGAGTGGAATCTTGGGATTTTGATGTGGAAGTGAATGATATGGAGGATAAGGTACAAATAGAGAATTCTTGAAATAGTTTAAAATTTTTCATGAAGGATTCATCAAAGGTACCATCATTAGTAATTTTAATAATGGGAAAACCTTTAGCTACTTCACTGGGGATGCACTCAAGGTTTGCAGACATAGTTTCCAATGTCTCATACCCAAGACCTTGATATTTTTGTCTCTTTGTCACAATTATGGGCTTTATTATTCCTTTGTTATGAATCCCAAGACTACCTTGACCTTTATATCACATGTTCCTAATTATATGTGTAACTAAGGGTTAATTTTCTGGTTAGGTTCAATGGTTAGCAAATCAATGAAGACAATAAAACCCAAAGTGATTACAAAATACAATGGAAGTTAAAACAAAGAATGATTATACCTGTCAATCGTCGAGACCTCCATGATTCATTTTCATAACACCTTCTAGCTTGCTTGCTGATGTGTTGCCCTCAGATTTGGCGTGCGAGCAATCTGAAAATACAAGTCTAAGTCCTACACCAAGCTTTGAAGGATTTGATCAATGCCTAAATGCCTAATGCCTATGACAATATAATTGAAATGCCTATGCCTAAATATGCCAAGACTAAATGAAGTAAGATGACAAATGCTGCAATGTCTAATGTGTAATATCTAAAGCATAATGTAAAAAAATATTGCCTAATGCAAAAATGAGAGGAAAATGGCATTTTATAGAAAATGCCATTTTGAACGGACAGATGAGATTAACTTCTGACATAGACCTAAAATGAGAGGACAAGATTAAACCTGACAATCCCTAATTAGGGTTAGGGTAAAATCTTTAAGTGAGTGATCGAGATCTCATCTGAGAAATTCAAATCGGCGGTGGAGAATAAATGAGGAAATTAATTCGAAAATAAAGATTTTCGAAAATGAAGAAGATAAAGACCGGACTAAAGATCAGTTTTGGAAAGATCAAGAACTTGCCCGATCACTTGACTTCTGGAGGAACGTTACCAATTTGGAATTAAATTAATTCCAAATGTGAATTTTGTGAAATAATAAATAATCAATTTTCAGATTATTTACCAAAATGAGTTGACAGTTAAGAATGAGATGACATTTTAAATAATTTAATTTATTTAAAACGAGAGGAATATCAAATTTGGCAATTAAATAATTAAATTTAATTATTTAATTTAGCAAATAAGACTAATAATTAAATAAATAAATTAGTTCATTTAATTATGACAGTTAGTGACATATTAAATAAATAAATAAAACTTATTTATTTAATAATCAGGAAGAAATGACTGAAGAAGGGCAATTAAATAAATTTAGAAATTTATTTAATTAGGGGAAGACGTAGACAATTAATGATGTATTGAATAAATAAATAGGATTTATTTATTTAATAATCATGAAGAATAAAAAGAACATGAATTAATTAAATAATTATGAATTATTTAATCAATAGTCGAATGTGGACCAAGGACATAATTAAATGTCATAATTATGTTAGGACGAAAGTGGTTAAAATAGAGCTTGCACGCCTAGGTCATTTTTAGGTGTCTACAATATGAAGGCCCTTAGTATACTTCTCAACTGGTAAGGTAGTTGGCTCTTCTTTATACAACCATGTGGACATGTCTTGTTTTATGGATTTATTATTCAACTCTCCCCAATGTGAAAATTTTGTGGGTTTACATTTAATAACAATTGTAGATGATGTTTGGGTTGATCAATGCTTGATCTTGGTGATGATGGAAGTTAATATACATAGAAGGATTGTTTCATGTTACACTCTTTGCATCCTTTTCCATTAAATTGGACCTTGATCTTGTTGATGGTGATGTTTGGAGTGGATGATTCAAATAGGGTGGATGAGTATACATATAATGAGAAATATGGGGTTGCATCATTATTAGGTACTTGGTTAGATTTATGATAATATTCCTTTCATGTTTCTATAGTATTGAAAAGGGTGGTATCTCCATAAATAGTTACTATAGTACCATTATAGGGGAATTTGAAGCACTAGTGGTATTTTAATGGTATGACCTACATGGAATGTATGCATGGGTAGCCTAGGAGAATGTTACACAAGAGATGTAGGTCTAAGGCATAACATATAGTATCTATTATAGTGAGACCAACTTGGATGGGAAAATTTATTATTCCATTAGACTCATGCTCACCATCATCATATGCTTTTATAATTATACTTCTCTATGAGTCTATACATCAGAATATCCCATATTTTTATTAATTTAAGAGTGCAAATGTTCAAGCTTGTTCACCAACTATCAAGAATGTTTTTATTTTAAAAAATTGGATGAAAACTTCTAGGTATATAGCTTCATTATGGGATGGATTGGTGGATGGGATGTATTTTTCAATGAATACCAAATGATGGGGGGAGGCAATGTGTCCTACCATGGCCTAAAATTGATTGGTATTTATGTTAGTGGGTATAAAGGACTCTTAGATGAATTTTTCAAGAATCTCCTTATGTGTGGGTATGTTGCAAGAGTTTTTCCATTGGTCTCCTTGTGCTATGTAGCATGATGCTTGGGTTCATGAAATGGCTTAACTGCCTCTTGTGGATCTTGGATCTTGTATAAATCTGGCGGTTGTATCATGCACTAACAGGTTGATCTTTTGGTGCAACGATAGCCGCCTATGCAAAAATTGGTATTAGATCCAAGGTCACAGGTTTGAACCCCTCACTTGCACTGGGGGGATTGTTGCAAGAGTTTTTCCCTTGGTCTCCTTGTGTTGTGCAACGTGGCACTTGGGTTTGTGACATGGCTTAACCACCTCCTGTGGATCTTGGATCTTGTATAAATTTGGCGTTTGTATCAAGCATTGACATGTCAATCTTTTGGTGCAACAACAACCGCCTATGCAATAGGGTGATGTACAATGAAGCTCTAAAATGGACATTTGTGCAAATGTTTTTCTTAAATGATCCAAGAGGCTATATTCAGATGAATGATGGGATTTGGATTGATATCCTTGGAGAGTTACTTTACCACGAGGTGTGGTGGCTGCACATTCAAGATTATTATCTGTAATAAATATAATGATGGCATGGGTATTGGTTTCTTCTATACGAACCACAACAAAGTCGTATGCAGTAGAGGCATGATTGGAATTGTTATAACTATTTTCTTTTTTGGAGGTGTTTCCTTTACCATGGTAAGAAATTAGATCCTTATAAATGTCAAGATCATTATTCAATGAATTGTTGGGTTGATATTTAACGGTAATGTCATATCGATCAATAAGATCCTAAATGATATTTTTCAGTTTTATACAATCAAGGGTCTTATGCCCTTTGAACCTATGGTATTCACAATATTAATTGTCTTTATACCATGAAAAATTTTAAAAAAATTGTACCATGCGAATTTAAACTAGAGTTCTTTAGATTGGTTGACTTCAGGCAACTTGATAAGGTTGGACTAGACCAATTTTCTTAAGATAGATTCGATTAGTTCTCCCAGGGGATTGTGTTTCTATCTTGGGGTGGAGTTTTTCCTAAGTGGTCCTCTAGGAAGAGTCACACCTTGATTTTTAGCTACATATTTAGTTATGGTTGTACATTTTGGATAACTTTTGCATTTGTCACACCATCATTGAAAATGTTTTTATTTTTCACCCATAGGTGAGGTTCATCATTAGAATGTGAACCATTGTATTTTTTTTCATTATATATTTTGACAAGACCCTTAGCAATGAGAGAATTTTCAATAGCTATCCATTTTTCTATGATTTCATCATATGTATTGGCACATTGAACTTGCAAGTGAAAGCTCATCTCTTGGTTTAGATTTTGGACAAATATGTGCATAATTTTTTTTCAAGGATAGGCCACAAGAATTTTCTTGTCATGTTCCCTAATCATTTTAAAAAGGAAATGAATAATTCTTCATTTCTTTGTTGTGTGTTGCACAAGTCGGTCATAGAGATTTCATACTCAATGTTATATGAAAAATGAGATTTTTTTTTTTTTTTTGTGAAATATTGAAAGGATTTTATCACATGGGGTAGATGAGACAATCATTCAATAGATTGACCTCCTAAACTCTGGGGAAAGAGGCACATTAAATATGTTTCAATTTAGGCAACCTCAAGGAAAACTATGTAAAATTCCCAATTTTTTTTGCATGGATCACCTTTTCCTTTATACTTATCGAATTTGGACATTTCAAAATTATGAGGAAAAGTCATCATTAGGATAGATCTATCAAAAGGATAGGGAAATATGTCTTCAAGTGCATAATTTATCTTGGTGTGTCCCATTTTAATATCTACTATTTTCTTTTGTAGGCTTTGAATTTGTTGTGTCAAGTTATGTGTAGGTACCAACGTGGATATGTTCACGAGAGGTTGGGTAGTAAGATTTGAAGGGATGGATGATTATTTTTATGAAACCTTAGATGAATTGAATTGGTAATTTATTGGTATAGCAGATATAGTGACTTGAAAGATATATGGGATGGATGCAGATATTTGAGGGTTAATTATGGGAATGGATGTAACAGCATGACTAGAAGAGATGGATTATTGAAAGAGTGGATTCATGTATTGCAAAGTATAGGTTGATGAGTGAGTATTGAATGGAGGTATGGAGGGTTGGCTTGAAGTGATTGTGATGGATACTTATGGTATGGAAGCATTAACTGATTGTGGTATGGGACCTTTGTGGCTAGTATATTTGATGAACTTGATGAACTTGCAATACAATATCTTAGGAGCATAGGAAAATATCTTAGCAGTACAGGAAAATATCTGAGAAGTGTAAGAAAATATCTTAAAAGTGTAGTTTTATCAAACAAATGTACAAGTTAATAGATTAAAAATGTTACCATGTTTGTTTTTCATGTGTGCACACTTACAAGTCAATATAACAACTCTATGTGTCAAAAGTGATATTTGTATTTAATAATTTTGGACAACTTGTTTCTTTTGACAAGAGATCAAACAATCACACATAATGGATGATGAATTTTGATGTTGTGAAAGTTGAATGGATTTTACTAGTCTTACACAAGAGAATATATGCCAAACATGTTAAAATCCCTAGAATTATTCAAGTGGGGGTGTCTTCATAGCGTATTCCAACACACAAAAATACCTCAAGATAGTGTAGGGAAAGTATCTTTCAAGATTTGATAGGTATGGATCTAGTGGAAAATAATCACCTTTTTCATTTTTTGGAGGCCCTCAACACCATGCCCAAAGAGTTTCTATCTCTACTCAAGGAGGTACATGGTGAGTAACTTTAGGCTAGATATTGAGTCTTGCACCACACTATAAAGATAGTTGAAGGAATTAGGCTTCTAGATATAAGGCTCACTAGAGAATATATGAACTAAGGGCCTATCTACAAATTCTTGGAACTAGGAGGGTCTCTCTTATTTCCTTCACCTTCAAGTCTCACGACTCAACCATACATGAAGATAGCTCACTCTTGAGGTACAAATTTTTCTCTCCCCCATTTATATACCCCATAAAAAAAAATGGTTGAATTCATCCCTTGGGTGATGAAATCTCCAAGTAGGCATCCTAAAGGAAAAGATTGATTCTAGTGTTTTTTTTTTATCTCAAAGCTCGCAAAAAGCGTAAGAGGAGAGCATACACAAGCTAACTCAGCCTTGGGTTAAACACAACATAGAAGCAAACTAGAGGGTGTTTTGTTCTCCAAGATCACCGTTTGAGTGTGAAAAGAGATCATACACACCAACTATCCTACACAAGCATGAAAAATAAGTTCAATTATCCCTTAAGAAATCAAATGTGCAACTATTCTAGTGATAAAAATAGACTTTTACAACCATCCTACACCAAATGATGTCAGTAGTCTGAATTTTTTGTACTTCAACCAATGATAGAAAAACTAAAACAATTGAGTTAGTTTCCAAGGTCACAAAGATTAGATGAAAAATGAATTACAATATTCATAAATGAAATCTCAGTTGCACAAGTCAAAAGTGCGGTGATAAGAATCATATGTGATCAAGTAATTATCATATAATAGCTTATATACTTGTTAGATGTGCCTTAAAAATACAAAATGATCCAAAATTAATTGATGATTTCCCAATCTATAGATAGGACATAGTAAAGATCAAATATTCTAATATATTGATTATAAGCATCATTTCTCAAGTCAACTACACCAAAAAATAACTCAAAAGCATCAAATGACAAATAAAAAGTGATGAACTATACTCAAAAGTGTCATTCTATGTTAAGGTTCAGGTAGATTGGAGCAATAAACATTAACAATTATATGTAGATTAAATAACCTAGAAATAATAATGAAGAATAACAAAAAAGAGATCAACACAAAATTTAACGCGGTTCACCCAATATGGGCTACATCCACAGAAACTTAGCCGTCCAAAGATTTTATTATCCAGTGCAAAACATATTACAATCTTGTGAACACCATACCGCAACATACATCCCAACCACTTGTAACAAGCCTTTTGGAACCTTCTATAATTAGGGTTTTACAAGGTCTTTTTTCATTTGATGTGTTAATGAGAAAACCTTGACGTGTCAACGAGAAAAAAACTTGACGTGTCAACGAGAAAACCTTGACGTGTCAATGGGAAAAAACCTTGACGTGTCATTGAGAAAAAACCTTGACGTGTCAACGGGAAAAAACCTTGATGTGTTAACGCGAATTTTTTTTTGGGGCGATGCCCTGAAACCCATTTCTTGTTACAAGTGTACAATACTTGAATGATCAGTCACCACATACCAATAGTTCTATACTTAGACTTTTCAAAATACAAAAAATTCAAACATATTTATTAATTTTAGGGACATGGGTCCCACAAAGCATGCCAAAATGTGGGTGATGAAATGTGAAGTTGTAAAATGAGGACAATATTATGAAGGTACCTATTTCACATTCAACAATTACTTACAATAGAGCATGAGAACAATAAATTAAATGAAATAATAAGAAATATTATCACCACAAAGCTTCATCTTACTGCATTGAACTTGGATATTCTTCCATGGTTTGATATGTGGATTTCTCTTCTTACTAACTGTAGCACAAGGAAAATTCTTGGATTAGCAATACAAAGCGTAAATCAAACTAAACCCAAGCTAATAATGAAGAACAATGGAAGATAAAACATGCATAAATGAAAGATCTCACCAAACACACATGCAATTCCATGAATCACCTCCATTACCCTTCTCCATTTCATTGTAGTATAGTACTTTCCCTTAGCTTTTAAATTAGTATGCAAATATGGCCTCATGACAATGATATTAGCAAAATATTGAAGATTTCTAAAGTTTTTTCCAAAACTCATTAGATTTCGGGAGTTTTCTTTATGGTAATAGCGTTGATATGTCCATCGGCGGCTCAAATGTGATTTATGATGATGTCGTGGTTATATTCATATTTGACATTAGCATAGTTGGCCAAATTATTATTGGTCTTATTTCCCAAACTGGAGGCTTTTCCTTTTCCATGGTCATGTAATGGATCGGTAAAGACCTTGTGATCGTTGTTTGAGGATGTCTATTTCTGTCCATTAACTTCAATAGTTTTGTTTTCCATGAGATCCTGTATAATGTTCTTCAATTGTCGACATTGTGGTAGACTATGTCCCTTAGTTCGGTGGAAATCATAAAAAGCGTTGTCATCCCACTAAGAGGGTTTAAATTGTCTAGGATCATATTGTTTTGGCTCATGAAGTTGTATGAGTTTGTGTTGTATTAGTTCTTTAAAGACTAATTCAATTGGTTCCCCTAGGGGAGTGAATTCGCGTTTTGGAAACTTCCTTTGCGGTCATGGTTGTTGCGTATTTTGGACAACATTGGCAGTTTGGTCAGCATTGTTGGGTGTGTTGTTAGAGGAATTATGTCCTCTAAATGTAATGACTGGTCATGTGTGTAGGGTTTTAACATCGACAATGCCATCATTGGTTACATTCTTGCTTCAGGACCAAAATTTGTTCCTATCATTAGGGGTGCTTTGAACATTTGGATTTCTATTTGACATCTTGATTTCACCTTTGTCAATGAGAGCCTTTTCAAGTATGATACCCTCTCAATTTTGAATTAAGGTTTTCTAGGAATATGGTGACCTTTTTCTTTTTGGGTATTTCAATAGGGCATCAACTAGCTAGACTCCTCCATCTCTAGAAGAAGGTGATAAGTTATCTCCTTCATCTTGTGTGGTGTGACATAAGGTTGCTATTGTGATTTCATTGTCAATGTTAAAGATGAAATGTTCAATAATTTTTTTAGCAAGTTCACCCCATGACCTTATGCCATATGGAAGTTGAGAAAACCATTCAAGTGCTATTCCAACAAGGCTTTGCAGAAAAAGTCTCATGAGATACGTGGGGTCATATGCAACGTCTATGCACATTGTGGAAAATTGCCTTATATGTTTAATAGGATTACGCTTCCCATTATACTTAGGAAAGTTTGGTATAACATATCCATGTGGGAAGGGTGTCATGTATAAAGCTTTGTCAAAGGGAAATGGAAATAAGTGTTTTGTTGAAAAAGTCTTTTTGCTAGACATGGTCATATTGTCCATTTTTTGTTGAAGGGCTTGCATTTGTGTTTGTAGAACATCCACTTATGTCAATGATGTGTTTGTTGTATTGTTGGGGTCTATGTAAGTGTTTTGAAACCCAATATTATTTGATGAATTTTTGTTTTGTGTAGGAATGAAGGGTGGATTTTGGTTTGGAATGTGAGAGAATAAGTTTTGGTTTGATGTTGGTTGATTGGGAACGTGAACATTTTGCAAAGGATTGGACTGGTTCCCAAGTTGTATGAGAGGTATGTGTCTCATTTGTGAAACCCCTATTTGTGGTATGGCACTAGTGGTGTTGATGTTTGGTATAGCATTTTTAGTGTTTATGCTAACCTTAGGCCTTTTGCTTCCAGTATTGGTGCTGAAGGGATTTGACGATGATGCCCCTATGGTAAAATTAAGGCCTTATGTGATGCTCGATGTACCAAATGGTGATGTATGCATTGTTGTGGCACTTTGGGTAGGTACTCCAAATGGTATGGTTGCACTTGCTTGAGGGATAGAGCCACTAGAAGTCATCGCGTTTTTCCCTTGGGTATATGAAGTTTGCAATGTATGAATGTCAAATCCAGGAGGTAATGTGGAACCTTCTACTAACAATTTTGCTAAATATCGTTGGGGATCTTGTTCCAAGTATTCATCTACAAAATAGGAAAATTTTGGGTCTTGAGCAGTAGCGTCTAAGTCTTCAACTACAACTCATCCTTGTTGGTCTCTAGTGACAAATTTTTCCAATAAGGTTTTGTGTGGTCTTGATGTCCCTTGTGGGGGGTTTGAAAATGGATTGATAAAGTCTTGTGGGTCAGCCATATTTTCTCTTTGTTTCCTTTTTGACCTTGTTTCAACCATGTAAGATATTCTCAAAATGCGGATGATGCAAAACTATGTCTATGAATAATATGATTTTAGTCTATGTTTTTGGATTTTTTAGGTATAAGGAATGAATGCTAATACAACTATGTTTTTGGTCTTTTTTTTTGGAAAATAAGGAATGTTAAATGTAATGTGCTAATTAATGTCTAAAATGACAGTGTCCTAAAATGACTATCTAAGTATACAAAAGTGTAGGCAAGCTTTTAAAGGTAATCAACTTTGGGAGATTTGAGAAGAGGTTACTAACCATCCAAAGTTTAGCCAACACTTCAATTTAGTTTGTCAAAGGACCTTTTTAAGAGACAAAGTGAGTTCCCAAATTGGATTGACAAGATGGAAAAGACTCACCAAAATGACAAAAGATAACAGGTGTGACAAGTGACTTGGTTCAATGACAATTTTCCTTGAAGCAAAGGTTTATCCAAAGTATGAAAAGTTGGCCTATTTTAAAATTTGCAAAGGTGATTGTCCTAAAAGTTTGATTGATCTGAAGATAACAAGGACTCCTAAAATGTAACTAATGTTTGCAACTGGTATGTCTATTGTTATGAATAAATGATACTAAAAGATGCAATGGTGAAAAGTGTGAGAAAATATTTTTGGTTTCTATTTAGAGATCACTGTGAAAGGATAATTAGAGACATGTTTTGACTATGTGACATCAGACTATGAAAGTGGAATTTGTTTTTTTGATTGTCAAGCAATTGCGGTTCAGATTTAACATATGTGTCATTTTACAACCGCTTGTGGTTTATGGTATCAGATGCGGTTTACAGTAACAAATGCAATTCTCAATAGCAAATGCGGTTCTCAATAATAGATGCGGTTCATAACAACAAATGAGGTTCTCAATAATAGATGTGGTTCATAACAACAAATGCGGTTTACTATAAATAGGATCTGATTTTTCTGTAATTTTTGGCAAAGTTTGTAGGTTTGTTTCAATTTGAATTTGATCAAATTTTGGCAAAATAAAAGATAGTCAAAAAACACTTTTTTTTGGTTTGGTTTTGATGTGAAAATGTTTGATTTCAAAAAGACAAGTATGATCCTATGGTTGGCTAAGACAATATTTGTTGAGTTCCCACTTGGATTTCTCCAATTGCGCTTATTTAGAGTGGATGACTTAGGATCTTGATAGCATAGGTTCCCCCTTACAGTGCACTCACTTCTCAGGCTTACCAAGATCCGAATTCCTGGGTAGTGACATCCCAAGAATTTTTCATCTCTACTAAGAACCAAAAAAATATGGGAGGACTTCAGAGGTCCAACCTCCTGCACCAGCAAGTAGAAGGATTTTGGAAATCTATAAAAAATGGTTATTAATCAAGACACCTAGTCAGGTGGCTATACACGAGGCAAGATTAGGTCCGATAAGGAGGTTTCCCAACCTGTAGAGGTTACGCTCTACAGGTTTTAACCTATCACATGGGTATTGAGGGAATCACTTTTCTATATAACACATCTGCACCTATAATGCTAAGTTTTCCATTAGCATTCACATTTATATACTGGTTAGGAGTAGCTTGGATTTAGCTCGTTGACGGTTTGAGTCATCTTGGGGTGAGTATTTTTTCCCACCAAGACAGACCCTCTAGAGTTAGTAACAATTTCTCTTACACCCAAGATTGCACAAGTGTGCAAGGGGAGATGATACTTTTATTATTAAATCAAGATTTAATCTAAACAGAGTGTGCAAAAACACCAAGCATAGTAAATAATTTTTTATTTTAAGCACCACAAGAAATGTGATCTAAGCTATACAGACAATTAGTTTCAAAATCCATTCTTCGACAAATGTCCTGCATCAAATTTTATTAGTAGTTTCAATTTTAGCCTTCGAAAAATGAGAGTGTAACTTTAGATCTTGGCCAAATGAAGCTGCAAAATAAACATTAAATTTCTCTTGCCACATGTTGTCAACAAATTATCAGTAACTAGAAAATCCTAACCTACTGAACCGAAAATGCAGAAAATTGAAAATTACTTACAAAAATTTAAAAACAAACCCAAAGCCAAGTAGTTGTGTCACAAAATGACAGATGTGGTACACGTGATGGATTAGATGCATTGCAGGAATATCAATTGTGACTGACGGGATGGAAATTGTGGTGCGGTACAACGGATGCGGCTCATGTTGTTGGCAGTTGTGGCAAAAAATACTGGTGGATGCGTCACTCTGTCTTGGTAGTTGCGTCGAATCGTACAAAAAACCTGCAAAACACATAAAACCATACAATTGTTTTAGAAACTATGTCCTTGGCATTGGGCTCACCAGATGTAGCACAGGAAAAATTATAGGATTAGCAATACAAAGCATAAATCAAACTAAACCCAAGCAAATAATGAAGAACAATGGAAGATAAAGCATGTATAAACGAAAGATCTCACCAAACACACATGCAATTCCATGAATCACCTCCATTACCCTTCTCCATTTCGTTGTAGTATAGTACTTAATAAAGAAAATTCCACGATTAGCAATACAAGCATAAATCAAACTAAACCCAAGCTAATAATGAAGAACAATGGAAGATAAAAACATGCATAAATGAAAGATCTCACCAAACACATGCAATTTCATGATTCACCTCCATTACCCTTCTCCATTTCGCGGTAGTATAGTACTTGCCCTCAAATTTTAATTAAGTATGTAAATATGGCCTCATGACAATGATAATAGCAAAATATTGAAGATTTCTAAAATTGCTTCCAAAACTCATAAGATTTCGGGAGGAGTAAAAATGGTAAAGATAAAGCCATTTTATAGAAGATGTAATTTTCAAATGACAGGTTGAGATTGAGAGATAATTAATCAACGATCAAGATTAAAAGATGTGACATGCAATAGGGTTAGGGTTAAATTAGTGTAAGTGATAAAACTTGAATGGTGGAGATTAAATTAAAAAGTAATTTAATCATTGGTGGAAATTGGTTGAGACACAAAAGGATAAAGATTGCATGTAGAAAATCAGACTTGACATAGATAAAACTATCTATTAGAGAAAATCAAATCTTATCTAGACTTAAGTGATTAATGACTAATTAAATAATAAAAATATTATTTAATTATAGAAGATTGTGATAAAGAGGAACCAACATTTTGAATTAAATAATGATTTTAATTTAAAATTCAAAGATATTGGATTAAATTGAATAAATAAAGATTTATTTAATTAAAGAGAGAAAAGATCATCGAATAATTAAATAATTAAAATAATTATTTAATTATAGTGGAAAGTGACATAGGAAATTAAATAAATAAACACTTATTTTTAGAAAGAAAATAAGTTTAATTAGTGACGTAATTAAATAACATTTATTTAATTAGTCAAAGGGAAATAAAGATGGGAATGAATTAATTAAATTATTGAAATTATTTAATTAATAGAGGATACATTGTCATAGGAAATAATTAAATAATTAATATTATTTAATTATGAAGAATGAAAGGGAAAAGGATGGAAGAATTATGAAGAAAATTAGAATCGTAGGCCTAGGACAATTTTTGGTGTCTATATTTTGCTCCTCTTTGATACAATGTAGTTTATCGCATTGTGTCAAAGAAAAAGATATGCCCCGATGAAAGTACGATGAGGAAGAATGACGAGGTAGTGGTATGCCCCCTCGAGAGGACAGGCAGGTTCAAAGAACACGAGTGTGCTTTCGAAATGGATAAGAGAACTAGAAGATGAAGGTCAAAAGGATAGAGGAAAATAGATAAGGGTGGTGAAGATGCAGAAAAGAAGAAATGTTAGAGCGAAAAAGATGAATAGTAGCATAGAAGACATGGATGTTAGCATGGAAGACATGGATGTTAGTATATTAGAATGACTTCAATATTTTTCCGAATCATAATAGGCCTTGCATTAATCATCATTGGGAATTAAATGATACAAATGGATAACAAACACCATGATATGAGATAGACCAAGGTGTGCAAGGTCATCCACCTGCTAAAAATAGACAATCGCAGACAAGGAATGTCCTAACTCATACTAAGGGAAAAATTGTCTGTCTTTTTGTCAAGACAAACCACATACAACAGTCAAATAAAAGATGAGTCATGAGACATCATCGCTCCTCTAAATCCTTCATGGGACATCCTCGAGGAAGCTAGTAACCTGACTCAAAGACAAAACCAAAAGACAATAGACAAACAACAGTCAAAGAAAAAGAGTCCTGAGACATCCTTGCTTCTCTAAATCCTTCATGGGACATCCTTGAGGAAGCTAGTAACCGGACTCAAAGACAAAGCCAAATGAAAAGATAAGACAAAACAAGCCACAATGTCAACAACTAGTAAGAATATTTTCCAAAATTTGATCTGTTTGTTGTTTAATTGTCTAGGAGATTGATAAGATGATTGTTTGATAAAGCCCAATTTCAGGAATGACACATATCGTATAAGAAGTCGAGTCTAGTTTTGATCAATGGACCACTTGTATAAGGAAAAGATGAAGCTTGACCAAATGACAATGTTTTCAGGAAGGACACATCCTGTATCAGACATAGGCTGATTGTTTTGGTTATTTGAGTGTTTCAGCAATTTGCTTGGTTTGACTTGATGACCTTGTTGACTTGTTTGTCTTGTTGATGTGTGACTTATCTTGATGTTTTGACAATTGTTTATGTTTGATGACAATGTCTGACTTATTTTGACTAACATGACAAACCCTAAAGGACTAGCCTAGTGTGGCTTCAGGGGCTTATCGCTTGATGGCCATGCCTATGTTATACACACAGATACATCATAGTTTGATACGACCATTGAATTTGTTTTATGGCTAAAGAATCGAGTCATGATTTCATTGTTTATTTGACAAACCTAAAAAATTGACCTAATGCCTTGGGGCCCAT
The DNA here is from genome assembly GCA_007258455.2 of Sequoia sempervirens. Taxonomy (NCBI): domain Eukaryota; kingdom Viridiplantae; phylum Streptophyta; class Pinopsida; order Cupressales; family Cupressaceae; genus Sequoia; species Sequoia sempervirens. The sequence continues at coordinate 136,864,002 of VDFB02358134.1, read as the reverse complement.
CAATAGATGGCCTTGCCTACATCCAGTCGCAGAGGCAACATAGTTCGACAATGATAAAGATTGACTGACACAACTAACTCTGAATCTATTTTTGGGTTTTTGAAAGTTATTTGGGTTTTTTGACATATTTTGATTTTTTTTGCCTTTTTGAAGTTTTATGATGTTTTTAGATTTTTTTCAGGACAATTTTGTGATGTTTTTTGGATTATTTCAATGGTTTTATGTCCTCAGAACAACCACTGTAAGAACCAAATGATGTAAGTCAAGTACCTTCCCCCAGTCAAGTATAAGACCAATTTACCATGAATAGGATAGAATGGGGATGCAAAGTGTGCTCGATGTCAATATTTCCAAGCTATAAAAAAGACAACCATTTTATTATGGGTGATATGAAAAGGATAAATGGTAAGGTGTGTGGATAGGAAAGATAGGTGATATGACCGGAAAGTCAGATTGAAATGATGGTAGACAAAGGAGCAAAGTCGTCTACACATGGCACCTGTTTGCTAGGTTTTCACCATGGTATTCTTCCAAAGCACCACCGAAGTGGTTTTCACTATTGGAAAACTTATTTCTCTTTACTATTTTCTTGATTTTTCAATTTTTTTGATGTTACCAAGATGCATGTTTTCCAAGTTTTTACCTAGGTAACGATTTGTTTGATTTTTCCATTTTTTTGTATTTTTGATGATTTAGACAAGGCTCCTAGAAGCTATGTGTAGAATTGATAATTACCAGATCCATAGACTACCTTGATGAAGCCTCGATCCTATGTGGATGACCATGCTGGATGAAAGGAATCAATCAGAATGAGGAGTATGAGTGGAAAATATGAAGGGCGATAGATGTGGCAAATGAAAGAGGCTATGGTATGATCCCTAATGTACACACTATGTGGGCCACCAAGCTTCAGACGAAAGGGAATTTGGGTGACCGATGAGCTACAGTATGTCAAGGGGTCATCATCAAAGACACATTGAAAGACATCGCCAATGAAGGTGGGATGATATGCTGGATATGTGAGTATGGATGAGTGGAATGGAATATATGGTATGAGTGAGAGTGATGTGGATAAAGACCTTGGATCAACAAGCTCTTTTCTTGACCTTTTTCCTTGATAGATTCCCCTAGTGATTTTTGGTGGAGAGGCATACTTGGAGATCGACTTTTTCTTGCTTTCACTTTTGAATTTAATTTTTGATTTGTTCGATAGCTTTTGATTTTGGCTAGGGGACTTTTCTTGACATTCTTTCTCATTCTTGAATTGTATTTTTGATTGGTCCAATAGATTTTTATGGTGGCTAGAGGACTTGTCTTGATCTTGTTTATTTTCATTGTGTCTCTTGATTCTTCATCTCCTTTTAAAGATAGGTCATTCATTGGAGCTTTTTCTTTATTCTTTTCTTGAGCCGTGACTTGTTGAGCCATGTCTTTGATGCAGATGGATGTGAGTGAGATCTATGAAATAGGCGAAGTGATAGGAATTTGTAGTGGACAAACGGGAGTGGTGATGTCATCAATAAAGTGTTTGGGACTATCCTTTTTTGTACTGCTAACGTCAAGGGAAGCTTGCATGCCCTTAATGACTTGAAAAGGTGACTTGGTATAGGCGACAGTAGGAGATACATATCCTAGCCCAAGGTAGGTGGGATGGAAGGATGATGATTAGATATCCTTAGCAGGGTCATGATCAAAGAGTGGATTATCGTATATATCTTGGTCAAACATGGGGTTGTCATGGACATGAAAAGTTTGTGCAGAAGTGGATATGGCAAAGGAAGATGTCATATTAGGATCACAAGAGGTGTCAATCCAAGCATGATCATCTATTTGAGTATATTTTGAAACTGTCTTGACATCATTGTTGGAAATTGAAGTCTTCGCAGCAACATTAGCATTGTCATTTGTTTGCAACTTATCCATATGATATTCTCCACATCCCATATCATAGAATTGAGCCTTGAGGTTTGATGGTATGTTAGATGGAGTGGATGCTTTAGTTAATGAAGGTGGATCAATGTAATGTGATGAAATGAAAGACGAGGCCTCATTATTGGAAGACACTTGTTGTTGGGGTATCCCGCGTAGGTTAGTACAATACTAGAAAGGATCAGGATCACCATATATTGTGATCTCGATGCTATTGTATGGGAATTTAAGGCATTGATGGTAAGTGGAAGGGAAAACCTTCATAGCATGTATCCATGGTCTACCCGGTAAAAGATTATATGGAAGGACGAGATCCAAGACTCAAAAATTGGTATCCATACACTAGTACACAAACATCAATATATGACTAAATAGACTACTAAAAATTGCATATAAATGACTAACTTTAGTCACGTGACTATTAGTGGTTTATTTGTAGTCATTTATAACACCACTAAATTTATGACTAAACAATTTTAGTCATTTATTTAGTCATTGATTTTAGTCATTAATTTGGTCATTGATTTGGTCATTGATTTAGTTATTAATTTAGTCATTTATATGCAATTTTTAGTCATTAATTTAGTCATGGTAGTGATTTATTTAGTCATATATTTAGTCATATATTTATTCATTGATTGTTGTTAACTGGTCATTTATTTAGTCATGGTAGTCATTACTTTAGTCATATATTTAGTCATATATTTAGTCATTTATTTAGTCATTAATTTAGTCATATATGTAGTCATTAATTTAGTCATATATTTAGTCATTAATTTAGTCATATATTTAGTCATTACTTTAGTCATATGTTTAATCATTAATTTAGTCATATATTTAGTCATTACATATACGAACAAGCTACAACATGCTAGAATTAAAAGATTGATTCAACATCATGATAAATAAAGGTAATCTGCAATAAAAAAATTAATGCAAATATATATATATATATACACCAAGTTACAAGATGTCAAAGTTGTCTAAGAGTATATATGTAAATATAATGACAAATGTCAAAGCTATCTAAGAGTTTCCAACTCTTTCAAATACACCATGATAATTAAGATCCCTGAACAACACATTCAAAATGCTGCATAAAGCAGTGAGCCAAGATGTCTAATATTAACTAGTACATGATAAACATGTTCAACTATGTCATTTTTTGCAAATATTTTAGTGGCCACCATGTGAAGGTTCCCTCATTCTCTTTCAGACGAACAACTCCATCTATTTTGTCTTCATAAACAAGGGCTATGTTACTTGTGACCTTTAAAGTGTTTACATTTGCATCTCCTGTTCCTTTCAAGTTGACTCCATGTACAATAGATAGGGAGTGAATCCACCCAATGCCCGCAACATCACCATCAAACAAATCCAACACCCTAACTTTATCCCCTTCTTTGAGTTTATCATTAATACATTTCTACAAAAAGAAAAAGAAAAACACATTATATTAGATAGGTAATGATTACCCTTGTTTGCATAATAAAACAACCATTACTTACTTAAATAGTACTTGCATGTGTCTGTTAAAATAATTGCAAAAGGAAAATTTCAAAAATAATTGCAATGATCTAATTTACTAAAAAACCAACACTCATAGCAATGCTTACAATGTTACTATTAACTTCATGCTAATCAGATACAAAGGCCACAAATATAAACAATGCATTACCATGCACACATACCAGACACATAAGGTTATGACAACACTATTACACATAAAAAAGGTAGCTAATGCACAAAAACAAAGAATGCAATATGAGAGCACTACTACTACTGCCTCAAGGTGGAGATGAAATACATTGGGATATACAAAAATAGTGGCATTAAAGCTTTGAAACATAACCCCATGTAGTCAACATAACCCTATCAATGATGACATATAAAAGAAGAACAAAGAACAAAATGTATCAAGGCAACATGTGATAGCCATTAAGAGTAGTCATTGAGGAAACAATGTAGTCTTTCTCTGTGGCTTTCATATCAACAGTAAAGGAGTAACAAATAAGGTTGGATGTAGAGGTCACATAAATAATAGAGAAAGAGCCTTTCACTATTAGAAAATAGTGTAAGAGTATGCAAAAAGAAGTCAAGAATGGTGTCCAATGAACAAGTAGTAGTAGTAGTGAGTTTCATGGTGTAGCAGTGAGTTTAGTGCAAGGGCAACGAGTTTTATGGCTGTAACAATGAGTTTAATGGATCGAGTAGCAAATATCATTACTAAACAACAAGAAGACATTAAGAGAAAGCGGCAAGAATATCAAAAGATTTTTTTTTTAATAACAACCATAATGAAGAGTTAACAACAGGTTCGTGAAAGAAAGAACAACATGTATCATCCAATGAAAGAAGTAGTACACTAAGTTCAAGATGTTGACAAGGTCAATTACAATGGCCTAAAACACAGTCAAGCATCATAAAGTATTGAAGTGACAACAATCCCCACTAAAAAGTGACAAAGTAGGTACAATGATTGTTCTATGAGTTACATTCAATGTTTTAGTTGTATATTCACTATTCTATAAGCTTGTTCACTATTTGGGATCATAACAACCATTAATACATGAAGAGTTTTAGAATCAAGGAAAAGTAACGTTTCATTGCACTCACCTCAAGTTCAACACCAGTAGTACTATCAATATCATGCATATACTCCTTAAATTCAGCATAATCACTGTCAACATTGCCCTGAAGTTGTGTAGCTTTGTAGAGAGCTCTATTGACAGGGTCTTTTCCTTTTTGTTATGCTTTCATATAATTTCCCTGCATGTGGTTTAATCATCATGCAAAGTTAATATAAGTCAAGTAAAGAATGCAAAAGCTATAAATTTTTGTCCACAACAACTATTATATTACCTCAACTTCAACACAACTATGATTAACATCAAGGCGTTCTTGTTTTCGTGCTGCTTTGATAAAATTGCTTTGCATGTAGTTTAACCATCAAGTAAAAAATATATCCAGATGAGTAATTCATGTAAAAAATAGTCAACAGAGCCTTTCCAAGCATAAAAGTCACAATAGGTGGAATGGGTGAAAATCCATTTTTTTAGACTCACAAACCCTCAACTCTGTCTTTATAGACCCGTTTTAGCAATTTGACTACAAAATGCACAAAAATCTTCAAGAATCCACCAAATCAGAAAAAAATTGAAGTTAACTCACCCAACCACCTATTTCAATGCAAAAGAGAACAAGGAAACCCTGTATGGCCAAGTACAGACGCTTGGAACTGCAAATAATCAGAAATTTCTGAGAAAAGATCAACATTTCAAGAGTTTTATTATTGATTTATGATCCATAGCAGCAAAAATATTTTGGGGAAAAAATCAGCAAACCAAAAGTATAAGATTTTTTGAAAAAATCGAGAAAAAGTCTGGAAAAAATAAGGAAAAAAATGGATTTAAAAAAAAAGGTAAAAATTGTAGAACAAGAGATAAAAACTATTTTTTTGAAATTGAAAGGAATTTCCATAGCATAGAGATATAGAGAGAAAATAAAATAAAGAGTTTAACTAATGAATTGTAAAAAATAGATTTTTGTAGTTTATATTCATATCGTTGATTACATTGCATTGCACATCTTTCAAACTCAAAGCATTACTTCACATTGCACAACTAATAACTAGATGCTGATAGATGAGAAAATTTCAATTACAATATAGTTTTTACAAAGTCATCCTAAGAAGTTATGCAATTACTTCACATTGTATAACTAATAACTAGGAGCAACTGCCAATTGCATTTGCCTGTCATGGCATTCTATGAGACCACATTTCTTTGAGGCATTTTTTCAAACAGTTCACTGCCTTGTCTATGCTACCACATTTTTCATACATGTCTACCAAAGAATTTTTTCAAACAGTTCACTGCCTTGTTGCTATGGCTAAAAACCTAAAACAAGTGCTTTCAAACAAGCTATGGATGCTTGGAAAAAATCTATCAAAAGCATAATAGTAAGCAATAGCATAGACAAAGCGGTGAACTCTTTGAAAAAATGCCTCAAAGAAATGAGGTCTCATGGTGATGGAATGCCATGATAATCAAATTGCTTTTGATTGTCATGGCATTCCATCACCATGAGACCTCATTTCTTTGAGGAATTTTTTCAAAGAGTTCACTGCCTTGTCTATGCTAACAAATTTTTCATACATGTTTATCAAATCATTTTATCAAACAATTCATTGCCTTGCTGCTATGGCTAAAAGCCTAAAACAGGTGCTTTCGAACAAGCTATGGATGCTTGGCTAGAAGCTTGTAGATTTTTTAAAAATTGGGATTAATCAAGATTTTTTGCAGATTTTTGCTTCTGTGGCCCACATTTCCAAATTGTCACACCCATAAATGAGTTTGAGACTCCATAATCTTTCCCCATTCCTAAATAAAAATTAGCACTATCGGCCTAACAATGCCTCATCGGTGGAACCCCCATCATAGCCTCGCCAATGGCTCGATGAAAGTAGTTAATAACCTAGTATCAGTGTAACAATACCCTATCGGGCTGACTCCTAAGGCGTCCTCCCTGATAGACTGATAGAGTCAACAAAAGCAAGCACATCGTTGTAACACATGAACATCGGTGGAACGAATGTTTTCATTACCCCAATGGCCCGATATAATGAATGTTTGCATTCCCCCGATGAAAGAAGTTAGTAACCTAGTATAGGTGTAACAATACCCTATTAGGCTGACTCCTAAGGAATCCTCTCTGATAGACCGATAGAGTCAACAAAAGCAAGCACATCGTTGTAACACATGAACATCGGTGGAACAAATGTTTGCATTCCCCCGATGGCCCAATATAACCATGGATTATCAGGAATTAATATATATTAGGGGAATCAGTCTTGTTTACCTTGTTCATGGGCCAAAGGTGTATTAAGGGATTGGCACCCCCTTATGGTTTAAAAACCTGCACTTCTGAGACCTAACAAATCATTCATTGATCTCATAGTTATTTTGTCATAAAACTCACAGTCACAACATTTAGGACAGTCACAATGGATTTCAATGAAACAAAAGGAAAATTTTCATAGATTCACTGTTTTATATTATATGATCGTAATGCTTTGCCTGGAGATCATGAGAGTAATTTTATAAAGGCATGTTGTGGAAAAAATTTATGAAATTTGTAGACATATTTAGATTACAATATAAAGATGATATAGTTGAGAATCAAAATATTGAGGGATAGCCTCTTACCTGATCTGAACCCGTGGAATTATGGTCATTCCATGCAAAAATTATAGGCTTAACAGAGGAAGCCAATTGTGAAACTTTATTAGTGAGATAGTTTAAGCAACTCATTATATGTTGGTAGTCTTCATTTGAGTTGACATGATTTGGAGAGGCTCTTACTGGGCGTTCAACAAATGGATGTGAAATCTCTGTTGATGAACTAGATTTCCTCTTGATACTAGTATTAGATTTTAGTACGATCTAGTGCTTCCATATAATTGAAAACATCTTCTACACTCTCTTCTCTATTATTGTTTTCCACCTAAAATACAATGTCAATTTCAACATATAGTCAGTTCAATGAAAAATTGAAATAAATAACACAATGTAAATTGAACCAAAAATCCATACACTTACTCCACATTTGTCCATTTTGGCCTGGAACTCGCCTTGGCCAAATGTATATTCAGTCCTCACACTATCTCTTGCTCTCTTGCCTCTGTTACTCTTTTTCAAATATTCTTCGGAACACATACTTTCTTTCAATGCCTCCCATTGTTTGGGAGATAGAGTGGAGTCTAACATCTCTTTTCCCTCCATGATTGTTTTTCTGCAATTGTATCTAAAACTGTTCATTAGAAGTCTCATCTTGTGCTTGTAATATTTTCTAGAGATTTTTCCACCAACAGTGTCAAAGGAATTTTCCATTTTTTGTATAACATATTCCACCTTTCGTGGATCTTGCTCTGCTAAATTTGATTTGCAGATATCCAAATGGGCCCTACATCTTACGCCCAACTTGGAGGCCCACCTTGCAGCATTTTTCCCAATGGGTTCACCATCTCTTGATACCTCAACCAAGAATGGATTCTTCCCTTCTAATATTCTTTCTTTTGTGTTCCTCTCTTTAGATCTGTATAAATCTTGACTCAATCTTTGTCTTTTAACATAAGCATGCACATCTTCTGTTTCACTGCTACAAATATTTCTGGCTGATTCACTAATTCCTTCAAAAGTTGTAGATGCGACATGTGCACTCTCAACAGGCACATTAGATGCAAACGCACTCTCTTCATGACTTTGATTAACCAGAACTTCATGCTCCTTGGCCACATCATGTGTGGCATGCGTAGGTAGATCAATAGTGGTCTCCGCAGATTTCACTTCATCACAACTATTTTTTTCAGCAACTTCATTTGTTGAATCACAACAGTGTTGGCTTCTACGAGCTAGCAACACTGTATCTTTATTTTCTTTTTGTTTTTTCTCCGCATTTTCTCTGCTCTCTTTTTCTTGCCTGTAAAACAAAAATATATATCATATCATGTCTTATATACATGAAGCTCTTGCCTATAAAATTTCAATAAATAGTATTAAACAAATAATTTACTACTTAGTGGATTTACAACTTGCCTGTTTGACGTTAAACCAAGACGTGATAAATATTCATTATTCTTGGTCACATGTTCTTCACAAAAGCGCTCATAATCTGTCACCGAAATTTCAACATTGTGATCACTATCATCTAATTTGTGCCTTAAATTATTTTTCTTCATTTCCTGATGTCCACAAAAACAATAATGTATAAATTAGCAACTTGATACAGAGATAATTAACTGTAACAAAAATTACATAAATACAAGTTTATGAGGTCTTAGTTTTAATGAAGAATCATTAAAATACGTACGAAGTCTAAAGCACTGCAAACAACAACAATCATTAGATGTTGTGGGTATTTCAGTCAATGGATATTAAATAATGGTGCCCTAAAAAAATGCCAGTTGCATAAAAAACTTAGCAATGTATTTGAATCAATCCATCAAATCTTTAGCAATAATGTTTTCATTCATGGTTCAATAAAAAAATATGTATTACCAAATTTTAACTGGACATGAACTTGTAGCATGGCGACCATTTTGTACAACTAAACCAATGCTTTGCTTAGGTGATAGCACCATCACTAAGAAATGTCTATGGTATTTGGTGATTCTTACTTCTGTTGTTCTGATATGTAATAATTTTTTCATAACATCCATATACATTCATGAAGGGGTAGATTTCATGAAAAAGAACATATATGTTGGAGTGGACAGTGAGTTACAAGCAAGGAACACCATGATTTGAGGACTAAGTAGTCAAACAGTAGTGAACTTCAAGATATATGCAAAATAGTGAAGAACATTTGATCAAAGCAAAAAAAAGCAATGACCGTACAATATATAAAGATACATATGAGATAGTGATTTCTAGTGCATAAAGTTAGAAGCACAAATGCTGATAACAGTGATATCACTCTTAAAAAGAATGTGAAGACAACAAAGGATGTGAGCAGCATGTAATTCCAAAATAGTGGGGATATAAAGAGGAAATGCTTCTATTGCAATGGGGAATCACTATATTGATGCCTTGAGCATTGACAAAAAATAGTGATAAATCATCAAGGATTGTATACTGCTACTATAAATAGTGAAGGGATAGAGAAAAAAAGACCATATCAGTGAGGAAACGAGTGCCACAGTGGGTGAAAGATCTAAGAAATGAAGACAACAATGAGAAATACTTTCATGGCAGTGAGCAATCAATGCCAAAGCAGTTCACAAGGCAATGGTATACAATAATATTACAAAATAGGGCTAAAGATAATGCCATATGTAGGGAAGACAATGCTATTTTAGTAAAAAAGTGTAAAAGAAAACATAGAAACAATGTTTAACAATGCTTCAATGATGGCTTTTATAAAGGATGCTAGAATAATGACAGTGATAAAGAACATATATAAAGGCAGTAAATAGTCTAGAGGAGCTGTCAAGAAAAGATCATTGTCAAAGTAAAGAAATGATGGTATACACATTCATATTGCATACAACATTTATATATGAAAACATATTCATATTGCATTCATATATGAAAACATATTCATATTGCATCCTCATTTCTATATGAAAGCATATTCATATTGCATTTATATAGCAACTTTGTTCAACATTAAAGCTTTGAAACAAGTATTAGTCTGAAGGTCCGTGTCCTTAAAACATAAAACTATCTTAAAAAAACATAAAAGTCTTACATAAAAGGTCATAAAATGGGCTCATCAATAATCATCTGCATTTCCAGCAAGATCAGAATCCTGATCACTCGTGTCTGCATCTACTTGATTTTCTTCCTCATCCTCATTTGTGACATGCAATACATTATCTCTCCCAATTTCTTCATTGGTAATCAAAATCTCTTCTTCAAACAGATAGTCCCTCATTGTCTTCATCCACTTCTTTGAATGTTTCTTGTAAATTAACATATTTCCCATCAGGCATTACATCAACAACTTCCATGAATTTTCGTCTTGAACGAGACTCTATTTGAATGACATATGACCAACCTGGGCTTCTTACATCATCAATTAGAAATGATTGGTTAATTTGAAGAGGGGAAACATACGACTCATCTGTCTTTGATAAAAATTGTCGTGTATTTGCACGTACAAATCCATACTCATCAAATTGTACTGCGGATGGTCGGATCCACTTACATTTTAACAATATAGGACTATTTTCACCAAAATCCACTTGAATAATTTCTTGGATGAATCCAACATAAAATTTCTTCTCAATTTCATGAAGAAATTCAACACTAACAACACAATCACAATTTGTATTTTCTTTGTCTTTTTCTTCCACTCTTAAATGACTACCATAGGCCCACATTCCACTAAAATGCATAGCCCATAAATGTGGAGGTTGTGAAAGCTCACTTTCCTCTGTTGTTATATCTTGACCTTCTTCTTTTGCATCACTGATTGCATTAGCAATCCATTCTTTAAATTTTGGAAAAGAATTAGCTCCAATCAAATCATGACGTCTGCGCCTTTGAGGTCAATGTTGCATCCAAGTTTGATTCTCTTCTTCATATTTTCTACATAGAATAATGATGTAAAAATAGTAAGATTAATAATATAAATGTGTAAATGCAATTGAGTAAATAAATTATTGTGTAATTTATTTTACCTATGCCACTTAATGAACGAAGATGTGTTTTGAAGAATAAAGGCATGTATTTCACTTCTTTCTTGATATGATAGCTTGAAGTGACATCCATTGCCTTCTAATACTTCACCTGCAACTCTCTCATCTTCGTCATCATCCCATACATGTCGATTGGAATTTTTAAAATCCTTCATATATTCTCTGCAAAATTCCATGGCCTCTTGCATTGAATATCCCTCAGACATGCTACCTTATAGTTTTTCCCTAGTACGAACAATTTTTTTCAAAACCTTCATATATCGTTCTATAGGATACATCCATCTTGTTCTTACTGGGCCACAATGCTCTTGTTCATATTCTAGATGTATTAAAAGATGCATATAAATGTTAAAGATTGCTGGTGGAAATTCTCTTTCCAATAGACAAAGGACTTCAACAACCTCCTCCCTCAAACTATCAAAGTTTGAAGGATCTAATACATGAAAAATCATTCTCTTTAATATTAGGCCCAACCTTATAATTTCCAATCTTGGACCCTTTTCCAAACTTGATATATTTACCACAATAGGTAAAATATTCTTGATTATGACATGATAGTCATGGGTCTTGAGGCCTCTTAAGCTATTAATGTTAGTTTGGCTTCTGATGTTGCTACTTACATATCCAATGGGAAAGCAAGTCTGAGACATCAACTGTAAGAATTGTGCACATTGTTCCTTTGTCCAAACATAAGGAGCACTAGGTTTTCTATATTTTTCATTATCATATTTTTCAACCCAAAGATTTAGATGAATCTTTATTTCTCAAAAGTCTTCACATGATGAAATAGTATCAAGAGCACCAAAAAGAGTTTCTATAATAGCATAAGCTATATTTTTCTCAGTATGCATAAAGTCAACAGTATGCCTAATTGCTATATCCTTAAAGTATGGAAACTTATACAATATGCACAATCGTTTTACACCGCTTTCATTACATGGATCATATCTACTTCCAGCAATCCCATCATTTTCAATAAATGACATTCTTTTTTTCCATTCTCAACAATGTAATCACCTGTTATTAGCAATGGTGCTTCAAGATTCTCTTCTTGACCATTGAAACGTGTTTTTTGTTGACGATATGGATGATCCATTTTAAGGTAAGCACAATTTCCACAATAAATACACTTATGCAAAATTCTTGAGTGCCTCACAAAATCCTTAAAGTTGCAAGCAGGACATGCATGGTATCCATGAACAAAGAGACTAGACAATGTGCCATATGCAGGAAGATCATGAATCGTAAACAATAAGGAATCTCTTAAAGTGAATTTGATTGAATGACCATCCCTTAAAGATTGAATTTCTTCAATTCCTTTCCACAATTCCATTAGCTCATCATATAATGGCTCTAGATAAGCATCTATTGTATCTAAAGTCACAATTTTCTTTCCTAGTATAATCAATGATAACATTAAGAAAAATGGTTTAATTGCTAATCATGGAGGCAAATTATAATTTATTAGAAACACTGGCCAAGTTGACCATTAAGTACTTTGATCTGAGAATGGGTTCACCCCATCTAGAGCCAAACCCAACCTTATATTATGAGGATCTTGAGAAAAATCAGGCCATCTGTTATCAAATTCCATCCACGTCTTAGAATCAAGCACATGTCATTGTTTTCCATCAGTGCTCTTATTTTGGCCATGTCACTGCATAAGTTCAACAATGTCTTTGCACCTATACATTCAAAGTAATCGTGGGATTATCGTAAAGTGGCAAAGAATCTTTCTAGGAACCACAGCTGATTTCAACCCTTATCTATACCTCAGTTCATGACATTTTAGACAGTCACTCTCATTTGCAAGATTTTTGTGAAATAATACACAACCATTCACACATGTGTGGATGTTTTCATACCCCAAGCTGAGCTTACTGATTTTCTTTTTACATTGACTTCGTTTTGTTGGCAATGTGGAGTCAGTTGGTAACAATGAACTTAATAATGCCAATAACTGATCTACACTCTCATTTGTCCAAGCATGCACCACTTGCAAGTTAAGAATTTGAAGGATTGTTGTCAAATGACTTAACTTGCAATTAGCATACACATGCTTTAAAGCATTGTCCATTGACTTGGCCCAATCATCGTTTAGACCCTCATTCAACATTATATCAACTTCAAACCCTTCGTCAAACATTTCTGCCTCTTCATCTATGTTTGGTGCCACTTCATCTATGTTTGTTGCCTCTTCATCTCTCACAGTCTAAAATTCTATCATATCTTCATAATAATTGTAAGCACAAGGGCTTATACCACTATGCCCATATCTTATCATATGTCGATAAATCATATTCCTTTTTTTCACCTTTCCACCAAGACAATTTTTACATGGACATGGATATTTGTCAATGTCCCTCTCATCAGCTACTCTCTCATCATATGCATGATATTGATCCATAGTCAACCTTTGACACCCATCCATCTATAATATTGTGTATTCCCATATTAATTTAGTTTCTGATTTAAAGAAAAAAACATAAATATGTAAACATAGATGCCAAAAAATTGTTGAAAGTAGTCACTTTTAGTACATACCATAACAGAAAGAAGAGGATACAATGAGTCATTGTTATAAGATCTATCTTACATTCATTTGAAGTTTACCTATTGAGAATGGAATATGCCTATGTTTCCTATCAACTTACTTTCGGAAATGAGGGTTTCAAATTACCTCTAAATTAGCTACAAAGGGCCTCGCTGACTTCAAATTCATTGCAGCAAACTCTGAATTCCTTGCCCTCCTTTTCAAAAGTCTCCAGTTTCTATCCAAACAAGCTTAATCGCCCATGCAAGTGCTTCAATACCTATCCATGAGAATAAGAAACGTCAACAACAATCCAATTTCATCCCATGCCATCAATTATACATTTTACAAGTTGTTTGACTTATAAATATAGACAAGTTATGTAAACCACTAGATAAATAGCATTTAAAGGTTTGTCGTCTCTGACTTATAATCTATTTTTGAGTTCAGCTAATACAACTATTTTTTTCGGTTTGTTTTCATGGTTGTTACTCATGTAACTTGTACTTTCATATCCCTTTGAGCTACTTTCTATATTTCTTTCTTCTGCATTGGTTGTGTTATGAAAGTAAAACTTGAAAGTGCCCCTCTTGATAAGATTTGAGTCTTTAGTTGTTTACTTGTTTTTTTGATATTTGACTTTTGAGTCTTAATATATAAGTCCAAATGTTTATCTAGATTGATGCGGATCTTGCAAATTCCAGATACTTAAATCCAAAACATGATTGAGCCTTGAAAGTGGATTGATCCACAAATAACATTATGGCGAGTGCTAGAATGTAATGTTCATTGTGGGTCATGAATTAGTGGAGGTGATACAAAATATTTAAATATACTAGTAACAGTCATATGGTGTTAATTAGTTAATGTAAATGTGGCATAAGGATTTATTATATATAAGTGAGTTGAAGGCCAAGAGTATTTTTTTTTATTGTCAAAGAGGACAAACTTAACATAGCCATACACTCATAATTGATTTTGGATCACAAGTGTTTGTGTTCAAAATCATCTCTTAGAAGTACATGATATATATCTTCTATAAGTATTTTAGCATGCTGCAAGTATTTCTTGACAAGCTTATCTCTAGGTTCACCTAACTTAGAATTACATGCCAGATGCTACTATGTTTTTCCCTTGGTGAGTTAGTTGTGTTCCTTTTTGTTCATAAGGAACATCTTTGTAATTAATGTGGGTTTGTCTCTTTTGATGTGCATCCATTTCAGGCCTAAAGTCAAATGGATTCCAGAGAGGCTGTGTTTGGTGGAGGCTCATTAGGTAATATTTTGGAGTAATTCTTTAATTGGAAAATATATCCTTATTTTCTATAATTTTATTCTATTTGGTAGAGTGGCTCTAGGGATAAGGATTTTAAATGTTTACACAACTCTATGAAGAAGTCATGCTTTCTTTATAAGAGTGTCTTCAAAATTTACTTCCAAATTACCATGAGAAATCCCCTGAAAACTATGGTTATAGGAGGGTGTGGGAGGTGTACTCAGTGAATGCGATGTATATGTTGTCCAGAAAAGAATTGAGTTGGTTCCTGTAGAAGTACTTTGGATAATTCGACTGACTAGATATGCATGCATTAGCAGTTTCAAGTGTAGCAAAGCCTATTCAATCATGGGAAATGTTAGGAGATTCATTTGTCTCTCTAACAAATATTTTTTTCAACCATTGCAAATTTGCAACTAGCTTGAAACGGTATCTACATTATTGAAGAACTAGCATTCGTCTTGTCATAATTCTTTGGAAGAACTGTAGTAACATGGGAATACTATAAAGAATATTATAAATTAAAGGATTAACATTGATCTGGTCAAGCTAGGTAATGAACACCATATATATGTGGTATTTTTTTCCTTGGAGACAACATGCTTTATTCAGTTATCCATTACTAATTCTTATTCTCTCTTATTTTTTTGTATGATCTATGCATGTTATTTTTCATTGTGCTAGTTGTTACAACTAAAAAATTTCACATTTTTCACTAGCCTCCACCCACCAATCCTCCACATTCAACAAAAATTCAACACATTTTAATTTTATGATCAACACAAATTCTTGAGATTTGTGTGAGAAGATCCATTTTGTAGCCCACATTTCCAAATTGTCACACCCATAAAGAAGTTTGAGACTCCATAATTTTTCCTAAGTAAAAATTAACACTATCGGCCTAACAATGCATCATTGGCGAAACCACCATCATAGCCTTGCTGATGACCCAATGAAAATAGTTCATTACCTAGTACTGGTGTAACAACACCCTATCGGGCTAATTCCTAAGCCGTTCCCCCCGATAGACTGATAGAGTGAACAAAAGTAAGCACATCGTTGTAACACATGAATATCGGTGGAACGAATGTCTACATTCCCTCGATGGTCCGATATGATCATAAATTATCAAGAATTATTATATATTGGGGGAATTAATGTGTATCGGGGTAATATATTTTGGCGTCCCGCTGATAGACCAAAGGAAAATTGTTCATCGGTGGAGAGGGTGGTTATTGGTGGAATAAGGATTGTAATCTCGCCAATACAATGATGATGATTGATTGGTAACTGATGTGACATCTCAATGCATCATCCAAAAATTTAAAAATAAATACTTCCCCTCGATGACAAGGCTGAAACGGGTGGTGTATTTATTAGCCAGAGTTGAAGTGAATTATATCACAAGTTGATCGCATAATTGTTGCACAATCTGGAAGATTTCACCGAGGACAAGTAGAAAGGAAAATCTAGGAGTTCTCACGTAGCAGAAACCAGTGGAGGCAAGACCCAAGTAAGTACACCAATCCCGACTGAGAAGTTGTATTTTTCAAAGGATTAAGAATTCGAACAATGGAGGAAAATGCAGAAAAACCCAAAGCTAAGAAACAAAAAACTGAGAAGAGACTCTTGAAACAAAACTTGATCGATCAATGCCCTAGGTCGGGGCCAAGACCCCGAAGGGGTACTCAAATGAATCCTTCAATGGATAGATTATTAGATAAACATAAAGGCTTGGGGGATATTTGGACACCATGACGCGGGTATGAGCTTTTCATGTATCATTATAGGAAACAATTTAGGTTTTAGCCAGTTTGCAACCCATAGAGGTTGAACTTGGGAAGACTCATGGTTCCCAATGCGTTTGTAAATGTAGAATTAATTAAATCTCTGGCTAGCAGATATGACCCCAAGAGGAGAACTATCCAAGCACATAATGTGGCTGACATGCTTGTTATTTCTGAGGATTTAATTTCTAATGTGTTTCAGTTGGAGTGTCCTATGAACTTTCCATTCACGATTAGAGATCTCTTTAAAAAGTATCACCATATGGATACCAGCTAAAAATGATGGAAACTACCCTTGCATAGGCCTAAGAATGAAGGAGGACAACTTGGGAGGTTTTCAAGTAATGAAAACCCTCCTTTTCATGAGGACTTGTTTGAAGAATATTTTAGATACACTTATTATTCAGTTGGTCAGGTCTTGGGGGTAGAGGTCCCATCCCTCATGTCTATTGCCCCAATGGTCTTAGCTGCAAACATACAAAGCAATGATGCCAAGCCATTCAATTATGCTAGATACTTGGCCAATGACCTAAACTGAGAGCTTGAAAAGATTAAAAACAACAATGAATATATTCATTTCAAACATTATTCTCTGTTCATGCATTTGCTCATGCACGAGGGACATGTTAGAAGGGTTTGGAGTCAAGAATTAAGAATAAAAGATACAGATGAAAATGGGAACCTCAAACCTATACAGATGTTGACTTCACTGTGGCATAGTCAATTTGGTAGATCTCATTATCTTTATTTTGAGGAGTTTTTTGTGAAACCATTAATGGAGTGGCCAGGATATCCGTGTGATTATAACTTATCCCCAGAAGTGAAAAAGTTTCTAAGACCAAAGGAAAATGACCCAAGGAAAAAGGTGGATCATAACTGGGGAGACTGGTATGCTTTTCTTGACTGCACAGTGATTAGGGTTTATAGGTTTGAAGGAACTCCACACTTGTTGCCATGAATAGTTCCTCATAGAATTGCCTACTTAGAAATTGTTGGGCAATTGGAAAAATATGATTCCAAAAACCTCAAAGGACACAAAAAACCATTGATCATGCCCAATACTTTATGTTTTGGAGACTTTACAGTGGTTGAAAATGAGGGATATGAGGAAATTGATGCTAAATTAGCATAGTATAACCTCCCTCTAGGTAAAAAAAGGAATTTTTTTGATGTAGAAGGCTTTATTCACAAAGCAAGGTTATCATAGGTGTTATCAAGATATAAGTATGTATTCTCAGTTGAAGATGTAATCATAAACCATGATGAAGCCTCTACCACTAAAAGAATGACTGCATATAATAAGGTTATTCTTGCAGAGGAATGGAAAAGAAGAAATGTCCCATCTTATTCGAAGGCATTTGGTGAAATACAGGATCCTCTAGCAAGGATTGAGCAACTCATTGCTCATATGGATGAAGTGGTAAAGAATGTGCCTTCATTTGTCTTTGATTCCCCTCATGCAACCTATTCAGGAGTGCAGGCTGAAGATATAGATCCCTTAGATTATATCCCTTCACAGCCAACTCCTGATGTGAGTTTTTCTGTAGATACTGATATGAGTGAAGAAGAGGAGAGTGATGAGGAGGAAGAGCAAGTACAACAAATAAGTGCTCCTGTAATTGTACGGTATGAGCCTCCTCAGGAACAAAATGTTGTAAGATTTGAAGCATCAGATGAATTATCAGATGATGTTAGGGTCAAGGTTGGACAGGAGTTCATTTCTGATGGAGATTTTTTTAAGTCTACTGAGTTTAAATCATTTGTTTACGAATATAAAGGCAAGAAAATGAGACAAAAGATGCAGGATGTCACTCTTGAATGAGAAGCTTCTATTTTGAAAGAATTGAAAAAAGAAATAAACAAAGAGATGGAGTCCATCACTCCTGAGAGAGGGAGAGAGTTACTCCAAGAAGTTGGAGTATTACTTTTTCCTGGATGGGATATAAGCTCTACAATTGTGTTTGATAGTTTCAGAAAGAGAGGAGATAAAACAATGAATTTAACAGACAAAGCAAGTGACAAGATGTATTCAGGATTTGGATACAATCCAAATGAGGCCACCTTCCTTATTTGGTCATTGTACCCCCATGACAAAAGACTAGTTGTGATTGATAATCCAAACCAAATGTTTGGAAATCTATTGGTTCAAAGAGTAGGGGATACCAACCCCATGGAGACAACAGAGTTGAATATCAATGTGGAAAAGTTCACCAAGGCACAAATTGATAAGCTGGTTAAAGAAAATGACAGGTTGAAGAAGGAATTAGCACATCAAAGAGAAATATCATCTTCCTCTTCCACACTAGAATTGTATTCCCCATGGCTTGAGAAAGATATGAGAGTATTGGATGCAATGGCTGATACAACTTATTGGAAGCAGTGCCACCTGAAATCTCAGGAAAAATGTAAAGAATTGGAGAAGGAAGTCAAAACCATCAAGTATAAGACTGCATCCAAAATGATCAAGGGAAGATTCAATAAGATGATGAAATGTGCAGATGAATATTGGAGGCAATTTAAACAGGTACTCTCAGCAATAGAGGAGAACGAACGATTACATAGGAGAATAATCAAAAAGAGACAAGAGCTTCAAGACAAGCAAATCCTAAAAGGACAGACAATGCAGACACATAACAAATTGGTAGAAGCACACAATGGATATCATAATAAGCTCATCAAGGATTTCAAGTGCTTTAATTCGATTCTGACACTCTATGATGATATGGGAAATCCTCAAGAATATGATGATTGGAAGGAAGATTTTAATGTAATTCTAACTGCTGCATTACAAGAGACCAATGACAAGGATATGATTTTACAAAATACTCACAACTAGCTTGAGAAGATGATGTATAGGGAGTATGATATGAGAGAGGTGATCTCCAATGCAGATACTTGTGTTGAACAAGAATACATCCATCACCTCTATGCATTCAATTTGTTCCTGAACCAAACTATGGATACACCAAACACAACAGGGCAACCATCAGGATGAAAGGAGTTAGCCGACAACATGAGCACCATATCATGGAGTAGAATCTTTGAACATATCTTAGGTGGTCATGGGTTTCTTCTTGGAGATTAACAAATTGGTGCATTTAGTTGCTGCAATATTTCATTTTCTTAATTATGTTTAGTTATCAAACAACATAACTTTTTATAACAGGTTTGTAGCTTGTTGCCTCTCACATATATAAGAGAGACCAAGACCCAAATAGATCATCCATCTCATATCAGAAACTACTATTATAATGCATATTATTCAAAGATAAATATAATGGAGAAGGTTATGCATAATTGTTAATTTTCTTTCAAGTGTTCAACTGTTGTGTGGATTTATATGCTTATATGTTATTTGGTTGTCTTCGAAGTGGCTGTTTATGTTATTCAAATTGAGTGTGTGGAAATACATTTAATTTTTCAATACACATTTGCTATAGTTGTGTGACTGGTTTCAGTGTGCAAAAGAATTAAAATTCCTTTTAAGAAATCAAATTTGATAGGTTCCTGTTTGGATTAAAGTCCTTTTTAATAGATTGTCTTAATTGGTTTCCTTTCACATTTGAATTAAATCCTTTCACAACTTCACAATAGCATAAGGGGATATCACTAGGATTACTAAGAAGAGTCCAAATAACTGACATACTTGCACATTTTCATAAGGTGCAAACATTCAAAGTGCCCAACTATTCGAGTTAAGTTGAAGAGTGAATCTACCTATCTTATAAAACCCTATCTCCAAAATCATCATTCATCCCTCCACTCCATCCACATAATAGAAGTAGGCACTGGTAATAATTAGATATTACATACAAAATACAACTCACAAACTTGAACTCTCAATTACTCTCACTAGTAGTTAGACATTAAAACTTTGCATCTGCTTCATCTCACGTGCCATAGTAAGTAGATTGCTCAATCTAGGAACCATATCTATCTACAAATCTGCCTTATTGTTCAGGTATACCCGCCTAGGTCTGGCAGAGCCTAAAGAGTAGAAGGTAATTAGTCCTACCTACCTTGTTCGTGGGCCAAAGGTGTATTGAGGGATTGGCACCCCCTTATGGTTTAAAACCTGCACTTTGAGACCTAACACTAGTGATTATGGCCCAGGATTTTTCATCAAAATATATGCATGACTTCCATGGTTTAACTACATCTCACTGTCCTTGCCATGATGAGAAGGTAGAGGTAGATTTCAACAAGAGCCTCCATTGTTTGAATTGGCATCAAACAATACCTTCAACCTCAACTTATGTCATTACATATAATGGCATTTCCCCAATTGTCTATATTGTTTAATCACACAATAAGGGGCCTTTAGAGCCCAACGGTACCTGCCCAATCTACATATACCTTTGGTGTTAATGAAAATCACAGGTAGAAGTGAAAGTGTTAGGAAGGTAGGCCTATTTCATCTAGATTTTTTTCATTGTCAAAATACGTCTACCTTAATTGATGCAAATTTGTTCATGAGATTTATGCATGATCACTATTGCTATCTATGCTCTACTGGTTTGATATGCCCATGAATTGTTTCCTACAGTACTTGACTAATGACTCTCTGTGAATAACCCAAGTATAGTGCTTTAATTGCTTTCAAACATAAAGTGGGTGGTAAGTGTTGCTTTATGTGATAACCATACATGACTTAGTTAAGAAATGGGAATCTCACTTATAAGATTTTCTCAATGAATTGGGATCCTGTATGCAAATACATGATGTCTATCTTTTCATTTTTCCCTTTTTAGGTCCACTCTTGAAAGCTCCTAAGTGGTTGAAGAGACCAGTTGGTGTCAGTTTTGGATTTGGAGGAAAGCTTGCTTCATTTCAGCCTGGTACAACGTCATAGAGTGTTGTTGGCTCTTCTGAGGTGGAGTACAATTTATTATTTGGTACATGTCATTAAGATGATATATGGTCTTATTTTTCTACTATTTTCATAGGTATATATACACAATCTCGTTACCGAGGATAGTCTGGTGCTTCATTCAATAGAGTTTGAAGCTACAATAGTAGATGGTGAGAAATCATCATTGCGAGCTTTGCGCGACAAGAAGTCTCAGGATTCTAAGTTACTTATTTGTGGATACTTTTTGAATGGGATTAATAATAATTTACATTAATTTGTATTGTTTCACTTGCAAATTTTTGGTTTCTGCATTGATTTAGTTTGGAAGAAGAGAGGGAGACATGGAATTTCCTAAGAGTCATGTTTGAAGATGAAGGCAATGCTAGGAAAAAGCTACATGAGCACCTTGGATTTCAAGTGCAGTCAACAGAGAATCAAGACTTACATGAAGCTCAATTTGCCAACATTGATGATATTAGTAGTGAAATAATCAACAATGTCACTCTTGATGATACAGCACAATTAGATCCATCAGTTTGGTCAAAAGGTGGACAAGATGTTACATCCCCCAATGAATTGGGATCCTATATGCAAATACTTGATGTCTATCTTTTTTATTTTTCCCTTTTTAGGTGCACTCTTGAAAGCTCCTAAGTGGTTGAAGAGACCAGTTGGTGTCAGTTTTGGATTTGGAGGAAAGCTTGCTACATTTCGGCCCAGTACAACATCACAGAGTATTGTTGGCTCTTCTGAGGTAGAGTACAATTTATTCTTTGGTACATTTCATTAAGATGATATATGGTCTTATTTTTCTGCTATTTTCATAGGTATATATACACAATCTCGTTACCAAGGACAGTTTGGTGCTTCGTTCAACAGAGTTTGAAGCTGCAATAGCAGATGGTGAAAATCATCATTGCGAGCTTTGTTCGATAAGAAGTCTCAAGATTCTTGGTTACTTATTTGTGGATACTTTTTGAATGGTATTAATAACAATTTACATTAATTTGTATTGTTTCACTTGCAAATTTTTGGTTTCTACATTGATTTAGTTTGGAAGAAGAGAGGGAGACATGGAATTTCCTAAGAGTCATGTTTGAATATGAAGGCAATGCCAGGACAAAGCTTGAGCACCTTGGATTTCAAGTGCAGTCAACAGAGAATCAAGACTTACAAGAAGCTCAATTTTCCAACATTGATGATATTAGTAGTGAAATAATCAACAATGTCACTCTTGATGATACAACACAATTAGATCCATCAATTCAATCAAAAGGTGGACAAGATGTTACATCTCCCAGAGAAAATGGCGAGGAGTTTTTTGATAATTTGCACAGTCCGAAAGAAGATTCCTCACTTCCTCTCACTGAAAATGATTTTTTTGTTGGGAAGGATACCCTAGGCAATGGAAAAGAGGTGCAACATGAAGCTACTAAAGATTCGACTGAATACTAATAATGCGATGAAGCCATTCAAAGTTCTTTAGTTGTTGGTGATTATAAGGGAGTAGTCATGCAATTCCTGTCAGCAAACTAGATGGAAAATGCACTTCTCATTGCTCATTCGGGGGGAGTTCTGCACGGGAGAAAACTCGTGATGAATATTTAAGAAAAATGAATTGTTCCTATCTTAATGTTATGCTTCTATACTAATTGCATGGAATTTGCAATGTCTTAAATTATTTTAATGTTTTATGTTTTACCATCCTTCTTGTATTCAACTATTTGGATTTTAGAAGGATATCTGGCTCTATTTATCTAAAATATATTTCTTTCTGTGGAATATTTTTTGACTTAACACTATTAGTGCAGGTGGTTTCTACTATGGTCAATAATGATCTTATTGGCCTTGTGAATAGAAGGCCTTTGAAATCTTGGAAATAAACTCTTGCTTTACTTTGTACACTATGTGTTTTTCCCACAAAAATCAGTTAAACAAAAAATTATGTAAATTGGATAATGCAATTTAAATTTGAAGCAAATTGTCCTTGACAATAAGTTTTTTTTATAACTCATTTCTAATTTCTATGAGTTGTAGTTTGAAGCTTTTGATATAATGAGAAAGTGTACAAATTTATGCATTGTATCATACAGTTGTGTACAGTATTTTCAAACATTTATCATACTTGTATCATAGATACAAGACTTGGATGTAAAATAGTTTTGGTAGGCTGATTTTTGACTTAAGACTTGGAGGACTCGACACAGACTTGGTAGGCTAACTTTTAGACTTGGATGTTGAAGGTAGGTTTTCAAATCAAATAAACCCTACCCCACAGAGTGATGTGTGTTTTCCATTATATTTTCATTGAATGCTCTTGGAAAAGAAAATAAATTAGCTATGATGGTTTTTTGTTCACTATTGCCAATTGATTCTAAGTTTTCTTTAAGAGGCTTGGGGTTGTAAGATCAAAGGGGTCTCTTGTAGTCAATAGAGAAAGAAAGTCAGTCCTTGAAGAGATTGTAACAAAGATGTGATAATCACAAAGCACAAGGTTCAAAGAAATGAGATCATAATGTAAAAACAAAAGAGAAAAATATTTTTTTATCAGAACAATGATTTTAAGGATTGACTATGAAGAACAATCATCATAAGATAGCAGTGAATACAAACAATGACAGTGCCAATGAGTTATCAATACAGTGAATAAAGAGTTCCAATTTTGAATGCATGATAACAATAGTCCAAGGCATGCAAGGGATAGGAATGAAAGACAATATATAGAGGGAAAATAGTTGCAAATGATCATTGTTATATCAAAGCATATGAGTGCCAGAGGATTGTAGAAAAATGAAGGAGATAATAGCAATTGTTATGAATTCCATGTGACCCGATATCATGCACAAATAAGATGTAAAAGAACATGGAACGGAGTGAAAAGGGGTCAAATTCAATGAGATTCATTCAATGTCAAAGAGCATTATCATTATATCAATGAAAGTACAAGATTGTAACAACAATGAAGCAATGGAAAGCAAGAATAGTATATGCAACATCAGGATCACTGTCATAAAAGATGAAGATCAGCATGAGGTTTCATGATTCAAGATTTCCACTTACCTTTAGATTGTAACCTTGTTTAATGTTTTTCCTTTTCTTGAATGATACTGGTGCTGCATCTCAAAAAACGCTGCTCAACAAGCTCTGGCATTACAAAAATGGAAACTACCACTCTTTGCATTCAATGGTTGTTTCCTTCATCAGACTTGCAATTGGAAAACCTTCAAACGCGCGTGGGAGCTGAAATACGAAATTGTTGATTAAACTTTGAAACTTTCCTCCAACGTGAAATCACAATGTTTTACGCCAAAAATCAACTGCCTGAGATTCCCTCCAAATGCATACACAATCCGATCGACCAAGGCACCAAAAATACCTTTATTTATTTATTTTTGTCTACCAAAAATACCTATTGATAAAATGCACCAAAAAAAACTATTGTGTGGAAGGCATGCAAAAATTAATCTTCATTTTTAGGGGAAAAAAATCATCTATCTACATTGTGATTTTAATATAGGTTGTGAAAATTAAGATAAGCATGATGTGATCCTACAATTACTAGAGTTCAAACTTGTATAAAAAATAACATCTATAAATATGATCCACACAATTTATTTCATAGATTATAAAATAATTGTATTTTTAAAAAATAATTAACAATATAAAGCCTGAAAGAGAAAATTTTTGCATACCAAAAGCGATCATAATTGTTATTTCTATTTCGCATTATTAAGATGGTCGAGTATATCAACAAGCGAAGATAGAAGTGAATCAATTTCTTCATTTTTATTGCAATTGGATTGTTTAAATCATATTTTATTAGTGAAATTGACCACAATTGCTCTTTGATACATTTGACATGCTAACATTGCAAGAAAATCAAATTGGCTTCAAATCATAGTTAAAAACATTAACGATTCATTAACATAATGAGTAATAAAAGTTAAAGAATGTAAATGTTTATAATTTTTTTTATAAAATATGTGAAGGCCTTAAGACTGGACCAAGAGGCAATGCCTTCCACGCAATAGGTATTTTTGGTGCACCAAGCAACCTAGGTGGCCAAATGGGTTTAGGTAGGGTCCCATGAGGAGGGTTTAATTAGCTCTATGGATTATGATCAAATTTGAAAGAAAAAATAATAGAGGAGTAATAGTCATTTATTTAGTCATTAATTTAGCCATATATTTAATCATTTTTATTTGTCTGATATTAGTCATTTATTTAGTCATTTTTATTTGTCGATATTAGTCATTTATTTAGTCATTTAGTTGTGATTTTACCCAATGACCAAATTAGTCATTTATTTTAAAGATACTACTATGTTATCACGTGACTAAAATTTAGTCATGACTAAAAGTGTTAGTCACGCGACTAAAAGTGAGTCAGTGACTAAAAGTGTTAGTCACGTGACTAAAAGTGTTAGTCACGTGACTAAAAGTGTTAGTCACGTGACTAAAATTTTTAGTCACGTAGTCATTTATTTTCCAAATTCTACTAGTGATAACAGTAGGACCAATTTTGATGGGGACTGTTTGGTGCAGGAGCACCAAGCACATAGACTTTACATTAGGGGGTCAATATGTTAAGTGTAGGTGTTTAGGGTCTTTTTTATATTTAATAAGGTCTATTGAGACCATTTTCCATGTAATTGGGTCATTTGTGAGTGAAATGCGTCAAAATGCCAAAAGTTGCAAAATTGTGTAAAGTTATCATAGGAAGAAATTGCAAAAATGCAACTTTTCAAGAAGATGAAGGGTCATAGGAGTTCAAAAGGAAATTATAGACATTTGGGTGGTTAAGTTTGAATGTAATAAGTATATAAGGCCTCTAAAAGGCTTGAACACGGATTGATCAAGGCTGTATTGAAACATTTTTTATAAAATACAACGTGATTTTCTACATTTTCTCTATAATTCTACACTTTCCAAGGACTGTACAATTTTGTACAGTTGGTAATTGCTTTGAAATTTATTGATTCTTGTAGAGGAATGAATTAACGTCCATTTGCATCAGGTTTGAGAGTTTAACATTGAGATTTATGGGAGATTTCATCAATTTTTTGAGACAGCCTGTAGAAGGCCAGTGATAGGGTTTGATTGGGGTTAAATGAGATTCTAAGTCACTCCACCTATTCTCAAGGTCTGTAACTCAGTGGAATGACTCCTTCCATGGTAGGTTAAGTGTTCTCATGGTCTAGAGGGTAGAGGAGGCAAGTTGTTAGGTTTTGGGTGATGCCCTAGGGTAGATTTGCATGCTTTTCAAGTGAAAATGGGGTATTGAAGCAGGGTTTTGCCAAAATATTGATGGAACTATTCAGGTGATGGATGTTTCATTTGTGAAGTGTTGGAGGCATTGGTTTGGTTAGATAAGCCCTGTAGATAGGATTTTCTATAAACCCTCTTGGGAAAGTGGAAAAGTGAGGGTTTTAAGGTTCAGTATCTTAGAGGTCATGGCACCAATGGATAATGGTGGATTTTGAGGTTTTATGATCTACCTAAGGAATTTTCATTGAGTCTTTGGGTTAACTAGGTGTTTTGAGGGCACTTCCTTTGAAAAAGTGGGCTATTTGGTGGCCTAAAACCAGGGACAATCAATTGATTCTCCATATTGTTCCAAATAAACCTCATGAAACCTTTTGGTATGTTGTGTTAGGCCTTGATATGTTGTGTTAGGCCCTAAAGTGTATCTCAGATGGTGTTTAGTTTGACTCTATATGGACTTCTCTAAAATATATCCCCAAAAAGTAGATTTGGAAGGCTACAAGCAACTAGGGGTGAGTTTGTGATAAGGTGAGAGGATAGGGCTGAAAGGGCTAGTTCCTAGTTTGGACTTGATCATTTTGAGTTGGTTTTGGTCATCAACACCTTGCTTGACATCAGGTGGTATTAGAGAACAGTTACTAGATCCTTTGAAGGTGATTGGTTGAAGTTTGCATAGAAGAAGGTTGGAATTTGTAAAGACAAGATGCCTCCTAAGAATGTTGGTGCTGCTAGAGAGTTGCAGGAGTTAAAGAAGAAACATTCCAAGTTATTAGAGTCTCATAATGTTGTGTTAGCAAGGCTTGTTTCCCTGGAAACAAGGAAGAAAAGAGACGAGGATGATGAAAGTGACTCTAAGGAAGAAGATGAAGAGTATGAAGATGTAGATGAAGAATTAGACCTTAAAGATCAAAGGATGGAAAAATTTCTTAAGGCAGTCAAAGGTGATTCACATAAGGTAAAAGTTGATTTTCCCATGTATGGTGGAAATTTGAATGATGAAGAGTTGCTAGATTGGATTGCATCCATGGAAAACCACTTTGAAAGTGAAGATGTTCCTGATGAGTAGAAGGTGAAGGTAGTAAAGAAAAAACTCAAAGGTCATGCACTTCTATGGTGGGACTATGAGCAAGTTGAAAGAATAAAGCAAGGTAAGGCAAGGATAGTTTCTTGGGACTGGATGGTTGCAAAACTTAAAGGTAAATTTCGTTCTAAAGACTATGAAGTTCAATTGTATAAGAGATTAAAAGGTTTGAGGCAAAAGGATTTAGATGTTAAGACCTATACTGATGAATTATCTAAGCTAAGTATGAGGTTACGAAGAAATGAAGATGAATTTGAAATAGTGGCTAGGTATCTAGGTGGCCTTAGATTTAATATACAAGATGAATTGGTTATTGCTAACCCAAAGACTATTGAAGAGTGTTTCCAATTAGCTATTAGGGTGGAATAAAAGATGAAAATAAGGCAAGATAAGTCTATTAGAGGCAGGGACAATAATAAAAGAGGGAGAGGATCATTCCCTACATCAAGGCATGCCATATGAGGAACAAGAAGAATCAAGTAAAGGTAAAGAGAAAGGTGTTGATGAAAGAGGAGGTTTTAGGGGCTTTAGAGGCAGATTTGGAGGGGGTAGGAGTTCAAATACATTTGCAGGAAGATGCTACAATTGCAATGAGTCTGGGCATCCATCATATAAGTGCCTTGGAAAACTAAGTTATACATCAAGTGGAAGTGAAAGGAGTGAAAAAAGAGTGCAATTGGTCCAAGAAGAAAGTGAAGGTGGAAACTCTCCTAGCTATCTTGCTGCTCTAGAGGTAGGAGAATCATTGATGCTGAGAAGACAATTGTTGAAGACATCCAAAGAGAAGGAGCTAATGCAAAGGAGTTTGTTCAAAACCACATGTATGTGGAAGAACAAGGTATGCAAACTTGTCATAGATTTGGGCTCTATTGATAATATGGTATCAAGTGAAATGGTTAGTAAATTTAATTTGCAAAAGATTCCTCATGAAATTCCATATAGAGTGTCTTGTTTAAATGATGAGCAAGAAATTTTGGTTAATGAACAAGATTTTGTTGAGTTTCAAATTGTTGGCTACAAGGACAAGGTACTCTATGACATTTTACCCATGGTTTGTTGCCACTTACTTCTTGGTAGACCTTGGAAGTTTCATAGGAATGCACTATATGATGGGAGAGCAAATACATACACCATAAAGAAAGATGGGCATACATTTACATTGACTCCACTAGTGGAAGAGGATAAAGGTAAGGTTAAAGAGGCTAAGGTGATCATGTTTGGGAAGAAGGAATTTGCAGAGGTTGAGAAAGAAGACAAGAATGTTGTGGTAGCAGTTGTGAAGATTGATACAGAATTGAAGGATGAATTGGAAATGAATTAACATACTAATGTCATGGTAGGAACAATGGTGTGTCTGTTGGTTGGGAAGCAGTATCTGCAAGTACGATGGGTTATAGATAGGACAGTAAAATGGTACATGAGGCTAATAAGACATAGGGTCTGATGACAGTGATGAGAGGACAAAGTGGACAAGGAACTAAGGGCAGATATAAGCATGAAGTTGAGGTAAAGAGGAAGATAGTTCGAGGAACATTTGATAAGTATTTTTTTATAGGCATGAAGGAAGGAACATTATCAGGTTTTTATCAAGGAACAAATAGAAGACAACCATCAAGTCTGATTACAAAGATGGAGTCTGTGAGATGGGGTTAGAAATCAAATAGCATAGAAAAAGTGACAGCCAACCCTACTAAGCTATTAAATCACATCAACAAGAAAATACAAACAAAATGGAGATATCAAAATGAAAGAAAACAAAATAAAGCACTCCCCATATTGTAGTTGATTCCTTCTCTTGCTCTCCTTCTTCTGTTATGCAACTTTTCCCTCAGATTTGTTGAAATACTTGTGCAAAACCTGCAAATGGTAGCAAGAAAGTTGGAGAAAATTAGCTGTTAAGGTGAAAATGGAGAAGGAAGGTTGCTTTTATAGACAACCTTTCGAATGGATGACAAATATTAATCTTCTAAAAAGATTCCAAGATCAATGGATGGGAATGCATGAGAGGGAGGTTACGAAATGGATGGTTGAGATTAAGTCTTAGAAAAGATGCCAAGATCAACAGTCCAGAATTGATGCACCAAAAATATGCCATGCATGGAAAAGCTATGACGCCGATGGCTATGACACCTGACAGCTATGACAAACATGCAAGACATGCAGGCTATGACAGAAATGAATGTTATGACAGAGCATCTTTGACCAGGTGGTGCATAAATAATTTATTTTAAATAATTTATTAAAAAATGGAGAGTGGAGGAAATGGACAAGTGGAAAATAAATAATTTATTCAAATTATTTATTTGGAGAAAATGAAAAGAGGAGCATTTAATTAAATTTATCAATTTAATTAAATGGAGAGATGAAAATTAGACCCTAATAGGGGAGGTGGCGTGGGATAGTTAAATAATTTTAATAATTATTTAACTATGGAAGAATTAAAGGGCCATGAATAGATAAATAATTAATGGTAATTATTTAACTATAGATGAAAGGTGACAAAATAATTAAATAAATAATAATTTATTTAAATATTGAAGAAGAGGGAGAAATTAGTGACACAATTAGTTTATTTAATCGATCAAGATAGAATAAAGATTAGAAAGTGAATTAATTAAATAATTATTAAAAATTATTTAATTAATAGAGGAATATGATCAAACATAATTGAATAACTAAAATTATTCAATTATTGAAGGACGAGGATGAAGAAAAATGACACTCGCAGGCTTAGGACATTTTTCATTGTCTACATTTTTCCCCTCTTTGACATAATGCAGTTCATTGCATTGTGTGAAATTTAATTATGAAATATACCCAGTGAAAGAAGAATGACAGGAGGGTTGTGTATGCCCCCTTGAGAGGACAGGTGAGTTCAAAGAACATGAATGTGCTCTCGAAATGGATGATAAGACTAGAGGATGAAGGATAGAAGAAATGTTAGCTTGGAAGGGGATGGATATTAGCGTAGAAGAGAAAGGAGGATGAAGATGGAAAGCTAGACGAGAAATGATAAGGGAACCAACTTTCATGCTTACATTTTTTATATTTATCATCATTGGGCAGATTATTGTAATGGCCAACAAACACCATGATATGATGTAGACCAAGGTGTGCAAGGTTGTACCATCACGTGAGACAAGCAGTCACAGACAAGGATGATCATGACTCATACTAAGAGAGAGATTGCCCCAGTCATTTTTGTCATAATGAACCACAAACAATAAAGACATGTAAGAAAAATCATGAAACGTCATTGCTCCTCTAAATCCTATTGTCAGGACATCCTCGAGGAACTAGCATCATGATTGCCAAAAGACAAAACAAGCATCATAAAATTAAATGCCAAGTGCTTGCCAAGTGTTTGAATGTCAAAATGTCAAGTTTTTCAAGTTTTTCAAGTGTGGTGGAATGTCAGATGTCTTGGTGTAAAAATGATAGGGTTGATGATATGAAGATGCCATATTGGTGTCAAGTTTAGGAAGGACACATCCTAAATGATGCCGAGATGTCAGATTCATAAAGGACACATTCTGAATGATGTCGATGCCAAAATGATACCAAATTCGGGAAGGACACATCCCGGATGAGGTCGATGTCAAGATGTCGAATTGATGCCAAGTTCAGGAAGGACACATCCTGAACAATGTCAGTGTCAAGATGTCGAATTGATGTCAAGTTTGGGAAGGACACATCCCAAACGATGTCGATGTCAAAATGGCATAGCAATGACTGACTACCCATGGCGCCTGTTTGCCATGTTTTCACCATGGTACTTATCCAAAGCGCATGTTTACAAGATTTTCACTATTGGACGAATTATTTCTCTTTATTTTTGTCATCATTTTTTTAATTATTTTTTTGGTGTCACCAGGATTCCTATTTGCCAGATTTTCATCAAGGTGACGATTTTTTGTATTTTTCAATTTTTTTGTATTTTTTCAGGACTTTTTCCCTAGCTCTCTGAAGCTAGGTATAAAATTGATAAATGCCAGATCCATGGACTGCCTTGACAATGCCCCGATCTTGTGCAGATGACCGTGCTAGATGAAAGGACCTGATCGAGATGAGGAGTACGAGTGGCAGATATGAAGGATGATAGATGTGACGAATGAAAGAGGCTATGGTAGGATCCCTAATGTGCACACTATGTGGGACATCAAGCTTCAATAAAAAAGGAGCTTGGGAAACCAACGAGCTAGAGTACAAGAAGGAGTTGTCGTCAAAGATACATTGAAAGACATCGCCAATGGAGGGGTATGATGGATATGTGAACATGGATGGATGGAACAGAGTATATGGTATGAGTGAGAGTGACATGGATATAGACCTTGGATCAATAGGCACTTTGTTTGAATTTTTTCCTTGATAGATGCCCCCAGTGATTTTTGATGGAGAGGCATACTTTGAGATCGACTTTTTCTCATTTTCACTTTTGAATTTTATTTCTGTTTTGTCTGATAGCTTTTTATTTTGGCTATGGGACTTGTCTTGATCTTCTTTTCTTTCTTTTGATTTTTGATCTCCTTTTAAAGATATCTCATTCATTGCAGATTTTCCTTTATTCTTTTCTTGAGCTATGATTTGTTGATCCATGTCTATGATGCGAATGAACGTGTGTGAAATGGGGAAAGTAGGTGAAGTGAAAGGAATGTTTAGTGGATGGATGGGAGTGACGATATCATTAATGGAATCTTTTGGACTATCCTTTTCTGTACTGTTAACATCAAAGGAGGCTTGCACATCCTTAATGACTTGGCAAGATGACTTAGTAGAGACGACAATAGGAGATTCATATCCTAGCCCAGGGTAGGTGGGATGGAAGGATGATGATTGGATATCCTCAATGGGGTCATGCTCAAAGAGTGCGTTATCATAAATTTCTTGGTCAAACAAGGGGTTATAATAGATATGAAAAGCTTGAGAGGAAGTAGATATGGAAAATTTCGATGTGTCATCAGGGTCCCGAAAGGTTTCAATCCAAGCATGGCAATCCTTTTGTGTTCCTTCTGTAACTATCTTGACATCAACGTTGGAATTTTGATCTCTATCAGTGACATTAGCATTGTTGTTTGCTAGTAAATTATCCATACAATATTCTCCACATCCCATGTCATGAATTTGGACCTTGGGGTTTGATGGCAGGGTAAATGGAGTGTATGACTTGGGAAATGAAGATGGATCGATGTAGTGAGATGATGTGGCGATGGATGTGGATGTGGAAGGCTTTGCAAGTCTTGATGGGTCAATGAATTTGGAAGATGAAGATGTCGAGGCTTCACGGTTGATAGGAACTTGAAATTCTGAGACACCTCGTAAGTTGGTACAATATTGGAATGGATCGGGGTCTCTATATATAGTAATTTTGGTACCTTCAAAAGGAGATTTTAGGCATTGGTGATACGTGGAAGGGACGAATTTCAGTGCGTGGATCCAAGGTTGACCAAGTAAAATGTTGTATGGGAGGTTCAAATCCAGAACTTGACAAGTGGTGTCGACAATGACTGGCCCAATTCGAATTGGAAGTGTAATTATGCCCCGAGAGGAACGTTTTTCATCATCATATGCCTTGATAACAATGCTTCTTGTAGCGTCTACACAAACATTAGAAAAGCCTAGTGCCTTGACCAATTTTAAGGAACATATATTCAGTCCCACTCTGCCATCTACTAAGACTTGTTTGACCTTATGTTTATGAACAAAAACTTTGATATGAAGGGAATCATTATGGTTGGATTTGGATGATGAATAGTCTTGGTCAGAAAAGGTGATATGGTGGGGAGTCATGAGATATCCTACCATGGCTTCAAATTGGCTGAGATCAATATCTTGGGGAATGAAGGATTCTTGTAATGTTTTATCTAGGATGGCCTTATGGGCAGGCGAGATGCGTAACAACTCAAGAATAGAGATTTGTGCGGATGTTTTTCCAAGATGGTCAATAAGATTAAAGTTTCCTTTAGGTTGGGATTGCTTGTTTTGTGGACGTGATTGCGACTGCGAAGTGGACATGCCAGCTATTGTTACCTTTGGTTGTCTAGGGGGAAGAGGGTCGGCTATGGTGACCTTTCTAGCGTGGGTGGTGATATTACATTCATGGGCCTTTCTAACGATGACTGTGCAGACATGTTCATCAGTTGTTCTAATGTGATGTATGATAGGTCCCCCAGAATAGTCATATCCAATACGGGCATAGTTGGATCGACTATTGTTATTTGTATTTGACATAGAAGGGTTTCCAGAACCATGATCCTGCAGTGGGTTCTTGTGTATTGTATGATCCACATTAGAAGCAAATTGTGGTCCACTGACTTCAATGATACAATTTTCAATAAGGTCTTGTACCAAAATTTCCAATTGTCTACAGGAAGAGGTTTTGTGTCCTTTTATTTGGTGATAGTCACAAAATGCGTTATCATCCCACCAAGATGGTTTAAACTGTCTAGGGTCGTATGGTTTCAGGTCCTCAAGTGTGATGACACCATTCTGAAGACATTTCCTAAGAACTTCTTCAATAGGCTCACCCAAGGGAGTGTATGTACGTCCTCTAGGGAATTGTTTGGGTTGCCTAGGCTGCCTTTGAATTTGATTGTTTTGATTGCCTTGGTTATTCTGATTTGTCTAGACAACATTAGCATCATAGGTTTGTGTCATCATCTGTGTGTTTTGTGGTTGTGTCCCTTTTAGAGTAATCATAGGACCCATAACATTGACAACCTTAGCATCGACTACACCATCGTTGGTGACGTGTTTGTTCTTAACCCAATATTTGTTTTTGCCAACAAGAGGATGGTTTGCGTTTGTGTTTTTGGGACCGTATTTTAGTCTTCCTTCAGCAATGAGGGCTTGTTCAACTTGGACACCTTGTTCAACTAGGTCCGCAAAAGTTGTGCAACAATGAACACACAAGCCATTTTTCAGTGGGCCTAATAACATTTGTATGAACATGTCAACTTTTTCCTTTTTAGGTATGTCTATATGACAGCAACTCGCTAGGCCCCTCCATTTTTGAAAGAATGGTAAAAAGGTTTCACCTGAATCTTCTTGTGTGAGCTGGCATAAGTTGGTAATGGAGGTGTATGTGTCAATGTTGTATGTGTAATTTTTCATGAATTTTTCAGCAAGTTCTTTCCATGACTGTATTCCAGGTTGTAGTGTATAGAACCATTCTAAGGTTGGTCCTGTGAGGCTTTTAGGAAACTGTCGCATTAGATATGTGTGCTCATGAGCAATATCCACACAACTTGTTACAAAATCTCTGATGTGGTCAAGTGGATTTATTTTACCCTTGTATTTGTTGAAGTTTGGAGCCACACAACCATGTGGAAATGGTGGCATGTACAAAGTTGTATCAAAAGGATATGGACATAAGTCGTATGGCATTTGTGTCTTCTTTTCAAAGGTTTTCATATTTTCCATCTATTTTTGAAGGTCATCCACTCTTGCTAGCAAGGCCTGTACAATGGGATCATTGGTTGCCTTAAAGTATGGTATGTTTGATTATGTGTTTGTTGATATTGCCAGTTGTGAGTGGGAATTTGTTGTTGAGTATGAATATGGGATGAGTATGTGGGAATATGTGACCTAGCCATGTTTGTTTGTATTTGAGGTATCTGAAATCCCCGACTCATTTGATTTCCAAAGTTGCACATTTGTTGCGTCATTTGAGTTCCTTGTCCTTGTTGAAAGAATTGTCCATGTAGCATGTTGGTGTTTTTTCCTTGGGAGATTCCATGTGGTGTGTTGATATTTTGTCCTTGTCCATGTGTGATGTTCATATTTTGTCCTTGTCCATGTGGGATGTTCATATTTTTTCCTTGTCCATGTCGGATGTTTAATTGCGATGATGTATTAATGTTGTGTTGAGGGCCTTGAATGAAGAATCGTCGCGGGTTTCCTCCAAAGGGATTAAATGAGATTCCACCATAAGGATGTGATGAGGATGCCCCCATTGTCATAGATGAAAATCCCAACATAGGATTTGTGGAATTTGCTCCCATTGATGTGGACCCAACGGTTACTCCTATCGTTTGGGATGATGATGTGGAGATTGTAGGCATGGACATAGAAGATGTTCCTCCAATAGATGTATTAGTTGAGGTGGAGATTTTTTTACTTGTGGTGCCACTAGATGTCACCTTAATGGTGTTAGTAGAAACTTGTGTGGTGACCACAATGTTATTGCTATTGGAGGCATTTTTCCTCTTTTGTTGAGATGTCATGGTTTGTGTCATGTTGTCTGGAGAAGAAGGTCTTATGGTATTAATATCAAATCCTTTTGGTAGTTTTTCCCCTTGGTCTAAAAGCATAGCAAGGTATCTGTCGGGATCGTTCAAGACCAATTCTTCTACAAATGAAGCTATGTCAGGGTTTTGAGCAGTAGCGTCTAAATCCTTAGCTAGTACTTGTCCATTTTGGTCTCTCTGTATGAATTGTTCAAAAAGTGGATTTTGAAAGGAAGTTGACATGCTCATGGATGATTGTACGTTCAAATTTCCAAATGGGTCGTCCTAAATCCAATCATTGGGATTGGTGTTGGTGTTGGTGTTGTTGTCAAAGTCTTGTCCAAAGTCTATCATTTGTCTTTTCTTTCTTTAAAGTCTTGTTTCCACCATCAAGGAAATTTATGAAATGAAGATGATGACAATGCAAGTATGACACTAGTCTATGTTTTTTGTCTTTTTGTGCGATAAAGGATGACAATGCAAAGAGATGATAATGCAAGTATGCCAAAAGCCAAGGTGACTAGGATGGTGATGTTGACTTGGATGACAATGTTGATTAGGAAAATGACAATGCGGACTAGGAAAATTGCAAGGTCAAGGTGCAAAATGAGGACTAAGGTGATGAAATTGAATAAAGAGGTAACTAATGTAAGTTTTAGGTTCAAAATGACGACTAAGATGCATAGTATTTTTGGATTTTTAGGAATAAGGTATACAAGGTAGGTACTAAAATGAATGAAATTTGGAGACAACAGTACCTAATCACTCTAAGCTTAATCTTTGTTTTCGATTTTAGTTACCAAAGGACTTGTTGAAAATGACAAAGTGACAAGGTCAAGATGACTAGTGAGTTTTCCTAACTAGATTGTTGAGTTGAAAATCCTTACAAAAAGGACAATGACTGAAAATAGAAATGAATGACGAAGTCCAAGATAACCTAGTTTCAAAAGCAATGATTTTGCAAATTGTGATAAGGTTGGCCTAACCCAAAGTATGCAAAAATGAAAAGCTATGGTCAACCTAATGTTGAAAATGATGATTATGAAACCTAATGGATGAAATCAAAAATTTGAAAGTTTAATCCTAGGGTCAAAAATGCAAACTAATGGTTGAATGATAAATATTTTGAGCAATTTCAAAGTTGGTTTCTGATAGAGTCCTCTTGGAAAAATTGTTTGACAATAGGCTGACAGTGTTTAGACTTATATTCTGGTTTGCATGAGGGTTTTGTTGTTGTCATACGAATGTGTCATTTTAGGTCACGAATGCATCATAGTATGGAAAATGCGTTTTAGTTTAATCAAATGCAGTTCAACAGTTGTGTCATAGGTTGCAAAATTTTCAGTTTTCTGATGTATTGAGGAAAAAATATGATTTGTCTAAGGTCAAATTTTTTTGTCTAGATTTGTGAATGTGGTGAATATTGTTTGAAAATCTAGAAAAAACTTGACAAGCACGATGTTTTAGTGTAAGAAAACACACGTAAGACAAGTACAATCCTAATAGGCCAAGGGTTTGTATACTTGGTATAGCCCACCGATATACCTCGGATTGGTGCTGAACACCTCTCCTTCTTGAGAGCGGATAGCTTAGAAGTTTGGTGGCACTGGCTCCCCTCCACGACACTCACTTCTACGAGCACACCAACTTCGGATTATTGGGTAGTCACTTCCCAAGAACTACTATCTCTACTCAAGGGAGTCAGTAGTGAGTATCTTCGGGCATGATACTGTACCCTGCACTATACCAAGCAATAGTTGAAAATGGTTGGCTTCTAAAACAATAGGTGTCTAGTAAGGGCATCCATTCGAGTGGCCACACATGGGGCGAGAGATTAATCACCAATTAGGTGGCACTCCAGCTTGAAGAGGTTACGCTCAACAGGGTTTATGGGAGTACTACTCCGTCCGTGTGACACATCTGCACTCGTGGTACTTGAAATTTCATCAAGCACCCATTTTATATCCCAGCTGGAAGTGGCATGGCTTTAGCCTGTTACCGGTTGGGTCGTCCCTTAAGGTGAGTACTTTTTCCCTTAAGGCAGACCCATATCTAGAAATAATAATCATTTGTCTTACACCTAGGATCGCTCGAAAGTGCAAGGGGAGAGGATACTTTGATTATGAAGTCATGAAGGTGACAAAAAATAAGGTGGATCTGGTTTTCTGATCACCTAGTTTTCACAAGATGAGAGCATAATCACCTACCACCTTCAAGCATAGTTAGACATAATCAAGCAAATGTTAATTTTAGTGCACCAATGGAAGTGTTTTCTAAACTAGAAATTGCAAACACATTGTTTGAGAAATGAGTCTTCGACTAAAGGAGCTGCAAAACCACAAGTTACTAGTTTCATAAATGTCTTGGACCAACGAGAAAGTTGCAAAAAAAAACTAAGGACAAGAGATTAAAAACCAAACTAAAAGTCAGTAAATAACTAAACTAGAAAATGAAGAGACTAAACTAAACTAAGAAAAGGAAACCAAAGAAAACTAAAAACTAAGATCTCAATTTTTTTGTTGCTCCAAAAGAAGCAGTTTTTGGGAGCCCCACTCCAAAGCCACACGCTACAAACAAAATATTAGTAAACCAAAAAAAAAACTTGAAAGAAAACAAAAAACTAAAATAGTGATAACTTTCTCAAAACTAAACAAAATTTTAAACCATAGATATTTATGGAAAGCTAAGACATAGACCTTCAAAACCCAGAAATATTTTTGCAAAATCTTGCAAGACAAAAGTGTTATAAACACAAAAAAATTCGGGTTTTAACAACTAAATTTTAAAAAGCTATGATCACTAAAACGGCCATAACTTTTTCAAATCTTAACAAAATTTTAAACCATTTGAAGTTACAGAACGCTGAGAACGAGGCCTACAAAACCCAGATAATCATTTTAAAATATTTTATGTGCCCATTTTTCTATGCTCAAAAGAAGATGACGGGATTTCGTATGAATTCTTGGTTGTAACCTGCAAAACAACGAAAATAAATAAGAAAACACAAATTTCTCTACAAAATTACGGGTTCACCAATGTGAGATGAGTTAAAAAATCAAATAGCATAGGCAAAGTGACAACCAACACTACTAAGCTATTAAACCACATCAACAAGAGAATACAAACAAAATGGAGATATCAAAATGAAAGCAAACAAAATAAAACACTCCCCATATTGTAGTTGATTCCTTCTCTTGCTCTCCTTCTTCTTGTTATGCAACTTTTCCCTTAGATTTGTTGAAATACTTGTGCAAAACCTACAAATTGTAGCAAGAAAGTTGGAGACAATTAGTTGTTAAGGTAAAAATGGAGAAGGTTGCTTTTATAGACAACCTTTCAACCATAGACAAAGTGACAGTAAAATTTCACGTTTGAATCAACTACAAGGTGTTGCCTTCATTTTATTTCTAGTAAAATTTCCCATCTCACTCGAATGGATGCACTTACTAGACACCTATTGTTTTAGAAGCGAACCATTTTCAACCGTTGCTTGGTATAGTGCAGGGAACAATATCATGCCTGAAGATACTCACTATTGACTCCGTTGAGTAGATAGAGCAGTTCTTGGGAAGTGACTACCCAAGAATCTGAAGTTGGTGTGCCCGTAAAAGTGAGTTTCGTGGAGGGGATCCAGTGCCACCAAACTTCTAAGCTATCCGCTCTCGAGAAGGAGAGGTGTTCAACACCAATCTGGGGTATATCGATGGGCTATACCAAGTATACAAACCCTTGGCCTATTAGGATCGTGCTTGTCTTACGTGTGTTTGCTTACACTAAAAAATTGTGTTTGTCAAGTGTTTTCTGTATTTTCAAATAATATACACAACATTCACAAATCTGTATACAAACAATCGACCTCAGACAACTCATACTTTTCAACAAAAAAAAAAAAAACAGTCTTAGCTTGTTGTCTCTGTCAGAAATCAGCTTTGAAATTGCTTAAAATCTTTATCATTCCACCATTAGTTTGCATTTTTGACCCTAGGATTAAAATTTCAAATTTTTGATTTTATCCATTAGGTTTCATAATCATCATTTTCAACATTAGCTTGACCATAGCTTTTCATTTTTGCATACTTTGGGTTAGGCCAACCTTATCACAATTTGCAAAATCATTGCTTTTGAAACTAGGTTATCTTGGACTTTGTCATCATTCTTATTTTCAGTCATTGTCCCTTTTGTGAGAATTTCCAACTCAACAGTCTAGTTAGGAAAACTCACTAGTCATCTTGACCTTGCCACTTTGTCATTTTCAACAAGTCCTTTGGTAACCAAATTAAAAAACAAAGATTGCTTCTAGAGTAAGCGAGTACCCCTTTCCACTGTATCATTTTAGTTCATGTTCTGTACACTTGGCCCCAAAAAACTGCAACATTGTATCCTAGCCACCACTAACCTAGATCTGTACTGCACTCTCTTTATTCAATTTCATCACTCTCAACTTCGGCCTTCTGCACCCTCAACTGCAATTTTCCTACCCACGGCTGGCTCTTCACCCAACATTTCTTCTAACTGCCTACCATCATCCAAATACCTTTGGATTTTGGAATACTTGCATTATCATCTCTTTGCATTGTCATCCATTATCACACAAAAAGACAAAAACATAGACTAGTGTCATACTTGCATTGTCATCATCTTCATTTTAGCAATTTCCTTGATGGTGGAAACAAGACTTCAAAGAAAGAAAAGACAAATGGCAGACTTTGGACAAGACTTTGACAACAACACCAACACCAACACCAATCCCAATGACTGAATTTTTGATAGCTAATTGTCTCCATTTTCACCTTACCAAGCAACGGCTGAAAATGGTTGGTTCTAAAACAATAGGTGTCTAGTAAGGGCATCCATTCAAGTCAGACGAGAAATTTTACTAGAAATAAAATGAAGACAACAATAGGTGTCTAGTAAGGGCATCCTTTCAGCTATGATGCCTGATAGCTATGACAGACATGCAAGACATGTAGGCTATGACAGAAATGAATGTTATGACATGGGATTATGACAGAGCATCTTTGACTAGGTGGTGCATAAATAATTTATTTTAAATAATTTATTAAAAAATGGAGAGAGTGGAGGAAATGGACAAGTGGAAAATAAATTATTTATTCAAATTATTTATTTGGAGAAAATGAAAAGAGGAGCATTTAATTAAATTTATCAATTTAATTAAATGGAGAGATGAAAATTAGACAATAAATAATTAATTTAGATTAATTATTTAATAGGGGAGGTGGTGTGGGATAGTTAAATAATTTTAATAATTATTTAACTATGGAAGAATTAAAGGGCCATTAATAGATAAATAATTAATGGTAATTATTTAACTATAGATGAAAGGTGACAAAATAATTAAATAAATAATAATTTATTTAACTATTGAAGAAGAGGGAGAAATTAGTGACGCAATTAGTTTATTTAATTGATCAGGATATAATAAAGATTAGAAAGTGAATTAATTAAATAATTATTAAAAATTATTTAATTAATAGAGGAATATGATCAAACATAATTGAATAACTAAAATTATTCAATTATCGAAGGACGAGGATAAAGAAAAATGACACTCACAGGTTTAGGACATTTTTCATTGTCTATAGAGTCAAATTCATGTGAAAACAAGATCAAGGATGCAGGGCATGATACAAGATCTCAGTATTTGAACCAATGGAGGAGATTTTCAGACCAGAGAGTATGTGGAAAGCCAGGAGAACTGAGACAAGGCAGTATTCATGTGACATGAGTTATTTTTCAGGGGGGTTGTATGGTGCAGGAGCACCAAGCACATAGACTTTACATTAGGGGGTCAATATGTTAAGTGTAGGTGTTTGTTTAGGGTCTTTTTACATTTAATAAGGTCTATTGAGACCATTTTCCATGTAATTGGGTCATTTGTGAATCATTTGTATCAAAATGTCAAAAGTTGCAAAATTGTGTAAAGTTGTCATAGGAAGAAATTGCAAAAATGCAACTTTTCAAGAAGATGAAGGGTCATAGAAGTTCAAAAGGCAGTTATAGACATTTGGGTGGTTAAGTTTGAATGTAATAAGTATATAAGGCCTCTAAAAGGCTTGTACAATGATTGATCAAGGCTATATTGAAACATTTTTATAAAATACAACGCGATTTTCTACATTTTCTCTGTAATTTTGCACTTTCCAGGGACTGTCCGGTCTCGTACAATTGGTAATTGCTTTGAAATTTATTGATTCTTGTAGAGACATGAATTAACATCCATTTTCATTAGGTTTGAGAGTTTGACATTGATATTTATGGGAGATTTCATCAATTTTCTAAGACAGCCTGTAGAAGGCCAGTGACAGGGTTTGATTGGGGTTAAATGAGATTCTAAGTCACTCCACCTGTTGTAAAGGTCTGTAACTCAATGGAATGACTCCTTCCATGGTAGGTTAAGTGTTCTCATGGTCTAAAGGGTAGAGGAGGCAAGTTGTTAGGTTTTGGGTGATGCCCTAGGGTAGATTTGCATGTTTTTCAAGTGAAAATGGGGTATTGAAGTAGGGTTTTGCCAAAATATTGACGAAATTGTCTAGGTGATGGATGTTTGAGTTTGTGCAGGTCATTTATGAAGTGTTGGAGGAATTGGTTGGGTTAGATAAGCCTTGTAGATAGGATTTTCTATAAACCCTCTTGGGAAAGTGGAAAAATGAGGGTTTTAAGGTTCGGTATCTTAGAGGTCATGACACCAATGGATAATGGTGGATTTTGAAGTTTTATGATCTACCTAAGGACTGTTCATTGATTCTTGGGGTTAATTAGGTGTTTTGAGGGTAATTCCTTTGAAAAAGTGGGTTATTTGGTGGCCTAAAACCAAGGACATTCAATTGATTCTCCATATTGTTCCAAAGAAACCTCATGAAACCTTTCAGTATGTTGTGTTAGGCCCTAAATTGTATCTTAGATGGTGTTTAGTTTGATTATGTACAAACTTCTCTAAAAGATATCCCCAAAAAGTAGATTTGGAAGGCTACAAGCAACTAGGGGTGAGTTTGTGATAAGGTGAGATGATAGGGTTGAAAGGGATAGTTCCTAATTTGGACCTAATCATTTTGAGTTGGTTTTGGTCATCACCACCTTTCTTGACATTAGCATTACAACTGCTTTAGATGACCATTCTTCATCATCATATGCCTTAATGACAATGCTCTTTGTAGTGTCCACACACGCCTATGAGAAGCCTAATGCCTTAACCAGTTTCAAGGTACAAATATTCAACCCTGCTCCTCCGTCTACCAAGACTTATCTAACTTTTTCTTTACAGACAAGAACTTCGAGTTGCAAAGGGTCATTGTGGTCTGTCTTCTTGATTGAGTAATCTTGTTTAGAGAAGGTAGCATGATGAGAATTGGTTAGGTAGCCTACCATCTCTTGGAAACTACTGACATCAAGGTTGGTGGGGACGGTCGTGCTTTGCAAAGCTTTGTCTAAAATAGTTTGATGATCGCGTGATATACTCAACAGTTCCAAGATAGAAATTTGTGTTGGGGTCTTCCCCAACTGGTCAAGTAAATTTTACTGAGGCTTGGAGGACTGTGGTTGCTGTTGTGATGGAGGGCCTTGGATGGTTATCTTAGTTTGGAAAGTGTGGACAACACATTTGAGAGTTTTCTTTATGATAATAGTGTTGATATGTCCATCAGCGGCTTGAATATGATTTATGATGTTGCATGTAGAAGATTAGACTTGACATAGAGAAAACTGTCTATTAGAGAAAATCAAATCTTATCTAGACTTAAGTGATTAATGACTAATTAAATAATAAAAATATTATTTAATTATAGAATATTGTGATAAGGAGGAATCATCATTTTGAATTAAA
The DNA here is from genome assembly GCA_007258455.2 of Sequoia sempervirens. Lineage (NCBI taxonomy): Eukaryota > Viridiplantae > Streptophyta > Pinopsida > Cupressales > Cupressaceae > Sequoia > Sequoia sempervirens. The sequence continues at coordinate 136,820,014 of VDFB02358134.1, read as the reverse complement.
TAATGATTTTAATTCAAAATTCAAATATATTGGATTAAATTGAATAAATAAAGATTTATTTAATTAAAGAGAGAAAAGGCCATCGAATAATTAAATAATTAAAATAAATATTTAATTATAGTGGAAAGTGACAGAAAATTAAATAAATAAACACTTATTCATTTTTAGAAAGAAAATAAGTTTAATTAGTGATGTAATTAAATAACATTTATTTAATTATTCAAAGGGAAATAAAGATGGGAATGAATTAATTAAATTATTGAAATTATTTAATTAATAGAGGATATATGGTCATAGGAAATAATTAAATAATTAATATTATTTAATTATGAAGAATGAAAAGGAAAATGATGGAAGAATTATGAAGAAAATTAGAGTCTCAGGCCTAGGACAATTTTTAGTGTCTACACTAACATAACCTTTGATAGGAAAATGGATTGGATGATAGCATAAATTTTCTCAAAATTGTGTCTCCTTGATGGCTTGGAAGGTGGTAGTTTTATATCTTTTTCATGACATCAATAAACTATGCAAAATGATCAAATAAATCAATGTATGAGGTTGATTGTGAGGACATGAGGAATATGCATGTGATATGTGTCCTTGTGAAGAGCTTAATTGATGAGTTAATTGATTGCATGGATGAGTTAACTTATTGCATGGATGAGTGAAGTGGATTTAATTAATGAGTGAGACAGAGAGTGAGTCTAAGTGAATTGATTTGTTTTTAGTTAACTCAATTGATGGATTTGAGAAGAATATTAATATAATTAAATAATTAAATTTACTAAATTCATGTGCATGCGGAGAATATATTTTAAAAATAAATAAATAAATTTATTTAATTCATATGCATGGTAGGAAGAATAGAAAATAAATAAAATATTAATTTTATTTATTTAGAGGAAGTAAAATAGAAAATAAATTAATTTATTTAATTGTAGAGAAAACTTTTTTGATTATATTAGCATCATTTATAGGGTGTTGGACCAAAGCACAAAAGGCCCAACAGGGGAAAAAGTTTAGCAAAACATAAAAGGGTCAAAGGCCTCTGGCCAAAGACAACAAACCAACAACAAATCATAGTTTTTTTAAAACATAAAAATAAAACAAAGGGAGCACCAAAATAATTAACAATATTCTCACAGTCCTCCTTGAGGAAAATAAAGAGGTCTCACATATTAGAGTTGGTGCTAGAACCTTTGGGATTCTCATGATTTTTATTTCACCTTTTTACATTGAATCAAGGGTGGAGGTCAAGTGGTGGATGACCTTTAAAGTAAAGCAAGAAAGACCAACCAACTTTCTTTCTAGACCATTGACCCAAGTTATTAGAGCAAAAACATCCTCAATTGTCTTTATACATTTAGAGCAAGTGTCCATATTAGATTTCTCTACAGGGGTGGTGTCCAAGTCCTCAAAATCAAACAACATAGCATTGTTTCAGGAACATGCTAGGTCCTTCAATCTCCACATCTTCATCCTCTTCCTTCTCCTCCTTTCTATTGTATTCATCCTCCTTATCATCCTCCCTAGTTGAATCACTATAAATCTCATCCATAATGAGGTTAGGTATAAGATGACATGCCAGTCTGTAAGACTTTTGAACACTTAGGTTAAGACTACCAACTTCCTTAGGTAAATTCAGCCCCCTTTTGGCCTCTTCCTTATTAGTAGCATTAATGTTGTCCTCATCCTCATCTTCAAAATTTTCCTCTTCAACATAAGACTTGGCGAGGGACTTTTTATTTTTCTTGTATATGGGGCTTTTAGTTTCAGAGTTGGCCCTTTTTCCTAAGCCTTTACAAGGTTTGTTCTTATGGTCTCAAAGACTAATAGAAAAAAAATTCTAGTTAGAGGTTTGGGGAGTTTTAAAGGGCGTATGCTATGAATTAGGGTGTTTGGACTCATGCATGGGGGTTATTTTCTAGGGAAAAAAATTCCTTTTCCTTTTAGAGGGAGGAATTTTGGAATTCTCAAAGGGAGAATTTAGAGGGTTCTTAGTAGCCAAGATTTCAAGTAGGGGTTCCTCAATTAGACAAGTCCTAATATGCTTTGGGGGGTAGAGGGATAAATGAAAGTGATAGAGCCCAAGGATAAGACCTTGGTGGAGAGGGATATGTGGCTTATCAAGGTTTTTGGATGCCACATCCAAGGCTTCCTTCACCAACACTTCCAAAGAAGATAGCAAAGAAAAGGGGAAACTAATAGGAGTCTTGTTTCTAAAATGATTGAGCAAAGGAAGATGGTAGAAATAATAGCACTTAAAACACCCTTACAACATAATATACTTCATTAATAGAAAACATACCTTTTCCCAAGATTGAGGTAGCTTCACCCTTTCATAGCTTGCATGCAACTTGATCAGAATTTCACCCTTTTCAAGAACAAATTCATACTTTCTATATCTGATACCTTGTAATTTTTAATATTTTGACCATTGCAGGATAAACTTGTCACCTAAGCAATAACATCCTCACTCACTTCGAAATATATGTCCCCCATTTTAACCTACCTTTTATTCCATGCACTCACAAATTGTATGAACAAATTTCCATCATCCTATTGAGGCTCTCAAGGAATAGAGCCAAACCACCTTCAACACAAATGTTCCAAAGAAGTGGTTCATTCATGAACTCATCACAATATGTAGGATTTTTCCTCACTCTATCACCTCCCATAATACAAGTTTTTCCTAGGTGGTTGTGGTGAAGATAATTATAGGAAATGTCACCAATTCTAGAAGTCGGGTAGAGTATACTGGAAGGTTTCTAAAATGAGAAAGATTTATCTAGAACCAAACTTTATTATCAACAATAAATGATTGAATGATCATTAATTGATGAAATATTCCTAAGATAAGGAGTATCCTTGGGTGAAGGTAAATCATCAAATTGTTTACAAGCCACACCCTTTTTAAATCATACTTATATAGGTTAGTAAAACTATCCATACCATCAACCATTTTCCAGAGATTGAAGAGACTAAATGTAAAGCACGCCTTAGATATATAATTAAGCTTCTTGATAATAGACAAGTTCTAATTCATGAGAAATCCATTCAATGATGACACAACCCATGACAAATATCTTAGTCATTACCACTTCATCATTCCAAGTCCATAAGGTCGTCAACATAACATAGTGATTATGAGCTATTATGATAATCCTTAAGGTCAAATTAAACCCTTAATTTTTATCCAACCCAACTCCCTTCACATCAAACCCAAATATTTTTCCCATAAGCCCCAAAGACCAAAAGGAAGGGCTTTAACCAATTTTTAAAACACAAACTATAAATAAATATATATTCAAAAACCTTAATGTTACTATAGGCCCTCATCATTAGGATTATTATTATTATGTTTCTCTTCCAAAATAAGTCTTCTAAATTCTCTAGGAGACTCAATTTATTTCTCCAACATCTTAGGGAATTTAGATTTATTCCCAAATTAGCCATGACATCAGCCACATTGTTACCTTCTTTGTAGATATGGAATAGTTCATAACCATCAAAACCCAACAAAAGTTTTTGAATTTAATTAATAATATCACTGATAGTCCAACTTGTTGAAAATGAAGGTGAAATTGTAGCTTAAAACTTGTAAACCTATGTGATTGTAGATTTAATTAAGTGTTCTTTGTTAGTTTTCTTTGTGTATTATTATCTTTTTAGATCAATTTTACCAATTGTAGAAAGAGACAGAAGATTGTAGAAGAATGAGACAAGAAGATAGAAGTGACACAACATATAGATGGAGAAGCCCTTTCGGGAAAAAACTCCACCAAAATAAATAGTGCTTGTATTATTTAACCTTAGAACAAGATTACAATAATATTGTATCTATCCTTGATTGATATGCTTCCTTTTCCTTCAACAATTCTTCTTCACAACCTACACAAAACTCTCATACACTTTCTGCAACATAGGCTATCCATGCATTCCATGTGACCAAGCATGAATCCACACATCCCATGCCATGCTTCAAACACCCACACATGCACAAGCTCAAATTTCTAACCTACAATAAACTCTGATGCAATTGCTAGAATAAATAACCAATAATTGTGCATATTAACTGATAAGAGTTGTACAATATATGAGCATAAATCTCCTCACAAAAATATATGCCTAGATTGTGCAAGTAGAGTTCCACACTGTAACATGAATTCAAAACCAAAGTCTCCTCAATTTAGGTACCCCAAACTGAACACTTAACTGAACGTTGGTCAAGAAAATATCTTGTAACCATCACCTCAAAGTTGGCGCCCAAGAATGGGCCCACTTAACTAAGCCTTGTAAATATCTTCTCATGCAAAAGGTGTTAACTCAAAGATGCCAACTTGGGCACCCAAGGTGGGTCCAAGTCAATCTTAGTTAACTGAAACATATCTCTCCACCAATTCATGCAAACATTATGAATGATTGATCATCCCCACTTAACTGAATGTATCCACTTGTTATTTGTCATGCAACTGAAGTCATTAGTCATGCAACTCAAGTCAACTCAAGTCAACTAGCATTCAACTCAAACTAACGACATGCAACTGAAGATAACTGAACCATAACTAAACTGAATTGAATTGAACTAAGCTAAACTCCACTCATGTAAATATCAAACCCTAACTTTTAGGATCTAAAACATGCATTACTGAAGTGTTATCAATCTTCCAAACAGTTAATTGAAGCAAGGTGGGTTCCACCTTCCATGTGTGCACCCCATGTTCTCCTATTTTGTAGGAGCTCTTCTTGGGTTTCCCCACATGTTCTTATCGTTTAGAAATAATTACAAATGTCAATTTACATGTTCATTTCATTTAAATTTAATCTCTTTCTAAACCTAGTGTTGGGGAGCACTTTCCAAGGACTTAGGAGATACATGAAATATGTTTAGGATAGCAATTAAATGGCATCCTATTCCCAACACAACTCACCTTCACCTTTCCATTCACAACATCTATAACAATTTTGGAGTCATCTTCAATTTGTAACTTTTTTATCCCCAATTAGAGGTGAATTCTGACCCCCACAACATAACCATTGCTTTAGTCATGTTACAATATTTCTCCCCCAATACCCTAGAGAATCCAACAATAACCTCTCCATCAAGGTTCCTAAGAATATTACCACCACTAGCCAAACCTGGGTTTCCTTTAGTAGCTCCATCAAAATTGAGCTTTCCCCAATCCAAAGGAGGAGGTTTTTATTTAATATATGGCAAACTAAAACTTTAGAGTTGTAAAATCTAGTAGGGTCCAAATATAGCCCCCATCTGTTACCAACACTAGACTCCATAGTAGAAGGGAAACTCAAAATTTTCTAGTTGCAAAGAGAAACATTTTCCACTAAGATCCTAAAGTAAGATCCAAAAACTTCCCTAGCAATTATTTTAGAGCTTCAAAATATTATGTTATTCCTTTCTTTCCAAATACTCTGGAAAATATTGGGTGGAGTTTCTCTCCATAACTCCCTAATCAAGGGGTGATCATAAGGATAGGTCCAATTCCCAATTAAACCATTAAGGTTTTCATTTATGATCCAACTAAATCCCAAATTCTGCAAGGCATGACTCCAAATTTCCTTAGAGAATTGATAGTGTAGAAGTAGGCAAGAGACAATTTCCTTCTCCCTTTTACATAAAATACACATATGAGGTATTTGGAAACCTCTTCTTCTTAAATTATCTTGAGTAAGAATTTTGTTGTGTGTAGATTCCACCAAAAGAAGTTAATTTTGAGTGTGATATGACAGTTCCAGATGTTATTAGAGAAACTATTGCAATGGTTGTTGGTTAATAGCAAACAATATGCAAACTTAACAATGAACTTCCATATTCTATCCTTTTCCCAATAAAACCTATACTATATCTAAAATAAATGGATTCTTGTTAATTTCAAAGTCTTTTGAAGGGTATTATCTTTCTGGATCAACTCTTGATTATTATAACAACAATTTTCAATTTTCCTCCACTGTTGAGTTTCAACATTTCTAAATCTAAACATTCAACATCTTTCCTTCCAAACAAAATAATAGCTGAGCCTTGTAGGTCTTTGAACACTATTTAGTTTAAAGGTTGATCAAACACCCAAGGGTCCTCCCAAAAGCTAATCCTTTAGCCATTTCTCAATTTCCACCTTACGCCCAACTAGACCAGTTTCCTTGATTTGAGAATATGGTTCCAAATCATAGAACCTTGAGGATGCTCATAATTAGAGAGATTTTTTTTTAATTTTCTCAAATTTATCAGCAATATACTTAGGGATCTTAAACAAGGAAATCAAGTAAAGAGGGATTCCTTTCAAAGCAGCAGCGAGGAGTTGAAGTTTACCAACATGACTCAAAATATCACCCTTCCAACCCACCGGATTTTTTTATTTTTCTCCAACACCATATTCAAAAATGACGGAGTAACTACTTTCATAGTAAGAGGGAGCCCATGATAAATAGTAGGAAGAGTAGCACTAGAATAGCCTAAGATAGTTGTAACTTTTCTTTGTAGCTTCAAGCTTGTATTGAAGAAGTAAATCTTAATTTTTCCATAGTTGATGAAGTGGCCAAAAATAATTGCATAATTTTTAAACACAACTTCCACTTCCTAGCTTCCACAATCGAGGCTTTCCCAAATAGGATAGTGTCATCCATAAATTTTTTGATAATTGAAGGGTTAAGAGAGGTGGCAATTTTGGTTCCCTTAAGAGCACCACATCAAGTATTTTTAGAATATTCATTCTCATAACTTCAAAAACCGTTATGAATAGATATGGGGATAGAGGTTCTCCATGTCTAATCCCCCTTTCAACACTGAAGAAACCTCTAGGCACTAAATTGACAAGTACTGAATACTTAACCGTTATCACACATTCCTTAATAAGGTTGAGGATCATTTCATTGAAGCCAAAAAATTTTAGTACTTGGAATAATAAGTGTCAAGTCACTTTATCATAAGCTTTAGAGATATCCAGTTTAAAAACCATAAGAGAAGTGCTACTCCCATTCATAGAGTGCAAAATTTCATGAGTGGAAACAAATGCATCCAAGATTTAGCGACCAAGAAAAAAACCTTTTCGAAAATTATTGATCATTTTTCTTAAAAGAAGTTTTATCCTATTCACAAGAAATTTGGAAAAGATCTTATATATAGTATTACAAAGGCTAATAGGCCTAAATTCAGCCATGTTTGAAGGGTCAAGATTTTTAGGGACAATATAAATGAAAGTATTATTTAGTTGTTTCAACAATTTCCTAGATTTAAAGAATTCGTTAGCCACCAAGAAAACATCCCCCAATAATATCCTTAAAATATTGAAAAAAATCACTAAGAACCCATCAGGGATAGGAGCCTTAAAGTCCCCTATAGTGAAAGTAGCAGCCCTAACTTCCTCCATAGGCACTAGACCTAAAAGGAGAGCATTTTCTTCCTCGGATAAGGTTGCAAGGATGTTGTCCTATTAGAATAATTGTCATTGATGTCAACACTTGGCTTAATCAGACTATTGAAGTTGAATAATTCATTGTTGAGCTTAATGGAGTAAGATCACTATGGAGCAAGATCTAATCAATATCAATAAAATTCCACATCAAAATTATTAAATATAAATAAAAGTACAAATCAAAATTGAAGATCAGATTTTTGAAAATAGATAAAAGTCCCACTCGCAATTGATCAAAGACTGAACTAAACGCCCAGATCAAAACTAAATATTATCTACAGATTGAAGTCGATATGAAGCAATCAACTACAAGTCACAATTGAATATCATGACATCTACAAATTAAAATCCTTAGAAGTACGATGAAGACCATCTTGACATTGACAAGCATGATTAAGAAAAAGAATGATAATTACAAGTGCAGTTGTATTAAGATAACATATCTGTTTGAGTTAGAAAGGATGTTAATATGTTGATTAACCAAAAGACACGTCTTTCTAAAGAGAAAATGGTGCGATTAAAAAGGATAACAAATGGTACTTTGAAGAAGTATGTCTTTTGCTACACTTCGGACTTCTTAAAAGCTAAACAAGTTGGTTGAAGAAGAATAACGATTTGTTTTGATATGTTACAATTTAAAAGATTTGTTTCAAAAGGGTGTGAACTGGTTCAATAGTTTAAGGAGCACATTGCTCCAATAAATAGGTTACAATCATTGAAAAAGATAGATATATATATGTGTGTGTGTGTGTGTGTGTGTGTGTGTGTGTTATTTCAGAATTCCTACATTGTGGTTGTGAAGTTGTAAGTGATTCAAGTCAGAAACCCATCTTCTTGTGTGGGCTTAGGGTGATATTTTTCATCACAAAGGAAAATTGGAGGATTGGGAGAGTGCAGATCTGATTGAATTCATTTATCTTTCATCCATCAATTCAAGGTTGGTGCCTTGCATTAGGGGTTGGTGCTCCTTGTAGGTTGGTGCCTACTAAATTTTTAAGGGGTTAGTGCTCCTTGTAGGTTGTAGCCTACTAAATAATTTCTTTCATAATTCAAGTAGGTTGGTGCCTACTTCCATTTGTAAAAATCATTTAAACATTTCAATAAATTGTATCAACTTGCTTGCATTGATTCATATCAAAAGTCGATGTTGATAAAAGTTTAAGATTGTTTGAAAAGTTGAAAAGTGAAAGTTTGTTTTGATTTACCGATTCATCCCCCCTCTCAATAAATATTTTGTGCTCTTCAATTGGTATTAGAGCAAGGTCCTTCTTGAAAGCCTAACTGCTTGAAGGATATCCTTAAGAGCACTTATGGCTGATAACAACAATACAGTCAAAGAACCAATCTTTGATGATACTAATTATGCATTTTGGAGTATCAAGATGGAAGCATATTTGAATGCCCTTGGGTTTGATGTATGGAAATCTGTTGTTGATGGGTATCACCTCTAGCAACCCCTCCAATAGATCAAGCTAGGAAAAAGAGAAGTGAAAACAATGCAAAATGTTAGAAACCAAGATCAGATTTGCAAACCAGAATATCCTTCCACAGAAGAGAAAAACCAAAAAAGAAGAGAGGTTGCAAAAGGATGTGCAACATAATATTATTCAGGAATTCAATAATTACAAGATATGATAAAGCATGCACCTACAACTAAGATGAATGCAAGAAAGCATGAATGGGTCCCAAAAACAAGGCCTGATCAGGTACCCAAGTACAAATGCAATGATGAGGTAGAGAAGGAAAACCTCGTGGGACAAAACCCCCCTACAATGAGATGACTGCTGCAAAGAAGCACTGGAAGAACACTATGGAGTAACATTGGAACCGCAATCTGACAAGCAAGGAAAGGTACTTCTGTCTACAAGAAACCAAAAATGGAATCATAATGTGACAACAGACCCGATGCCACAAAACACTGAAAAACTCACAAACTGGAACAACCCTGGAATTTGTGAAGCAACAATAGATGAGATGATGAAAAAATCTGGAAGTTGTGTATCTCGATGCCAATGCCAAACTATGACTAAAACTCTTCCATGGGGAGGAGTACCAAAAAATACTTTGGAACATTAACCATAAAAACATGGCCCTCAAACTGAGAAGGATCTGAACCAATGCAGATCAAGAAACATAATCTCTCAACTGAAGTGTGAACCGATGAATCTGATGTGTCAAGTAATAGCAAAAATGTGGCCAAAAGAAACTGGGAAACTAGATAACCCATACGAGTTGCCAACAAATCAAGATGGATATGGACATCAAAGTGAAAACTACACTCTAATCAAATTTATTATGTAAGAAACCCCCCTGATGGAACTTTATCTCAGTTCATTTATTACAATAACCCAACGATTGTAAAAGGAGAGCATACAAACATGCATAACTAGAAAATAGAAATTGATGTCAGATTTGTGTAGAGGACAGAATCAGATTTCTGATGCCGCGAGAATGATGAAAAAAGGATCATCGAGTCAAAAAATATGCCCTCTGAAGCGAAATATGAACATCTGACTTCAACTAGAAAAAACTCCCATCAAACAGAAAAATTTCTGAGAAAAAACTATGCCATCAGAAAATTGGGCTTGCCATCTTTCCGGTGATATCTCGTTTCAAAACATTTGCCTCTGGGATCAAAAGTTATGATGAAATGAAAAAAATAGTTGTATGGGGGAAAATCAGGGTTTTCAAAGGCTAATCGGGTGCAAAAAGTAAGGACCTTTCAGCTAGCCCTTGGTCCGCCATATGACCAGGGGTTGAAATTTTTCAAAAAAGAAACCCGCCACCAGGCGGGTGGCGGGCAGGTGGGGCCGCGGTCATAGAAGGTAGCGGTGCCACTCCCAAAGCGGAGCCCCTGGGCCCTCATAGAACCTCACGCAAAAAGAGGGGCTGGCGGTGATCGGAGGGAAAAACCCGGCGGGAGAAGCGGCCAGAGATGTGGGTTGCTGATGGGAGTTAGCAGCAGGGGCCGGAAGGAAGGAAACTGGTAGGAGAATGGATGGAGGCTGGCGAAAGAAATGAAGCCAGCGGTGACCGAAGGGAAAACCCGATGGGAGAAGTTTCCGGAGAATACCAGTCAACGTGGGTGGCCGGATGTGGCTAACATGACAGGGTATGACCCCTTGTACCTTCGAATCAACTCCGTAGAAAATTAAATACAACCCACCAAATAAATAAAAATTATATCCACCAATGATTTTTAAATAGCCCGACTTTAATAAAAAAAGCCCGATGAAAAATAAATACATGCAGAGATTTTTTTGAATTTTTTTTTCTACAAGAACAAATCGTACCCTGTACCTGGCGGGCCGTACGACCTGCTGGGTATTTTTTTTTTGCCTCACGAACAATCGACGCTGAATATAGGAAAGTTATATGTCATTTTTCGTCTCTCGAACGCTCTGGATCTAATGGCGAGGTCCGATCTGCCTGAAAACACACCAGAAGCTTCGCAACTCCTAGATCTGACAAATCTTCAAACCCTCATAACTCTGGCATAAAATGTCGGATTCAGGTGAAACAAAAGTTGATCTTGACTTTTTTCGATAGCCCTAGACTCGAAAATGAGCTCAGATTTCCTCCAACGTGCATCGAAAGCAACCATACAAGAGCACCCAAATAGAGAGACAAACTCAAGGTATGAAACCCTCGAGGAATCCCGAATGACTCTGCAATGAATCTCTCCAAAAATCTGAGAATGGGCTACAAATCAAGGCTTTGATACCATGTTAGAAATCAATATCTAAAATGCAAACCAGAAAAAACCTTCCACAGAAGAGAAAAACAAAAAAGCAGAGCTTTGCAAAAGATGTGCAAAATATTATTATTCAAGAATTCAATAATTACTAGATATGATTTGCTTTATAAAAGCAAAGATGCATAACCCTAATCTTATCTTGAGCAACAAGATAGCTCAACAAGATAAGGATGAGAATAATAAACCTAGGAAATAAAAAAATTCCTAAGTAAACTTATGCAAGTGTAATTAGATATTTAATTACACTAACACAAAAGCTAAGCATTGCCTTCTTTGTAGCCTAACAGATTATGAATCTACAAAGGTCATGCGTTACAAATCAACAAAAGAGATATGGGTCAAGCTTCAAAACATCTATAAAGGAGATCCCAAAGTAAAGAAGGCAAAGCTGCAAACTCATCAAACGAAGTTGAAGACTCTCAAGATGAATGAAGATAAAGACATAGCCTCATACTTTCTTCGTGTTGATGAAACAATGAACATTATAAGAGGACTTGGTGAAGAAATTGATGATGCTTTTATTGTTGATAAAATTCTAAGATCTCTATCCACAAAGTTTGAGGCCAAGGTTGTAGCATTGGAAGAATTGAAAAACTTAGACCAACTAACAAAAGATGAACTACATGGGATCCTTAATGCCTATGAAATAAGGATTGAAGGGAGAACACCACAAAAGGAAGTCTCATTCAAAGCATCCAAAAAGGGAAAAACCAAGCAAGAAGAACCAAGTGACAAATCAAGTGATGAAGCAGAATCCTACTTCATGGGAAAGCTTAAGAAAGGAAAAGGGAAATATAAAGGAAAATTCCCCTTTAAATGCTTCAATTGTGGGAAGATTGGACATTATGCCTCAAAATTTCCTCAAGATGATAGAAATTCAAGTGAAGATTAAAAAGAGATCAACACCAAGAAAAAGGGAAAGAAGAATTTCAAATCCATCTCAGAAGAAATCTCAAAGACACAAAAAGAGATTCTACTCAAAGAAAGATAGCAACACCTTCAAAGACCAAAGTGAAGATTGCTCAATTAATGGTGAAGAAGAAATTTTATTCATGGCATAAGAAGACACAAATTGCAAGTATGAAGAAGAAGATGAGCAAGATTGCAATGAAGAAGAAGAAGTAGACCTTGAGGAATAAATTCACTATGCATACAAGAAAAATGAAGAATTGAAGAAGAAGGTTACCAAGCACAAAATGAAGATCAAGGAGATGACAAAAGACTTGGAGGAATCAAGAAAAACTATTGAGGAATTGAGGGCTCTAATTATGGAAGCTAAAAGAAATGAAGGAGAAATAAAGATCAAGCTTAATTCAAAAGAGATAGAATGTGACAAGTTGGAGAAAGAAATTGTTATGCTAAAGATGGAGTTGGAGAAGACAAAGGAGCAACACACAAAGTTTGATGAAATCTCCACCAAGTTGAATGAGCTCATGAAGGCTCAAAAATATTTTCATGATAAAATAGGGGGTAGTTTTGAAAGGAAATCCAAGAAGTACAAGTTCCAAAGAAGGAAGCAAGACCTTCCCAAAGCATAACGAAGGAGATTGGATAAGTGTTGATCCTAAGAGAAGACTCAATACTAGGCACTCTTATGCTTTTGATGGCTATTGTTTTCTATGTAATAAGTTTGGCCACAAGGCCTTAATTTGTAAGAATAAAGCAAAGAATATTCCTAGTTACATTAGGAGAGACTATAATTCTTTCACACCCTTAATGGAATTCAATAGCATATGCTACAATTGTAATAACTTTGGGCACAAGGCACAAGCTTGTAGGACAGTTTTTAATAATTCTCCAAAGAAAAACAAGAAAGAAGACAAGTCCATTAAAAAGAAAGAAATGCCTATCAAAGTGTGGAAGAAGAAGGAGAAATCCATGTTCATCCAAACAACATTACATGCAGAAAATAAAAAGGATAGATGGTACATTGATAGTGGGTGCTCAAAGCACATGATAGGTGATAAAAGCAAGTTCATCTCCCATGAACCAACTAATGAAGGAATGGTAAGATTTGGTGATAACTCAAGAAAAGAAATAAAAGGAAAAGGAACACTTAGCCTAGATAATGGTAGAAAAAAAATAGAAAATGTTTTATATGTTAAGGGCTTAAAATAAAATCTACTAAATGTTATCCAACTTTGTGATCAAGCGAATAGTATCACATTTCATTCTAAAAAATGTGAAATCAAGAAAGATGGAAAATTAATTGCACAAGTTGATAGGAAACACAATTTGTATGTTCTAAAATAAATAAGTTGTGAAAGTTGCAACTTGGTACAAGAGGTTGAAAGTTGGTTGTGGCACAAAAGGCTAGGCCATCTCAACTTTGATAATATTGTCAAAGTTAGTAAATCAAATGTTGTAAGAGACATGCCAAGAATAACAAAGCCTTCCAACATCATTTGTAAGGAGTGTCAACTTGGAAAGCAAAAAAAATCAAGTTTCAAGCCTAAGGAACACTCTTCATCAAAGCCATTGGAACTCATTCACACAGATCTTTGTGGACCAACCAAAACCAAGAGTATGAATGAGGAGAGATACTTTATGCTGCTAATTGACGATTTCTCAAGAATGACCTAGGTTACATTATTAAAGGAAAAATATGAAGCCTTTGAGAAATTCAAAGCTTTTAAAGAATTGGTTGAAAATGAAGCAAATACAAAGATAAAGTACCTTAGATCAAACCGAGGAGGTGAATTTACATCAAATGAATTTGAAATTTTCTGCATAGAACATGGGATAAAAAGACAAATTTCTGTAGCAAGAACCCCTCAACAAAATGGGGTTGTAGAAAGAAAGAATAGAATGGTTCAAGAAATGGAAAGAGCAATGCTAAATGAATCAAAGATAGAAGATTCATTTTGGAAGGAAGAAATTCATACAACAGTTTACATCTTGAATTATGTACAAATTAGAGTGAACAATGGCAAGACACCCTATGAACTTTGGAAAGGGAGACCAACAATTGTCAAATATTTCAAGATCTTTAGAAGCACTTGCTACATTAGAAGAGATGAAGAAGACTTGAGAAAATTTGATGCAAGAGTAGATGAGGGAATCTTTCTTGGCTACTCATCAAAGAGTAAGGCATATAGATGCTACAACAAAAGAACTCACAAAATAGTTGAAAGTGCTAATGTAAGAGTTGATGAAGGAAAGCAATTCAATGAATATCATCTAAGAAGTAGATTGTGAAGAGTAAGGGTGAAAATGAATATCATTTGAATATGTAGATTTGAAAGAGGAAGAATATACATGATTTGAGTGGAACAATGAAGTGAATAGAAAGAACACTCAAAGAGATAAGTGTGTGGTTTTAAGATTTGTGATATCATACCCAAAATATTTAAGAAGGCAGATTTTTAAGAAGAATATACTAAGAATATAAGATGGATTTGTGAAGAGTTAAAAAGGAAGATTTACATGAAGAATTATGGAAAAATGATAAGAAGACTCATGAGAGCCTATGTGTAAACCCATTAAAAGGTTATAAGCAGATTTGTGAAGTATTTATGGCAGATCTATAATGAAGCAAATTTGAGCAGACCTGTGGAGAATTTGCAAGAAGATTGAAGTAAAAAAAATATATATGAAGACCATCAAGAAAAAACAAATAAAAGTGAAGCAGACCTTGTATCTGATTTGAAGAAAAATTTGGATTAGAATTTGGAACAAATCTGGAGCCTAATTTGTAACATGTTTTGAATCAAACATTGAGCACTCATAAGGCAATGTTAGATCAGATCTATGAAGAGAATATAAGAGGAAGATTTGAATGCGAAAGAAAGATGATTATGATGTGTTGACTTATGTGAACGCCATTCAATGAAAGATATATCAATCATGAAAATGGAATCATGGAGTAAGTAAATGAAGAAGATATTTGAGTAGAATTGTCCATCATACGTTGAAGAAGCAACATTAAAGGTGGAACACTATTCTTGAAATTAGTATCTTTGCTAAGTTGGTGCTTGGCAAGTAGGAGTTTGGTGCTCCTTGTAGGTTGGTGCCTACTAAATCAGAGATAGGAGTAGATGCTCCTTGTGGGTTGGTGCCTACTAAAGTGTGAGACTTGGTGATTCAAGTAGGTTGGTGCCTACATCCATTGTAATACTTATACAATTCATAAAGTACATTATTTGTACCATGGTTTTCTCTTGTATGGGTTTCCACGTAAAATCTTGGTGTCAACTTGTTCATATTGTTATATTCTTGCATGGTTGATATTGTTTGGAGTTTAAAGTTGATAAAAGTTGAGAGGGTAAAAGTTTGTTGGTATATTGATTCACCCCCCCTCTCAGTATATCTTTGTGCTCTTCAATTGGTATTACAAGTATAAAAGTTTGTTGATATACTGATTCACCAAGCTTGTAATATAAGTATTACAATTGTAGGTTGGTGCCTACTCCCATTTGTAAAAATCATTTATTTTTTTTAATAAATTGTATCAACTTGCTTGCATTGATTCATATCAAAATTTGACGTTGATAAATTTTTTAAGATTGTTTGAAAAGTTGAAAAGTGAAAGTTTGTTTTGATTTATTGATTCACCCCCCCCCCCCTCTCAGTAAATATTTTGTGCTCTTCATGTCCAACATATAATATTTTAACACTATAGAATGGTTAGTATTTAGTTCCATAATAGAAGATTAAAAGTACTCTGAAGCTATCTTCCCAACCTTTTCATCAGAAGTGCCCTCAAACCCATTTTCATCAACAAGTCTAGAGACATAATTCCTCTTCATATGCTTTAAAGTAGATAAATGAAAAAAATAAGAGTTCTTATCCCCCTCTTCTAGCCACTAAACTCTAGATTTTTATTTCCAAAATATTTCCTCTCTTTTTTAAATATTAGCCCAGTCAAAACATACAACCTTCTCAACCTAACAAGTCTCCTCATCAATGCCACCAGTAGCCATTTTTTTGAATATCCGTAATATTTGAAGCTAAAATTTTATTATGGTATAACATGTCACCAAAGACTAGGCTATTTCATCCTTTCACTTTATTTTTAATATTATTAAGCTTTTGATTCACCCTATACATAGTAGAACCTTGAATAGGTATACTCCACAAGTTAAGGATACAATACTTGAATTTAGGAAGCCCACATGATCTCGTACCTAAAGGGGAAAGGCCTAGTAGGAGTAAAATCTTTTTAGTCCAACAGAAGAGGGTTATGATCTAACAAAATTCTAGGTAAAGAAAAAAGTTTCAAATTATTGATGAAATCTTAAGAAATGGTCTAGTTTCACCTGGATAAGGTTTTCTCCAATTCTCCTATTATTCCAAGTGAAAAGTTGATCCTGAATATCTATGTCCATGAGCCTAGTTGAACTCACTACATCATCCAAACCTATCATAATTGTGTAATCAATTAACCCCCAAGTTTTTTAGAAGGAAAAAGGGGGAATTGAAGTTCCCAACAACTATCCATAAATCCTCTTTATTATCTAGGACCTAAGTAGAAAGGTCAATACAGAGATACTTTTTGGCATTTCACACATTAGGGGTATATATTTATAATATTCCAAGATAAACCAGTAGAAGAGAACTTAACTTCCAAGAAATTTCTAGATTGATAAAATAAAGTACCAACAAACTTTATCATGTTCTACATAGTAACTAGACCTCTCGAGGCCCCTGCAGCCTCACATATAAATAATTCAACAGAGGGCCATAAATTCTTTGCAATGACTTGGAAATTGATTTTGTTCATTTTAACTTCTTGAAGTAAAAAAATGTCAATTTTATTCTCTAAAAGAAAAAAATTTAGAGAGAATTTCTTCTAAGGGCTATTAAGCCCTTTGATGTTCCAAGAAAAATCTTCATTTGCAATTATTTTTGGAGGATGTCTCCAATGTTATTGTTACAATTGGTTATGGTTTCCAAGATCTTGAGACCAAATGTAAAGCACAAAAGAGAGAGAATAGAATGTGACGAGAATAAACTATATTCTTATCAATATGATTCAATGATATGATATTATAAAATGAGAGACCCCTTGGTTATATAGCCAAGGTGAGATACAAAATGTCATAGGATTATGAAAAGTGTCTTAATCATATGACATGAGACAACTAATCACACTTACCTAGTTTCACATGTGCTACAAGTCAAAAGATAAGATAACA
Organism: Sequoia sempervirens; assembly: GCA_007258455.2. Taxonomy (NCBI): domain Eukaryota; kingdom Viridiplantae; phylum Streptophyta; class Pinopsida; order Cupressales; family Cupressaceae; genus Sequoia; species Sequoia sempervirens. Next base: position 136,802,690 of record VDFB02358134.1, on the reverse strand, counting down.
AATGATGACAACTAACACCTAGAAAGATTCCTTCCTAGGACCTAAGTAAACTTAACATGTGTAAATAAGTCCCCTAGTAATGAATTAACTAGGTACAAGAATTTATTTACACCAACAACCCCCCTTAAGTGCAACTTAGGGAGTAGCAGATTATTATGCAAATGACACAAAGATGCAAATATGGGTCCCAACTACTAGGCCATGTTAGGTACCCATGTACATATGCAAATGAAATCTCTCACAAACCAAGAAAAGGAGAACACCAAGTGGGAAAAAACTCCTCCCCAAAAGAGAGATGAAATACAAAAACTGAAATGCTCTCAATGATGCATGAGAAGGTAAAAACCCCATGTGAGGAAAAAGACCCCCCCATAAGAGAGAAGTAGAAGTAGAAGAGAGACAATGCAGCCCCCCCTCAATGTTGAGTCTCCTGCAATGATGGTAGAAGCTCAAAATTGAATGTTGAAGATGATCCAATCTCGTTGAACAATGTTCCTCCCCTTAGGAAGAAACAAAACCATGGATGTATGTAGGATGCCAGGAATATGGATGATGTATGATGATGTCTCTAAAGCATGCTCAAGTCTCAATGTCAATGCCAAAAGCTAACACACTCCAAACAGGTGTTCTAGGCCACACTACTGAAGAGGACAATCTAGAATCTAGTAGAGATGAATGTAGAGAACAATCCAAAGACAAGGATATCCCCTCTGAAGACAAAGAAGCCTCCTCCAAATGTTGTCCAAAAGAATCCACACTCACGTCAAACTTCAAAGAATGATCATGTAGAGATTGAACAAGAGGGTCAAAGTGTTCCCTCACAACAACTGAAAAAGGTTCTTCTCCATCAAAGAGAAGATGAATGCCATCAATTATGTCTCCAAAATATGCAAGATGAGGCTCCACAAACAAGTCTGAAATACCTGTCAAGAAGTCATCACAAGTATCCAAATCTGAAAGACAATGTATGTCCTACTGCACTGAATCATAAGGAGCCAAAATTGTTGGATCACAAGCATCATCAACTGCAACAATAGATGAAGGAGATAGAATGCATGGCTCAAGTACTGGATCTAATGTGAGAACTCCCAAGTTCAAAAATCCAAATGTCTCCTCTGAATCATGATTCATATGATCAACAGTCGAAGGAACAATGTCATCATCAGAAGCAAAGTTTGCAAAGGTATACAACCAAGATGAATGATCAACCACCCCAGTAGTAATGATCTCTCAACTCTCCAAGTCTCGAATGATGATTGAATCAAGTGTGAACTCCACAGTTCTCCCATCTCCACCATGTGTAATCTAGTATATGGAAAGAAGATTGTTCGTCAAATGAGGAACACACAAGACATCATGAAAAGCGTTCTCCACAAAACTAATAGATCCCTTCCTAATTACACTCGTGTATGTATTGTTTCCCATCAAGATAGGAGACATAGTACAAGGCCAAAAAGAAGATAAAATAGACTGCAAAGATGACATATGATGAGATGCTCCTGAATCTAGAAGCCATCTCCCTGATCCTAGACCTGAAAAAGCACAAAGAGCTTGTCCTTTATTTCCTGATGTAGATGCTTGACCTTTTTCCTTTTTAGACTATTTTGAAGTAGAAGGAGAAGAAGATTCAAACATTCTAGAAGGAAAATCAATGTGATTCTTTTTTAGAAGATTTTTCAACTCATCAATATCCTTCTTATAACAATAGTGTTCTTCATGTCCATTCTTCTTGTAATATGCACAAAAAGGCCTCTCCTTCTTAGACGATTCTCCTTTTGAGGATGAGGATTTTGATTCTTTATATGGCTTGTTCTTTTTCTTCTTTTGCTTCTTATCAAGATTCCTTGATTCTTTTTGTCCCTTTGACTCACTAGTCAACAGTGCTTGTGACTTGGAAGACTTGATTAGATCCATGTTCATTAACTTAACTTCCTCTTGGATTAGGAGATTTGCAAAGTCATCATACTTAGGATCAACATATGATGCTTCCATAGAAAGTCGATGGGTATGAAATCCAAAAACAAATATTGAATACTCAGGACCAAGCTTGGATAACACATTCAAAATCAATTGTAAATCCTCTTTTTCGATGTTGCATTCCTTCAATTGTGTTCTTAGTTGCTTGATTTTGGAGATCTAGTCTTGGATGTGGTCAAAACTTTTACGATCAAGATTCATCAAATCATTATCAATTTGATAGCCCCTAATCTTATCTGTTTTACCATACAATTTTTCAAAAGTCTCCCATGCCTCTTTAGGTGTTTTACATGATTCAATATGAAATTGCAAATCAAATGAGACTAATGAACATATGCATCCAAGTGTTTTCTCACGATTAATCTCCCATATTTCCAATTTTGAAGCATCAGTAGGTTGAGAAATGGTTTCCTTTAGATAGCCTATTAGACCATTTCCCATGAGATAGTACCATACTTATTTTCTCCATATAGCATAATTATGTGGAGTTAGGAGTTCAATTTGAGATTTACCCATTGCAAGAACACAAACCAAGCAAAATAATGCAATCAACCACTAAAATATTACCCCCCCAAATCACTCAATCAAGAAACCCCCCAAGCAATATATGAGCTTGGCACTCTATGAGTAGTGCGTTTACAGTTGCCACTTTCCAAAAAGCAGTGAAGTGGTCTTTGATCTTGGTACATGCAAATGCCAAATTTGGCCACAGAATCAAGTACAATTTTTTGTACAAAATGATATCAATTTGATCATTCCAATGAGAAGTACACAAAAAATTATGCACTTTCAAGAAAAACTGCACCCAAAAATGTTATCGTAGGAGCAAGATATGAACTCCCAAAGTTTCCAAAATGAGGACGAAGTAGCAACACCTGTCAGAATCTGCAATTTATGGAAAAAATAGACACTAAAACAAAAAATAATTGCACCACCGTGTAGAGCACAAAAACTTAGCTCAAATAAAAAAAATTGCTTGAAAAAAGGAGGTCGTGAGCACAAGTTATGAGCCTTCAAGGTTGAACTGCAAAATCAAAAACTCAAATGGAAGGGAGTAGAAAATTTTCAAATGCACGCTGACATTGGCGATGACGTGTTGCTGATGCAGGAAAAACACTAGCTTAAATTTGACAGTTAGCAGACCGTCAAGAATATAATATACTCCTTTGGATGGAATATTCCCTAGAAGTTAGCTTAAGATTGATGTTCAAGCGCCCGCCATGGTCAACATGGGTGGACCATCAGAATCTTTGATTTTTTCCGCTGATAACTGAAAATGCAGTGCCGGTAGAGGAAAGAAGTTCATTGGTATTTTAATTTGAAACTGTCGGGTTGTATAGATTTGACCGCTGACAAATGATGGGAATTCTCGGTTGGCTGAGTTAAGTAGACCGCCGGGTTTTTAAATTGGATGTTGATTTTTAAATGGAGCTGCTGCCAGTTAACTGTATTGAAGTGCCGGTCGGAATGGAGGTGGTCACAGGTATGATGTGGGCCCACTGGTACCAATAGGTACCTGTTAAATGAATTAGGGTCTGCCGCGTGGAAAACTGGTGGACACGGTACAATGCCCATGTATAGGTCTACAAACGTACGTCTGTAGACTATACAATTCCTCTTTTTAAAAAAAATAAAAACTTTTCACAATACAATATTTCCAAATGATTTAATTGCTAGAAATTAAAAAATTTCAAGAAAAAAATCAAAAAATTTCAGCCAAATTTTTTTAGTTTTTTATTTTTTTGAAAAAATCGTACCAGCGATAATAATGACAACTTGGGGGTTGTATGACTCTCTGGGAATTTTTTTTTTGCCTCATCGGACAACTGCTTCAATTTGGATGATTTGGCAGTCAATCTTAGGGTTTTTGGCCCTTCTGGACGCGATGGTAGGGTCGTATTTGACCCAAGATGCTCCAAAAATGCAGCTACCTTTTGGATTTGGCAACCACTCTTCAGTTTCAAACCCTCATAGATTGGCCTCATATGTTCGATTTGGAAAAAACAAAAGGAAAAATTGACTTTCTCGAACACTTCAGACACAATGGTGAGCTTAGATTTGCACCAACAAGCTCCGATATGAACCTGCAATAAAGATCCAAAAATGGAACACCCCCAAATTTGATATCTCTCTTCAGAAAAAGACTCTCTAATGGCACCCAACCCACTTTGATACCATGTTAGAATTGGTTATGGCTGCCAAGATCTTGAGACCAAATGGAAAGCACAAAAGAGAGAGAATAGAATGTGACAAGAATAAATTGTATTCTTATCAATATGATTCAATGATACGATGTTATTGTACAATGAGAGACCCCTTGGTTATATAGCTAAGATGAGATACAAAATTTCATTGGATTATGACAAGTGGCTTAATCATATGACATGAGACAACTAATCACACTTACCTAGGTTCACATGTGTTACAAGTCAAAAGATAAGATAACAACTAATAACAACTAACACCTTCTATAAATATTCCTTCCTAGGACCTAAGTAATATTAATGTGTAAATAAGTCCCCTAGTAATGAATTAACCAGGTACAAGACTTTATTTACACCAACAGTTATTTTTCTACCAATGGCAATTTCCTTTGTTTCTTATTTTTGTCTTGTTTGTCATTGGGAAGGCCTACAAGCCTTAGTCTCTATACTAACATCTGCTTTTTTTATTTTTACCTTTCTTTTTGGGATTGACCATCCATCCAAGTCAAAGGAACATTGATTGGTAGTTGGTTTATTTGAATATTCACCTAAGGATAATGGAAAGGAATCTTGCAAAGGGGAGTTGGGTGAATTTACCTTCATTTTTGATGCACCCTTTAAAGCTTTAGAGCAGGGAGGGAATTTATCAATGAGATCTGGTAGCTGCAGTATTCACTAGATATTTCCCTATCTTCTTTCTCTTCCTTTAAAGGAGATGTGGGGGCCTACATCCTTAGGGTCTCTAGTAGCACTCCATCTAGTTGTCCATCTTGTGACACAATTCTTTCATTTTGAATAGAAGATGAAGCTTTAATGGTATTTTTCTTAGGTATACTAAGTTTTTCTTCATTATATAGTTTTTTGAGGGGATTTGAGGATATTCAAGATGTCCTCTTTGAAAGGATAGCTCTCTAAAGCATCCCTAGAAACAACCAAAGGATATTTAAGTTTTTGGTTACACTTCAAGGGGGCTTTACAATCAATGATTAAGTGTCCTGATTTTGAGCAATTTTGACAAAACATTGTAGCATTTTCATAACAATTGGTTTTGACCACTTCCCAAACTTGAATCCATGATTATTAAGTTTATAAGTCTTATGAATATCAATATTCACACAAAAATGAGAAAAAATAATTGGACTTGTTTATTGTTATGTTTTTTGTTATAATAAAGTAGTCGGCTAATAGATTTTCCAATTCATTAAAACACCACTTCATACTAGAACTTGAGAGGGAGACCAGGTAGCCTGACCCAAACAAGAGTTGTTATGTTTAGATCTACCACAGGGTCAAACCATAGCTTCCATATACACAAAGATAAGTTGTGTTTACCATATATCCAAGGTTCTCACTGTAAGAACCAACTGAAGATCATCCTTGGACGTGAACTTGAAGAGGAAGAGACCCCCCACCATAAAACTCACTTCCATACTACCCATCAAACCCCATTTAGCAGTAATCCAACATTGAACCATATCAATAGTGGGGTGAAAGGACAAAAATTTACCAAGGAATTCTCCATTGAGGATATGATTCTTTTGACCATGGAGTCAATAAGTCTTATTTTTATTCTATTTTGTGACTCAGAGAACTCAATTAAATAATTTTCACCTCAAGATCCCCCAACAAGAACACTTTTCTAGGCCTTGGAACATAGAACAATAGGGTTCATAGGGTCATGATTTTCCAAAAAAGTGATAGTAGAAAGAGGGCCCCTAGTATCGGGATACCATAAAAAAAGAGGCCTCTTCCACTTGTAAAACTTATACAAGTGGGGAACGGGAGGGGGTTCAAGGGGGCCCCCATGACTATTGGGCACCATGCACAAGGAAGGTTCAAAACAAGGCAAAGCGAGAAAGGGAGTAGGAAAAAATTCATAGATAGTGTTTTTGTTAGCTATTCAAATAATTAAAATTAATTAATTGTAGTGGATAAGAAGAAATAAATTAAATAATTAAAAATTGATTAATATGGATGATAAGAATTAAATAAGTGGATTAATTAAATAATTAAAAAAAATTAATTAATGTGGATGAGATAAATTAATGTGAATGGTGTGTTATCTTAATTAAATAATTAAAATTATTTCATTAATATCGATAAAGGAATTGATGAAAAATGACGAGGTGATGAGACAAAAAGCATTATTCATTTTTTAGGCATCTACAACACCAACCCTCCCATCAACATATCTTAGGGGGTAGAATTTATTCATAAATGTGAAACCATGTTAGGTACCCATGTACAAAATGATCCCATCAAAAATAAGAGAAGCAATAAAATCCCCCACATTAAAAGGAAAAACTCTCCCAAGAGAGAAAGTAGACAAGAGAAAGGCTATGTAACCTTTCTCGAAAGAACCAAGAAGGCTAAAACTTGATGTGATGAAAAAATTCCCCTATGATATAGAGAAGAGAGACCATGTAACCCCCCTCAAAGTGTAGTCTCTTATGTTAATGGTGGAGGCTTGAATCTGAATCTTAAAGAGGATCTTGTATTATCAAACAACATTCCTCCCCTTGGGAAGAAATAAGACCAAGGGCGTGTGTAGAAGATATTCCCATTCCTAATTCAAATATGAGGGAAGAAGATACAAATGATCTTTAGAAACTACTCAAAATTCACCAAGTTATTACTAAATATGTCAAATAAAATCAAGATTTCTAGACCTAATTGAAAAAGGGGACAATTTAGAAGTATTTATAAACTAATGTAGGGAAAGATCTAAAGATGTAGACGAGGTCTCTAGAAACTATTCAACGCTCTCCAAACTAATGTTAAACTATGAAAATAATAAATGCGATGAACTAGGTCTCACATAGATTCAAGTATAATTATCATGGATATACAATGCTCATGATGGGTAAGACAACTAAACCATTTGCAATTAGGTACTTCTAGAGAAGGTGTTTGCATGAATGATAATTAAGTTAAATTTGTGTACTCATAAATATCTATGGATTTTTTTATGTTAGAAGCATGAACAGAAAAATAAGGAACATAAGGGTTTAAACATACTCTCATTACATACAAAGAAGGCAATGAAACTCCATGTGATTTTTCATCAAAAAGTAGATGAATGTGCTCAATGGTGTCCTTGAAATCTATAATGTAGGAATTACAAAATAAACGTAATAGGTTTGTTATGTACTCATCCCAAGGAGTTGTTTCAAGAAAATAATGAAGATCCTACAATACCAAATTTATAGAAGTTGTGGATGAAGCAATATTGTACATGGTAGAAGAAAGAAATAATGGAGATAATATATTAATACATGTTATCTAACTACATTGATCATAACATTATGATGTGTCCACATAAGATGTTTAAGTTTGAACATCATAAATATCTACCAATATCAGAATAGAAGAGTCCTTAGCCTCAAGAAGTTGACATAGTGAAATTCTCAAGCACCCTAGGATCACCTGCAAGACAAAATAACTTCCACAAGAGAAAAATGACAGACATATAATGTTATCATTAAGGATGTAAGAATGCCAAACTGAATATGACAAAGTACATATGATGCCTTGCTTATATAGGCAAGGTGGTGAATATGATTAGACAATATCATGAAAATTTTCTTAATCCTATCACTTGAGACAACTAACTCATAATAACCTAGGATAAGATAAGTTATAGAAAAAACAACTCATCCTTCTAGAAGAAATCTTGGAGCCTAAGTAAACTTAACATGTGAATATGTCCCCTAAGTCCCTAGTGAATGAATTTGTAGACACCTAAAAATGACCTAGGCCTGCAAGCTTCATTTTTACCACTTTCGTCCTAGCATAATTATGACATTTAATTATGTCCTTGGTCCACATTCGACTATTGATTAAATAATTCATGTCCTTTTATTCTTCATGATTATTAAATAAATAAATTTTATTTATTTATTAAATACGTCATTAATTGTCTAAGTCTTCCCTTAATTAAATAAATTTCTTAATTTATTTAATTACCTTTCTTCATTAATTCTTCCTGATTATTAAATAAATGAATTTCATTTATTTATTTGATATATCACTAATTGTAACAATTAAATAAATTTATTAATTTATTTAATTATTCAGTCTTATCTTCCAAATTAAATAATTATTTTTAATTATTTAATTACTAATTTCACTTTTCTCTCATTTTAAATAAATGAAAATATTTAAAATGATTTCATTTTATTAACTTTCACTCTTTTTAGTAAATAATCTGAAAAATATTATTTACTTGTCACACAAAATCATCATTTTGAATTAATTAAATTCAAAAAGATATTATTCTTCCAAAAATCAAGTAATCAGGCAGATTCTTGATTTTCCAAATCGAATCTTCAGTTCAAATCTTATCTTCTTGATTTTTCAAATCTCACAAATCAGACAATCTTATCTTCTTGATTTTTCGAAAATCTTTATTTCTTTAATTAATTTATCTCATTTATTCTCCACCATCGATCTGATTATCTGAGATATTATCTTGACCGTTCGATTAATGAATTTTCCCTAACCCTAATTAGGGATTCTTAGATTTAATCCGGACCTCTCATTCTAGGTATTTCTTAGAATTCAATCTCATCCGTCCACTCAAAAATTGTGTTTTCTATAAAAGACAATTTTGCTCATAATTTCGGGATCCGACAACTTCATTTTTAATTTAGTAGTCATTATAGTCATTTGGCATTAGTAATCATTATTTCATTTTTTAGCATATTGTCATAGACATAGGCATAATTTTATAAATCCTTCAACACTTACATAGGACTTTGACATTATTATAGGTTGCTCATTTGAAATCTGAGGGCCTCATTCGTTTGCTACAAACTAGAAGGTGTAACAAAGGTGAACCATGGAAGATGAAGATTTCTGGTAGTATTACTCCTTTTATTTTCATTATATTTCCTTCGTGCTTTGTTATTTCATTGGATTTTGATGTTTATTGATTTAATCAGCTAACAATCTAATTTTCCATTGAATACAAAATTAACTAGGTACAAGACATTTATTCACACCAACACCCCTCATTAAGTGCAACTTAGGAGAGAATATTATTATGAAAATGACACAAAGATGCAATGATGGATCCCAGTTATGGGGCCATGTTAGGTACCCATGTACAAATGCAAATGTAATCTCTTACAAATGGAGAAAATGAGAAAAACCAGTGGGACAAAACTCCTCCCCAAAAGAAGATAAAATACAATAATTATATCCATCACAAATCCAATCAATCTCCATCCACAAAAAGGATGAAAAGAGAGATCATACAACCCCCCTATAATGATGAGTCTCCTACAATGATGGTAGAAGCTCGACATTGAATGTTGAAGATGATCCAATAGCGTTGAACAAAATTCCTCCCCTTAGGAAGAAATAAAACCAAGATGGTATACATGAGATGTGATGTCTTTGAAGAATGCTCAAGCATTTCTATGTCGATGTCGAAAGCTACCATACTCCAAACAAGCGTTCTAGACCACATTGCTGAAGAAGACAATCTATAATCTCCTAGAAACGATTGTAAAACATAATCCAAAGAAAATAATACCTCATTTGAAGACAAAGAAGCCTCCTCCAAATGTTGTCCAAAAGAATCCACACTCACAGAAAACTACAAAGGATGATCATGTAGAGAATGAACGAGAGGGTTAGAGTGTTCACTCGCAACAACTTAAGAAGGATCATCTCCATAAAAGACAAGATGAATGCTATCAATAATGTCTCCCAAATCTTAAATGTGGGACTTAAAAAACAAACTAGCAATGTTTCTCAAGTACTCATCCCAAGTAGCTATCTCTAGAAGACGGTGTATGGCCTACTGCGCTGAATCACAAGGATTCAAAATTGTGGCAACACAAGCATCCTTAGGTACAATAGTAGATGAAGGAGATGGAATATCAACACCCGTCACAAGATCCTCAATAGATGAAACAATACCAAGATTCATGTAATGCCCCCACCATGTGAACCCCAAAGGACAACAAGGATACTGCACTATTTTTTTTTTTTTGAAGAGAAACATTGCATAAGATGAATATGTACATACATTACATGAAGAGAAACTATGCATTTTCAACATCATCTATGTCCTCTGGGGTACATGGAATGGTCATTACGAAACCTAAAATTTTATCAAAATGAAAGCGAATAAAAAACCAAGATTACATAATGATGACATACAACCATTAATGATTAAAAGAGAGGAAAATATATTCATCATGTATTACATTTCAACTCATAGTTCAATATTACAATGGTGGAGCATATTTCCACATATACAACTCATCATGGATACAATAGTACATTACATTATGCTTCCCTTATATCAACAAGAAGAGTACACCAAGTACAAGGATAATACATTAATGGAGAATAAGGTACAAAGTGAGGAATAGTCTTCAATAAAGTGAAGCTTTGGAAACTCTGCATCCGCTTCTGCATCACGAACACAACCTGGGAACCCAATGGGGTGCATAGAATGCTCCACCTGACCACGTAGACCCGAAGGTCCACCCCCCATTCTAGGAGTTGACATGAAAGACCCATGACCAAGATAGACAAGCAAAATGATCACAAGACCAAACCACAAGGTCAACCAAAACATATTATACAACAATCTCAATGACCACTTACAAGGTGACTGCTTCCAGAGGCATACAAAGGAAAAGCAAGGGATTCTATGACACCAATATTCATATACTCCCAACTGAAGGGTACACAAATACTTGGGTTCCCAAAGAAGCTCACATCAAGGCTTGGCTTATAAAATTGTCAAAACGAAAAATAAATCAATGAAGAATTCAATCAATCAGGAGAACGCAAGAAATCAAACTTTAACCTCTCAACACCATTCCATGTAACAAAACTTAAAAGCATATTCCATACTCCATTTGTTTAAACATTCCTATTCAATTTGATAAATAAACTAGCTTAATAAGAACATGAAAGGATTATCCATTTGATAATAATCTAACTTCAATGTTCACTTCTTTAATTATAACACACAAATAATTCAAATCTCTCCTAATGATTTTAGATTAATAGATATTCAAGAATCATGTGTTTTATTTTATTTACACGACTATATTGAAATAATTTAATTAAATAAGAACTTATGAAAACCTACAGTAAGTAGACCATCAGATTTAAAATTCCCAGCCTATACATTTGTTACTTTAAAATAATAGATTTAATTAAATGTAATCTATACCTTTGATTATCATAAACTAAATAAATTTAATTAAAATCTAACATAAACAATTTATCTGTAAATCACAAATCTAGTATTAAAAGAATTTGTAAATAAATTTAACTTTAAATAAACTTGTAATTAAACCTAATTTTAAATGCACTTGAGAATAAATCTAATTTTAAATGTATTAGAAAATAAATCTGATTTTGAATGTATCTATAAATAAATCAAATTTTAAATGTACCTGTCCAATAAACACGACACTTATTTATGTTATAACATTTCGCTTACAAAAAGATCATTAAAATATTTAAAGAATTATGTTCATAATATTCTTGAGTAATTAATTTTATCAGCAAAATAGCAAATTATAAGAGCATGAGATTCAACTTTACTTTTTACCTATTCATTCATGAAGAGATCATTTAAAACTAATTTAAGGACTGTATTAATGCCCTTCTAAAACAAATACCTAATTACTCCATTTTAACATGAACAAATTACCTTGAAATATAAATATAAAAGAAACACATCACTTCTCAGTAACAGGGAAAGTGGAATAATATAAATGTAACTAATTCCCTTTCTTCTCTACTATACTTATTTTCCCCAATTTACTACCTAAATGAACCTATACATTTTAAGTTGACAAGCCCCGTAATTCAGATTCAATTGTTTCCCAAAACACATACTACATATAAAAATAACAATTACCGAAATACTAGGAAATGTGTGACATGGAAATCTTTTAAAAGAATTTGAACCAAAATATATAAATATACATACCTAATACTTCTCTGAAAATACGACTTTACATTTAATATTTATTCAAAAAAAAAATATAAAGAATTCTTACCTACTACTCCGAATTCTTATGCTACAAGTTAGTTTTCCTAGCAAGCCCTTTGTGCTACACATTCTATACTTGCTATTTCCTAATAAGGATATCATGGTAAACATGCAACACTACTTTTAACTCGGTTCCCAACAAGAAAGTAACATTGGTACCGCAAGGTAATTTGTAAACTAATCCGCAGGAAACAAGAATTAAAGGGATATGGTTTATCAAAAAAAAGATTGAGATATGAGAATTAGCTAAACCACAAAGTAAAACTTATCCGACCCACACAGTGTTGGAAACAAATTAAAGTAAACACAATATTACGGTTACCAATCCTACAATGACAGTGCCAAGAGGACTATCAATGGTTCAAAAGGAAAGATTAAAATATGGATTGTAAGTATGTGGAAAGCACATAAGCTGCTGGAACACCCAATAAAACAATAGAATAATTTTAATCAAGGAAGCACATGTATTAAGATTAGGGATGTTTGATGCATTGATGGTTATAAAACAATAATAACATGTAATTGAGGGCACCAGACGCACTACTCTTACTTATGTTCTTTTATAATCTTGCAGCAATAAGACTATCACTAGATAATAAATATAAGGCAGCAGAGAGACATATACGTCTCAAACATAATTGTGAACAATGCAAGGGAGCTCTCAAAATCTTTGAATTGATGAAATGTTCAGGAACACGTCCTAACACTGTAAGTTTTGCTTGTGTTCTGGAAAGAAATGCCGCCATGAAGTTTTAGCGGATGAGGGTTGTGCGCCTCTCACACACAACAGTAAAACTTATTGCATTACATATTAAGTTGATCCTAAGGAGAGCATGGTTGACCTACATGCCGTAAAGGCTGTCATGAATAGACCCAAAACCTATTACTAAGAAGCCAGTTAAACCTGCAGTGCCTGCATATCATATATGAAAAATACAAGCCTCCAATGATAGGGGGATAAACTAAGAGCAGCTAATTTATGCAATGCCACGGCCTGGAGATGAGGAGATGAAGCTAATAAGAGGATCGAACAGAGAAAGTGAGGTTGCGATACAACAAGGCTGAAGGCATTAACTTGGCAACTGAAGGCAGCAGGATACTTCCAGATTCGAGACTTAACCTAAAGTTGTGGAAGGAAAGAAGAGAATCGGTTATTGTCATCAGAAATATCCATGGTATGATCTTCGAAAACAAATTGCCCACTCATATTCACGGCCCATATTCACCGCTCGAAGATTACACAGGAGTCTTCATGGAGAACACAACGATTACACCATAGGAGGCTAGCATGGACGGGGAAATTTTGAGTGGAGACAACCGCACCATTAAACTATCTAAGACATTGATTCGGGGCGAAACTTAGAGATCACAGTAAAGGCGTTAAAATAACGCATACATTTGCAGTATAAAAATAAAATCAAATGCCAAAATAAAATGAAATTGAGGTTTAGCAAGGTGCAGAGCAGGGACGAGTTAGTTTGGCAAATAAAATGCATATTAAGCCGAACTGTTCAACAAAACGTTTTATGCAAATCAAATGTGAATTTGAAATAACATCACCAACTGAAGGTCTTGTTTGATAACGGAATTGGCGAGCTCTGTTCCAACTTTCTCCTACTGTAATTTTCTTTTCACCTTTTTACCTGGGTATATTTTCCTCTATTCCCAAATCTCTGTTTTTCTCCGAAATTATCATCCTCCCTCTTTTTTTTTTTTAACCTCCCCACTCAGCCAAAATAAATTAAAGAACACTTTAGAGTTTAGGAGACGGGTGGAAAATTTCACAGATTTCAATTCCAACACCCGACAATTACCTTTTACCCCGTTTAACCACCTAGAGGAAAATCTCTTCATTCTAGAAAATTTAGACACCTACCCCCCGCTAAAATTTGATTGCAACTACGGATAAATATAACATCAGATTTTTAAATTAAATTAACCATTTCGTTCTTGAGAATGCTTCGTTCTCGAGAATGCTTTTAAATATAAATATATTTTTATATATATATTTTAAAATTTACCAAATGAAGTAATTAACAATATATATATTTAAAATTTACCAAATATAGTAATTAACAAAATATTTATTTTTGAATAAATCCTTGATAACAATTAAATAAATAATATTATTTAATTAAATAAACAATATTGTTTAATTGCTAATTGAAATTTTAACAAAGCTGCAATTAAAATATTAGTCTATTTATAATTAAGAAAATTAACAATTAAAATAATATTCTTTTAAATTTACAAACATAATTTAAAATTTTCAAACTAATTTAATATTTAATTAAATTCTTGGTAATCACTTTACTAATTAAATTTAATGCTTAATTAAATTAATTTCAACAATAATAGTGACCATCATTAAATTAAATTAACTAATTAACAATGACGATAATGCATCAAAATCAACAATTAACATATTAAAATTAATACTTAAAATGAACGACATAAGACAAAACGATACCAAACAAAACGAGGTACTGACGGACGACATCGTCAAACAATGATGAGATGACAGACATGGACGGGGATACTTTCTTGTCAAATCCCTAAACCATGTCATATCCATTGGGTATGTTGGGCACACTCAGACCCAACGATGCGGGTGGAGTCGATGCCCGGTACTTGCAGTCCTGCATAAAACCAAGTGTCGAAACAACATATATGTTCAATGCCAAACACATCGTGAGAGAGAATTGCAGTGTGGCAGGGCGCTCACGGATGAGCGATGCAACACCGTCCCTCTCACTTGAACCTCAAACAATAACCATATTCTAAACAACATCATCATTAACCGATAAGTAAACAACTGCATAAGCATGACATCCAACACATACGTCCACATATCAAAAGTAGCAGTGTCAAAGACAACCTAGTCAATTAAGTAGAACCGACAATCAACCAAACAACATGGTGAAACAGTCACCAACATAGCCTCGAGTATGCATCAAACATAAGCAGTATCCGAACATAAACAACCACACACACAAAAAGGTATCATAGGAGTACAGTAACACGAGAGGCACTACAATCCAAATGACCATATTGAATCTCCTCAAAATTGTTCACACAAGATGCCTCAATATGAACATTTGTCGAATCATTAGGAGAAAAATGTGAGAAGGTGTAGACTCAAGATTGGTGATCAACCTCCTCAACACAACTATATCTCTGCTATACAAATCTCGGATTATGACATAATCTGGTGTGAACTCAACACTCTTGCATGCTCCACCATGTGTGATCTGATAGATAGAAAGGATATTGGTTGACAATGAAGGCACACAAAGAACATCATTGAATGCTCTGTCATCCATGTCAAGAGATCCCTTCCCAAAAACACACATATATGTGTTATAAGCCATCAGGATGGGTGGTGATGAAAAAGTCTCAAATGAAGAGAACATATTTTTTAATGAAGCCATGTGATGTGAGGCTCCTGAATCAAGTATCCACCTTTTTGACTTAGAATCTACAACTACAACAAGTGCTTTCCCCTTGAGTTTATTGGACTTTGATGAAGAAGAAGAAGATGAACCCTTTAATGATGAAGACTCGTTGATTTGATGCTTCTTAAGAAGATGCTTCAACTCATCAATCTATTTTGAATAAAATTGATGTTCATCATGCCCTGATTTCTTGCAATATGCACATGTAGGCTTCTCCTTCTTAGATGATTCCCCTTTTGAGGGCTTTATGTGGCTTTTTTTCTTCTTCTTTTGCTTCTTATCAAGATTCCCTAATTCTTTATGTACCTTAGACTCTGTTAGCTCTCAAAAACGCAGGAAAAATACCTCAAGAGGTTGCCAATCTCTTGATACATTTCAGGGTAACAGACAAGGCCAATGATATAAACCTTATACTCTTCAGGTGTTGCCAGACCTAGGCGGGTGTACCTACAACAATGAAGCAGACTTGACCAATGCTTATTTCCTAAAGTGATTTACCCACACTGGAAAATAGGAGTGGATAAATGAATTTTAATTTGGTATAAATTGTATAAGCAATATCAAGGAAAAAATCTAATATGTTCATATGATAAAAAAATGAATGAAATTAAACAGTAGAATGGTAGAGACTAGTGCCTTATTGGGTGCATAGAGTCAAATGAAAATCTGAATGAATAACTTCTTTCTGGCAAAACTCAAATTGTTTGGCATGTAGGTTTAAGTTTATAACTGGTATAAACATGCAAGAATGTGACTATTGAGTTCTTAATGATCCAAATGAGATTCCCTAATTACTATGATTGACTAAGAGGATTTAATCTCTCCTTGAAAGAACCAGTTAATCCAATCATACAGTTACAACAAATTGATATTTTTCAGTTTAAACAATTAGAAAACATCAACCTTGGAGACAACTTCAGCAATACTTTAAATTGACACAAAAAACAACTAAAACCAAAAAATTATCACCAAATCAAATGAATTCAATTGAAATCTCCATTATTTTTTACATGCATCATAGTCTCAAAATTCAACATTTTGATCTACTGTATTTTATTTTTCCTCTCTCTTTTGCTGTCAAAAATTGGTATTTATATTGGCCACATGAAAAGTTGCGCCCATTCGCATTCACATCCGCGGTGATCCATTTGTTCGGGCCTTTTCCATGCTCATTAGACACCCTCTGAGACGTCTTGCTGCTTCCCCGACACTCCAAGTCTCTTCGATTGTCAATAGATTATATATCGCTATGTAGTCCTGTAGTTACACTGACGTCGTGAGTCTTCCCGATGCCCTATGCCTTCAGTCTTGAGTATCGCTGTGACTTTCAGGGGTCGACAAACATTCCTCCGACTACATCATGTTTTTCCGAGACTTGTCCTTCATCAATTCTGATTGTCGAGACATAGTGGTTTTCCTGCCGATGAAACTTCATTCGGCATGAGCTTCCTATCTCTCTCCGATGATGCCAGTCTCGCCGAGTCCATTCTTGTCCAAATATACCGCCAAGTCCCAATGTAGTCCTATTGCTGTGACATAATGGGTCGGTAGGACTCCGTGACTTCATATCGATGACAACAACGTAACCCACCTTGCCTTATCGGTAAGACCAAATGAACGTTGCAGGACGTTACTCTAATTGCTCCTGTCTCGCCGAACTTTCACTTTTGTACTTCATCGGTATGACATATAGGTGCTCGCTATGACTAATCTTGACAATTGTTGTCTCGCCAATATGTCTCTATATCTTCAATCGGTAAGACACAAATAGACTCAATATGACTCATTCTGATGAACTTTATCTTGCCGATAGGATCCTTTGGTTTTTGAGACAATGAATTGCATCATGCCGATATGTGTCTTCAGATGAAATCATATCGGTATGACATTCCTGAACTCTTGCCGATAGACTGCAAAAGATATACATTAGTATAAAATGCTTTATGGATCGGGGAGACCCTCACCATCTCTTGCCGATATGAATTATACATTGAAATACTCAAGGTTAGATGAATTCTATGGGACCACATGACAGAATATGGGAAAAAATGTTATGAAGAGAGGATTCTTGTGCTTATGGTAAGGAATTCTTTGGAAACTCATGAATATAAACAATTGTAAAATTTTCAAAATTTTACAGTTCTAACAGACTCACTAGCCAACAATGCTTGTGACTTGGAAGACTTGATTAGACCCATGTTCATTAACTTAACTTCCTCTTGGATTAGGAGATTTATAAAGTCATCAAAATTAGGATCAACATATGATGCTCCCATAGAAAGTCAATGGGTATGAAAGCCAAAAACAAACACTGAATACTTAGGACCAAGCTTGGATAACACATTTAGAATCAATTGTAAATCCTCATCAATGTTGCAATCTTTTAGCTGTGTTCTTAGTTGCTTAACTTTGGAGATGTAGTCTTGGATGTGGTAAAAAAATTTAGGATCAAGATTCATCAAATCATTATCAATTTGATATCCCCTAATCTTATATGTTTTACCATACAATTTTTCAAAAGCCTCCCAAGCCTCTTTAGGTGTTTTCCATGATTCAACATGAAATTGTAAATCAAATGAGACTAATGAACATATGCATCCAAGTGCTTTCTCACAATCAAGCTCCCATTTTTCCAATCCTTTAGCATTAGTAGGTTGAGGAATAGTTTCCTTCAGATAGCCTATTAGACCTTTCATCATGAGATAATTCCACAAATATTTTCTCCATGTAGCATAATTATGTGGAGTAAGAAGTTCAATTTGTGATTTCCCCATCCCCCCCCCCAAATTACTCAATCATGAAACACCCCAAAAAATATGATTTGTGGCACTTTATACTTAGTGCGATTATAGGTGCCAATTTTCAAAAACAACAAAGTGGACTTGATCTTAGTGCTTCCAAATTGCCAAATTTGGCCATAATCTCAAAGTAAATTTTTTACAAAAAATGAGATCAATTTGATCACAAAAAAGGAAATTACATGAAAAATTATGCACTTTCAAAAAAATCACCCAAAAGTGTTACCGTATGAGTGAGAACAAATCCTCATAACTTCCCAAAATGAGAACGACTCGGCAACAACTTTGAAAATCTACAATTTTTGAAAAAATTAGGCACCAAAATAAAAAAACAATTATACCACTTTGAAGAGTGTGAAATTATACCCCAAATAAAAAAAAATCTTGAAAAAGGGAGCTTGTATGACCAAGATATGCCCTTCTGAAGTTGGATTGCAAAATCAAAACTGATGATGGAGAGGGGGGTAGATTGGAGTGACCTATTAACGATTGTTTGGCCGTCAAATTTAAGATAATGAATTATGACAGTCATCTAGATGTCAAATTTAACACAGTTTTGGATGATGGTCATTTTGTCGTCAAATTTAACATGATGTTTTATGACTGTCATTTGGCCGTCAAATTTAACACGATGTTTTTTTATGGTCATTTGGTTGTCAAATTTAAGATAGTCACGTGAAAAAAGCTAAATTTTTTTTTTGCACGAAAATATGAAGCATTATATATGAAAATAGAGGTTTTTGAGCCTTCTAAATTCAATGGAAAGGTTTATTTTGACCCAAAATGCTCCAAAATTGTAGCTAACCTTCTAGATTTGGCAACCACACTTCAACTTCAAACCCTCATAGATCTGGCCACATATGTTCGATTTGGATGAAACAAAAGGAAAAACTGACTTTCTTGAACCCTCTAATCATAATGGTGAGCTCATATTTGCACCAAAAAGCTCCAATTTGAACCTACAATACAAAGCCACAAAGAGGAAACCCCCAAATCTAGTATTTCTTTCAAGCTTTTATGATTCTTCAGATCATCATTCGATGCAAGAGAAGAGCATACTCAAATTTTCAAGATTTACCGAGATCTCTCAATAAACACTAATAAGAAGCAATTCCACAAGCTCTGATACCATGTAGGATTTTATGGTGAACTCCTCAAACATCCCAGGATCACCTACAAGACAAAATAACTTTTGCAAGAGAGAAATGGAAAAAATATCATGCTATCATTAAGGATGCAAGAATTCCAAACTAAATATGACAAAGTCCATATGATGCCTTGCTTATATAGGCAAGGTGGTGAATAAGATTAGACAAGATCATGACAAGATTATGACAAGTGTCTTAATCCTATCACATGAGACAACTAACTCATAACAACCTAGGACAAGATAAGTTCTAGAAAAGACAACTCATCCTTCTAGAAGGAATCTTAGAGCCTAAGTAAGCTTAACATGTGAATATGTCCCCTAAGTCCCTAGTGAATGAATTAACTAGGTAAAAGACATTTATTCACACCAACACCCTTTAAATCTATATTAGGATTCATAAAAATCAAAGAATCAATGAAAGTCTCAATAGGATGAGAAGCATAAAGAGAAGTCTTTATGTCATGGCAATGCTTAATAACTTCATCACAATAAAGTTCATTTTTTGTATCATCACCATATGGTATGTATTATAATTGTCAAGGGGTACAAGATAGTCATAAAAAGATCTTCTAGAAATGGAGATTAATTTGAGTATTCATGCATCTACCAAATTTTGGTCTAAAGAGTGTGAGCACACTCAATATGTGAGATTTCACACATAATGTCACCATTAACATTGCATAAAATCAATCCTATGAAATGAGCATTCATGTTAGCCTATATGTGCTTCTACCAATAAATACCATGTTCAAGAACAAGTCCATAGAGATGGGGTAAGAAAATAACCTACCTAATATTTTTTAAGATTTCATATCACCAAGACTTATAGTTCTATTTTTTTTAAGATGATAATAGAAGGATGCATTGAAAAACCCATTATTAACTATGATAGACTCCTCAAATAAGTCAATCAAATACTAAATTAGCAAAAGCAATGCACAGCCTCCTAAAATAACTAATTTAGGAAACCCCCTAGTAAAATACGATGATGACACTTTGTCCTTAGTGTATTTATAACTTCCACTTACCAAAAAATACAAAGTGGTCTTGAATTTAGTGCTTACAAGTGCCAAAATAGACTACAATCATGAAAGTACAATTTGAAATTATAATAATTACAATCTAATAGAATCCCTATGAACTACATAAAAAATATGTACTTTCA
The DNA here is from genome assembly GCA_007258455.2 of Sequoia sempervirens. Lineage (NCBI taxonomy): Eukaryota > Viridiplantae > Streptophyta > Pinopsida > Cupressales > Cupressaceae > Sequoia > Sequoia sempervirens. The sequence continues at coordinate 136,781,909 of VDFB02358134.1, read as the reverse complement.
AAAAATGGTTCTTTAAAAGGAGTCCATATGAGACCAAATGAAGCCTCTAAAGGTCCCAAAATGGGAACTACATAGCAACACATGTGATAAGCTATAAATTATGGATAAACTATGCATAAAAATCAAAAGTAAGTTATACCACCATGAAATACACACAAAAATAACCCAAATAAAAAAATCTAATGAATAAGGAGATTGTATGACCTAGAATTGAGCATAGGAAGTTCATGAACAATAACCAAAGCTCTAATAGTGAAGGGAGAATGCACCTATTGATGCTAGCATGTTGTCACCACCAAAATAAATGCAAAAATACTTCCATATTTGGTGGTACACCAAATTTAGAGACCCATTAGATAAATTTTGAGTTTTACTAACTTAATTTGTGTCACTAAATCTAGGAAACCACTACTAAATTTAGATAGTTGGTACAATGACAAAGCTACCAAATCTCCTGCTAAATTTGAAATTTTGTTGAGTTTTTTGGAGAGGGATTTCTTGTATGCTACATGGATCCTATATGTTAGGGTCACTAAGGAAAGAGTGTTTGTGAAACCCCTAAAACATAGGTTACAACTTTGTAAGGTTATGAACCTTACCAAAAGGTTGTGAGACATGAGAGTGCCCCTCTATGGCTCCCTTAATTTTTATTTTATTTATAATAAAAAATAAAATTTATAAATAGATTGGGGTCTACCTATATAGAACTCCTCATATCCCATTTTTTATCAAGGAAAAATAGCAACCCATTTTTTTTAAATTATACATAAAAACTTATACCTACACAATAATTTGTTGCCTATGCAAGAAAGGAATCTCCCAGATGCCAATAAATATTTCATAGGGGGATGAAATTTTCCTTTGGGGATTGGTCCAAACTACTTCAATTTTGATGATTTGAAAAATTTCTATGGGTTTTGGGGTCCTCGTTGTAATGGTAGGATTGGGTTTAACCCGAAATGCTTCAAAATGATGGCTACTTGTTGGATCTAGGAAACACATCCCAAACTAAAACCCTCATAGATTAGCCTCTAATGTCCAATCACAACACAAAAAAAAGGAAAAAATTACCTTTTCAGATGTTTTGGACTTAATGGTGAGCTTATATTTACTCCACCAATCTCCAAATTCACCTACAATACAAAGTCATATAAAGAGAAATCCCTAGATTTTGGTATTTCTATCAATTGTTTTATTCTCTAAATCATCCAAAGATGCAAAATAAGAGCATACTTAGTACTTTAAGAAAAATAATATCTATCAAATATATTTTAAGATACTAACCAAAGTCACTCTCCTGCTATGATATTATGTAAGATTTATTGATGGTGGAGACCTAAAATTTAAGTGACATGAATAAGACCTAATAGAAAAAGTACAACAAAAGATTGCATAAATGCAATATGATTTCTATTCTAATTTGGATGTAATTACAATTACAAGGACGATCAAGAGTAATCTATAAGTGGGTATATAAGGTACTCCACCAATAGATGTGAATCTAAAACTAATGTGGGATAAAGGAGATATAGTCAAACATGTGTAGTTCAACTCCATCAAAAAAGGGAAGTACAAGTCACATGATGCAAGTACAACCTACCCAAGTAGGTAACTACTTAAGTAAGCTTATCATATCCTAGATGCATAATATATAATAAATTGGTTAAGTAAATAAAATAATAAAATAATGCATTGACACAAAAATAATAAACATGATGCCTTAGTTCTATTGTCCTTGGTGGAGGTCTAAATTTGCATGTTTTTTGGGTTTAATATTTTAGTGGACGCAAATTGCATTATTTTGAGATTTGTGAATTTTTCAATTTACTCTAGTTTTAGTATTTGGTCAATGGTAATTCTTCTAACACCTTTGTTGGAGGTTGCATGTGTGTAGTATGAGGTTGTGGGTTGTATGTTTTTGTACCTTGCATTTTGCACATAGAACTCAAGATTAGATCTATGAAGTGTTGATGGTGTCGTTTGTGTGTAATAAGGAGAGCCACTATAATAATAATGTTAGTGAGTTGCTAGTCCTTTTAGGAATTTTGGTTTTTTCTTGTAGATTATTTATATCTAATGGAGCTACAAAATTTGGTTTGTTGACAATTTTCTCATCATTTAGCATTGGCATGTTAAGGTGGTTGAATGAATAATTTATCTTTTGAAGGCCATGTAAGAATCAAGAAGGGATGTCTTATGGTTTTTGGGACATGGACTATAGTGTCATGATAGACTCCAAATCATATTTTAGTGGGGGATTTTTTATAGGAACATAGTTGTGATATTATCTTCTAACTTGAATATGGTGACCATGATGTCATGGTAAAATCCTATGCCCATGGTGGGAGTTTTGGCATGACATGGTTTTGTTTGTGATGATTCCTTTTAGATGTTCATCACATTATCATTGATATATTTGGGTCATCCCCAATAGAAATTTTTGGCAATGATGTGAATCTATCATTTCTTAACAAATTGTATTCTATTATTGAAGATATGTATTATTGTGCATTAGTGGACTCTGGATATCTAGTGAGACTCTTGGTATATTATAGCCGCTTTAGTGTAGATTTCTTGCATGGAGACATGTGATATTTTGTTGTGAAGATGTAAATCATGGTTCCATAGGGGATTTATCATAATTTGCATTGATCGTGTAGTGGTGAAAGAACATAAAACCAACCTTCTAAGTATACATGCTTAAAATGTAGTATTTGTGTTCTCTATGATACTAACTATAAACCATAAATATATCAAAAATACAAAACTAAAAATAGCAGAAATGGCCTATAAATAGAAATTAAAAGATCTAAGGAATGGAAATATGTACTCTTGATATGATTAGATGAATAAAAGATTAAAAAATAACACATGCACCTAATATAAACTAAATTTGAGACTAGAAATGAATTATGGTGACCTAAAACTACTTGTAAGGTAAATTTGGTGGCTATTATATTTTTTTAAAGGGGGGTGTTGTTGATGTGCTAGAGGGGCATTGTTGACCTTCAAGGTACATGTGACCTTGACTCCAATATATCTATAAATTTCAAGGAAGGTTTTTCTTCAGTATTAGACCTTATCTTCACTCAACATCAATGAGCACTCACTATAGATAATAAGACATTCAAGTATGAGCATGGAGGTAAGAAAAATGGTTGTGTTTTTTAGGAGACTATCTTAGCTAATCCCCTATTGGGCATGTTTTAAATTTCTACAAAACCACTAACAAAAAAATTGGAACAAGTGTGTAGACCTAGTGGTAGTGATGGTGGTGTATGAACTATGGCAGTTAGACAAGAAAATAAACCCTAAGAGGTATATCTAAAAGAAGTGGTATATCATTGTAATAGGGGGAACAAGGAGATGGAAAGTTGATCACAAAGGGACAAACACAAAATGTCAGGGATTTTAGATAAAGTTAATGTTGTAATGGTGAGAGTATGTTGATTTAAGGAATGGAAAAATGGTTTCTAATGGTTCATAGGTGAATGGAATAGGGAAATAAGGTATAGAAATGGAAACAAAATTGAAAAAATGAGGAACACATTCCTATATCCTCATTTCTTCAATCTTGTCTATTACCCTCTTACCTTGATGATGTGATTGTAATTTTCATTTTAGAGATATAAAAGGGAAATTAGGTTTTCACAACAATGTCTTATGAGTCAAAATTTGAAAAGGAGGCTTATATTTGATTCAAAACTAGGTTTTTAGGGTTTATGCATGAAAAATGTAGTAAGGATTAGAGAAACAAAAAGTAGGAAAAGTTTTATTTATAAATTCAATAAGGTTATTTGTACCCTAAGCTCATATATGACCTAGGCACCTATGCACATATAGCCTAGGGGTACAAATAACCTTCCATGTTGTAAGTCACTACTTTTAAGGGGTGGTAAGGATTATTTTTTAAGGATAGGATGCTTGCATTGCTAGTTTTTTTATCACTAAGAGATGGTCAAAAACATGTGTAAGTGAGAATAAAAAATAATAGGGGGATGAACTGTGAGGCATGGCTAATATTATTTTAGAAACATTGATTTGATTTTATGTATGTATGTAGTTTGGGGTGTGTGTGTGTTTGGACATGGTTGATATTAAGATTTTGGTTTATGGATATTATTATTTTGGGATATGGACATGGATGTTTTATATGCATGCTTAGATATTTGCTTATAAATGAAATAATATGTTCATTTAATAAAATAACTCGATTATGAAGTATTATGGTTATATGTTTAATTTCTGCAAAAATAATTATTTTTAATTATTATGATAGATTTTATGATTATTTGATGTTAGAAATTTTAATGTTTATATTTATTGTTTCGGCTATAATTTTCAAAATGTACTAATGTTTCTAATAAGATGTTTCAGGTGGGCAGGTTCCTTAAGAGTTGGAGACAAAATCCAAATGCTAAATGTTTATTATTGGTTTTAATTTTGTCAAAGGGGATTAATGTTTGAGTGTAATTTGGTTTCAATGTCCATTTATTAATGGGGGGAAAATATGTTTTTATTGAATTATCTTTTTATTTGGATATTATATTGTGGAAATTGAAGAGTTGGGAGTTATTTTTATTTTAATAAGGGAATTTGAATGGTTGTGGGGAAGAGGGAAAGAGAATGTTGTAGATTGTTTTATGTCTTCATTCTATTTTTATTATTTTTTGCTGGGGAAAGGAAGGGGGGAGCAAGATGGAGATAGCTGGAATGATTTGTTTGTAGGATGAAAAGAATTCAGATAATTTGGTTAGGTTATTTGGGTTGATCCTAACTTGGACAACCAAGGTATGATTTGAATTTTATTGGTAATTTTAGTATTGTCATTGAATTCTTGATAGATTGTGTTAATGTGTCAAAAAAATTGTTGTCTGTAATTGATTTTATGCAGTATCATGTTTAAGTAATAAGGGGTTGGGTTTAATTAAGGAGTTGATCTCTCCTAAAGGCTGAGAGCCTCCTTCGTTTGGGGTTGAGAAGGGCGTGGAGCCTCTCTTGGAGATCTTTGATATGTAAAAAAAAAAAGTAAATGAGAAAGGAAGAGTGGAATTGATGGAGTATGTGGAGTGTGGTTTGTTGTTGGAAAGTTGTGATTGGAAGGGTTTGGTTTTGGAAGGATGGTAGTGGTAGTATGCTAAAGAATGGAGTTGAATGTTTATGATGGAGAAAGATGTTTGGTCCCCAAGAGAGAAGGGAATCCCCCTTCTCCCCCTTTACAATAATTCCGTGAGTGGTATCTTTGTGACTGAGTTAGTGTTTATGTTTTTCTGTTCTTTTATTTGAGTTGAGCATTTGGGATTTTGTCTACCGCTCGGGGGTGGACTTGATTACATCATTCCTATAGTTCCCTTCTCCTCCTTTACAATAATTCTGTGAGTGGATTCTTTGTGACTGAGTCGGTGTTTATGTTTTTCTGTTCTTTTATTTGGGTTGAGCATTTGGGATTTTGTCTACCACTCGGGGGTGGACTTGATTACATCAGTCCTATAGCTCGGAGGAGAGTAGGACTAGGATGCTCTATTCAATGTTTGTAGGTTTAGAGAGCAATCTGGATTTGTTGAAGAACATTAGATGTATGAAAAATTCTTTTATATTGCTGATCCAAAATGATTGTCAATTTATTCGGAGTTGCAATATGGAAAAATCTTTGACTGTAAGCAAAGGATTTTTCAATGTTCGATTTCAAGATTCAAGTAAATTGTATGCATTGTTATTCTTGTTTATATATATAATTGTTCCTTAGTAATCAGTTGAAACATTAAATGTTCTAATTATTAACCATGTTTAAAACTATTGTTGTGATTGCTCATTGTCTAGACCATTACATATTAATTTAATGGATTTCTTAAAAATAATAATAATAATAATCTTGTTATTAAATCCATATTATTATTAAATTTTAAATTCAATGAAAGTAATTTTTCTTTAATTAATTAATCTTATTAGTTATTTAGTTGCAGTTTATTAGTTCATTTTAGAATGGACATTACATAGATATCAGAACACCAGATTGCAACACTTTGGGAGCTTTGGAAATCTGAAGTGACAAAGTTGTGTCTATTCTTCTTTATTTCCCTGTTGTTGTTTGAGTCATATCAAGACTGCTGCTTTCTGACAGTTAAATTTCCCTGGTGGTTAGAAGACTCCTTGTGTGTTACAAGACTACCCCAATGGTTACACAATTTACACTGGTTTTTGGTGACAAGTCCACTCAGCTTCTCAAAAGGGAAGTTAGAAGATGTTGGAATTTTCCACCAAGGCATATGTACAATTATAATGCGTCAAATGCTTTTTGGGGGTTGTAGCTAAGAAGATTCACCTATGTGAGGGAAAATTGAGGGACATCCAGGGGAAACTTACAGACACCATTGTAATGATTGTGGAAAAATTGGAAGATGATGACTATCAGATATGCAAGGTTGAGTTCTCAACCAAAGCAGCGAGTTAAGGGAAATAGTTTATACCATACATCTAGAGGGTTGACTCAATCTTTTATATTTTGCTATTTCACAATAGTTCCATTTGACCTTTTTTTTTTTTTTTTTTTTAAGGTTGAAATTGACTACTGGTTTTAGTTAGTCGGTTTAATTTGTAACTAACTGGGGAAATGTTGTAAGAACCTAGATTTTATACTCTTTATGGGTTGGAAACATTTTAATTTTGACAGTGAATCTGAATAATCTCTTTATTTCTTTAGTTTCCAATCTAAGTCTGGATTTATTAAGTGGCATTACTGTAGTTTATATGGAAGTATTCGTGCAAGTAATTGGATATCTGTGTTAATGCATTCTCTATCAAAATTGTGAGTGGTGATTGTGAGCTAATAATTTGTGCATTCCCATGATAGTCACGTGTCTCATTACTTGAGTGTTAAATCTCGTTGAATATTGGATGAGAGGTTTGGATGCTTGCATGGATCTTTCAAAGAAATTGGTTATACAACTTCGTGATTAAACATACTTATTCTTCTCTCCCTACCTCTTATATTATCTTTTGGATTTATTTTTAAAATCTGTTAGATGTGATTAGGATTAAACTCTAAGTAAAGATTGTTAAGTTTAAACTTTTTTGGTTTAATTGCTATTTCTTTTGTTGTGAATCTTGAATGAACATGCCTGGTTGATAAAGAATAATATAAGAAGTAATAGAACTAGATAAAACCTATAGATGTTAACCTATCAATCCAAGCCCAGATACAACCAGAATCCTCTTGTGGGAGCTCAGTCTCTTAAAAGATTCCGCATCCATCGATTCCTTAATGGGTCACGTGAACCTTGGGGTTGTAAAGTTTCTTTCAAATGAGGCATAGTCTGCTCTTAAAAGTTGGTGTGTCAAAACACACATCAACAATTAACAATATCTTTATAATAGAAGGTATTTGAAATGCTCTTGCCATGGTTGGTGGAAAGAGGATTTTTCTGCAATAAAAACATACATACAGTTGGAACCTTTTTTTCAAATGGCAGTTGGAGTAGAATCTGCTATAACATGCAGTTTAAGATTTATGTTTTCCAAATCTTAGTTAAGCATTCTAAGTAAATAAAGGGTCAGAATATCAGCTATAACTGAAATTGATGGGCCGCAATATACAATATTGTAGAATGTAAGGTAATAAGTAAATTCCCTTCTAAAGGCATCATGTGGAATTACAAGAGGACTATTGTCTAATTGAATTTATGTGTTGTTTACAAGTGCTGAAAAACAAACATTTTTCAGGTATTTGAGCCAAGGCTATAAATTTCTATCATCAATCAAACAAAGACTGTGTCAATCAGTATTATTAATCTAACTGTGTGAACATCAGTAGCTAGCAGTTGACATGAAATATATACAGAATTGATAAAATGGAATTTTATTTGATTCTCATTTTCTTTGAACTCTTACTGTGTATTAATGGTACAACTACCAGTAGTTAATTTGACTATCTGTGATTTGGATGTTATGTGGGAAGTCTCCTCTAGTATCAAATTATGTCTTTCTTATCCCCTAAAAATTTTGGACAAACTGAAGTTTCAGTTTAGTCTAAACATAATGTTTGCAGCTTTGCTTATGTTCGAAGTTCAAACCCTTATATTCATCGAATCCTGACTAGCAAAATTTATTATTCTACAACAACCTTTGTCTCAAATATGTTAAAAAGCAGGTTTCCAACCATGGTCTCTAAAATGGTCTTCATCAACTGCTTGTTTCCTTGAGGGCCTTTTCTCCTGTAGGGCTATTTTTACTTGATCTTGGATTATACTGATGAGATTATCCAGTTTTGAGGTAATTCACCCCATATAGGTTCACATTGTTTTTTTTAGAATTTTTCATGGAAAGGAGATTGGCTTATGTTTAATGTTTACATTTCTTTATTGTTTTCATGTTTCTTCCAAGAGTACTTATGGCTTTGGATCTATCTTGTGATGCCTTTATTGTTTAACTGTTTCAGGAAAATCAAGCTTAGGTCCTTTCTAAATCACATCATATGAAAAGTTGACAAGTTCATCTAGATTTACCTATCATTGTTTTGTTATTTTGGGTAAATAATAAATAATAACCTTTATATGAAAGTTAAGGGCTTTGTTCAGGAATAATACACACAATGACAAAAAGAAATGTACAATGCTATGATTACTGCATTTAAGGTGTGAAGCCCTAATAGAGAACATGCATGGACTCCACTACATACAAATGGAACTACAACAAGGAACTTTGATTAAGTTGAGAAAGATGCTTGTCAATTAATGATGTAGTTTACGACAAGAAAGTGATATAGAATTTGATTGAGAGGTTGAAGCTCTTTGAAAAATGCATGGTATCTTAAAAGATTATGTTATATTTAGAATCATGCGATGCTTGGAAAGTCTTAAAACAAGTTTTAGGAACCCCCTGTGGAAGCTTAAGCTGGTTGTACTTCACAGTATCATTTACTGATTCCGGTCATCAGTCTACCAAATATGCTTATTTTGTTACCTCATTCTCAATGGATTTGTTTCACAGTGAACTTGTTTGGTTTTATTATGTACATATTGATGATTTTAAACGAGGACATCATCAGCCATTAACAATGAGAAAATTGTGCTTGCAAAGTGCTTGTCAATTAACATAATTTTGAATATCTGTGGTGGTTTTGTATAATGCAGGTAATTATCTATATACCATATTATATTCTAGCTGTGAAACTGACAATTGACTATTTGTTTATTCTTGAATGTTGGATTTGGAAAGCATGCATTGTTGTTGTGACCAATTGTGGGGTTTTTGTGTATAGTAAAAAGTTGTTTCCTGTTAATAGATGCATGTATCTTCTCTTTCATAGTTGCTTATCATTTCGAATCATGCATAGCATTATTCTCAGCAATGTATTATTTAAATACAAATAGTTGGATGAGTAAGATTTCGGGTTATTAGCTTTTGTATTCCATGTGACCCTTTCTCCTTGAGATATTTTGTCAAACAGTTCTCGTGCCTTGTATAAGCTTCCTCATTCCACATACATGTCGAGCAGGGCACTACAATATAATATCTGATAAAATAATTCCCTTGCCATTATGCATAGATGAATGATTCATACCTTGCTTCAAGCTATCATTTTGGGCATAGATTGGCAGTATTCTGGCAAAGGTAAATTGATCAGGTTTGATGATTGTTCATTGCAATTGGTGGAGCAGTGTAAATGTCTTTTAAGGGTAGCCATGTTTCCTATAAGCTACAATTATGGAGTTCCATGATGAGACGTCTTTTTCTGCTATGTCATCAAACATTCTTCGTGCATCTCCCAAATCCCCGCGCTTGATATACAAGTTGACAAGTTTTTGTTGGTGATGAAAGAATGGATGTGGTTACCTTATGAAAATGTAGTCTTAGTACTCCAGGGATGGTGTAAGAGAAGTGTGGATGCAAGAGAGGAAAAGGAAAGGAGATCTGACAGGTGCTCAGGTAAGGTCTAGATATCTTGCTACCATTACAGGTATTCATTATTTATCTATGGGTATTCTTTCCCTGTGTTTCCTTCCTTGACAGCTAATCTTTAATGAGATTGATACCCTATTTCTCTCTTATTTTGCTTCACGTTATCTAGAGTACATGTTTCTTGGGCTTTGGAGAAATATTGTAGATGAAATTTGAAATAGTTTCCTATCTTGATTTCAGCCCTGTGGAGAACTCTTGAATTGTTCCCATCTGTGTTTGACTTCTTAAACTTTTATGAATTGGCTAAGACAAACCAAACCCATATGAACTATGATTTCAGTTGTGCAAAATTCAACCTTCCCTACTGATCTCCAATCAGTTCCTTTCATCTAATTTAAGCATGTCTAGTTATATTTACTCTTGTTGTCTTTGCTATAAGACATATTTATTCTACCTTTGAATTTTTTTTAAAAATTTCCCCGAATCGTGTCTAATATTTCCTTGATAATTGTTGGTACTATTTCTCTTGTCGAGTTTGGTGTGTCATTTGTGGGTGATATTTATACTCCTCACTTTCCCTTTTTGATGGAGTGGATTGTAGCCAAAAACACCTCCTTTAAGCCTTCAGTATGAGCTTTTCATGGTTATTTTATTGCATCACAATGTTATTCATATGAGAGGTCTAAGAAGAAAGAATCATGTTTTGTTTATCATGAATAATGTAGCCAACTTAATCCACTAATAATATTGTAAGAGTTTATTGTGCAAAGAACTTTATGAAAGTGTGAGTTAAATTATATTTATCTAAAATACTTATAAATGTGCATGAGAATGGCCAGACTAATTAAGGTGAATCGATATCTAGAAGGTACTTTTACATTCTTTTTCTTCTATTGTGATTCAATAGAGTAGTTGCTACACACCTTATGTACCTTCCTTCATTGTTCCAAATATTGTGCATTATCTCTCTCGTTTATTATCCCTTGTTATTATTCCATGTGATTAACAAGTATATTGGGAAATACTTTGATTGTAAAAAAAAAAAAGCAAGAAATTATGGTGACAATATTGTTTCTCTTTATCCTTGTAGTTAGGAAGGTATGACATTTAAGTTTCATGATAATAATGTTTCCTCTTATCCTGTCTAATACCGAGTTGGTTGTGTTTAATTATATAGATTTATTTGTCTAGTTAGTTAGCTAAACATGGAATAATCATGAAATTGTTATTGATCCAAAAGAATGCTAAGAGTTTTCCATTTGTATGGTTCATGGACCTTTCATGTGGTTATTCTATCAATAAATAGTTAATTTACAATCAAGGTATTTTACATTCTTTATTAATGATATCCTAAGAGAAATTGGCTTATATAATAAAGTAAGGAACTTATATGATTATTTTTGTATTAGTAATGTACTATTAAGTGAAGGAGTATGTATTTATTTCATTACTATTTTTCTTACCCTAGTGAATAAGTGGATATTATTGTATTAATTTATTAGGTGAAATATGTTATCTAAATTCTTAAACTGTATCATTGGTTTCAGACTTCCATTGTATGCTCTCACCTCACCGTTACAGATCTTGGTGATCAGAAAATGAAGTCGATCCAATGAATAATAGATAAATCCTATATGTATCATTAATCAAGCTATTACATCTAACCTTTGTTTATGGAAATAAGGTACATTATGCCTTTATGTATTCTTCAATCTTATCGTTGGATTCAAATTTATGTCATAGACATTTTGAGATTATCTCTTACATGGGAGGATACAACCAAGATGAAACCTTTATTTCCATATCTTTTTTATAGCTTCCAGGAGGAAGCTTGAGACAAGAGGGGGCGAATGTGAGGCATATCTAGTATTATTTTAGAAACTTTGATTTGATTTTATATATGTATGTAGTTTGGGGTGTGTGTGTGTTTGGACATGGTTGATGTTGAGATTTTGGTTTATGGATATTATTATTTTGGGGTATGGACATGGATGTTTTATATGCATGCTTAGATATTTGCTTATAAATGAAATAATATGTTCATTTAATAAAATACCTTGATTATGAAGTATTATGGTTATATGTTCAATTTCCACAAACAAAATTATTTTTAATTATTTTGATAGATTTTATGATTATTTGATGTTAGAAATTTTAATGTTTATATTTATTATTGGTTTTAATTTTGTCAAGGGGGATTAATTTTTGAGTGTAATTTGGTTTTCATGTCCATTTATTAATGGGGGAAATATGTTTTTATTGAATTATCTTTTTTTTGGATATTATACTATGGAAATTGAAGAGTTGGGAGTTATTTTTATTTTAAAGAGGGAATTTGAATGGTTGGGGGGAGAGGGAAAGAGAGTGTTGCAGATTTTTTTCTTTCTTCATTCTATTTTTACTAATTTCTATTGGGGAAAGGAATGGGGGAACAAGATGGAGATGGCTGGAATGATTTGATTGTAGGATATTGTGGGCTGGGAAAAGAATTCAGATAATTTAGTCAAATAATTTGGGCTGATCCTAACTTGGATAGCCAAGGTATGCTTTGAATTTTATTGGTAAGTTTAGTGTTGTCATTGAATTCTTGATAGATTGTGTTAATGTGTTAGAAAAATATTTGTCTGTAATTGGTTTTGTGTGGTATCATGTTTACGTAATAATGAGTATGGTTGTAATTGAGGAGTTGATCTCACCTAAGGGATGAGAGCCTCCTTTGTTTGGGGTTGAACAGTGTGTGGAGCCTCTCTTGGGGATCTTTGATATGTAAAAAAAAAAATGAGAAAGGAAGAGTGGAATTGATGGAGTGTGTGGAGTGTGGTTTGTTGTTGGAAAGTTGTGATTGGAAGGGTTTGGTTTTGGAAGGATTACAATGGTTGTATGCTGAAGAATGGAGTTAAACATTTATGATGGAGAACGATGTTTGTTCCCCAAGAGGGAAGGGAATCTTCCTTCTCCCACTTTACAAGAATTCTATGAGCAGATTCTTTGTGACTAAGTTGGTGTTTATGTTTTTCTGTTCTTTTATTTGAGTTGAGCATTTGAGATTTTGTCTCTTGCTCAGGGGTGGGCCTGATTACATCAATCCTATGGTTGGGAGGAGAGTAGGACTGGACTGCTCTATTCACTGTTTGCAGGTTTAGAGAGTGATTTGGATTTGTTGAAGAACATTAGATGTATGAAAAATTCTTTTATATTGATGATCCAAAATGATTGTTAATTTATTCAGAGTTGTAGTTTGGAAAAATCTTCGGTTGTAAGTGAAGTATTTTTAGTGTTTGATTTCTGAATTCAAGTAAATTGTATGCATTGTAATTCTTGTTTATATACATAATGTTGTTCCTTAGTAATCAACTAAAAAAATAAATGTTCTAATTATTAACCATGTTCAAAACTATTGTTGTGATTGATCATTGTCTAAACCATTATATATTAAGGTAATGGATTTCTTTAAAAAATAATAATAATAATCTTTTGTTTAGTTGATGTGGGCAAGACTTTGTCAATATTGTTATTAAATCCATACTAAATTTTAAATTCAGTGAAAGTAATTTATCTTTCTTTAATTAATATTATTAGTTTTTTTTTAATTCGTAATAAGTTTATATATTAATAGCAAAAGATTTTACATTTTTTCTACTAAGCAGGAAGTAACAAAAATGTAGATATAGTCTGCTATGGTCGAATACCCAACCACTATAACTAGAACATAAATAAAAAACCCCTTAACCTTTAACTGCATCCATACAAGCTACCTACTAACTGTTGGATTAACCATACTAAACCCCTACCAGGTGACTTATAGGACTGTAATTATAGACTTATTGAAGCATAGAAACCCTAACCACCAGGAAGGCGTTCTCGTGCCCAAAGCCCCTGAAATTTGGAATCATGGTGATGTTTAGAGCAGCTTCATTTTCTTGAATCCCACCACCTTGCCACAATGGCAACAAACATGACCCCAACCACTCAAATCCAAGCTGGACAAACTCAACTAATGTGTCACCCAACGACCAATGGGAATGTTTGATTAACTTACCACCCTTATCACCCCTATGCTTTCCGCAACCAACGGTGTGGAAAGCGGCCCACCCAACTGCCCACTAATCTTATTAGTTATTTAGTTGCGATTTATTAGTTTATTTTAGAATGGGCAATACATGAACATTAAAATGATCACATAAATATAATATGGAGATTGTAAAGTGTATAATTTATATTATTATATTTTCCCCCATTTTAGTGATTGATGTAATAACAACCCTAGATTTTATTTTATTTTATTTTTTCCAATTAAAATCAATAACATAAACTTGCAAATAAAGGTTTACGTAATATTGTTGCAAGGATTGTTATGAAATAATCTAACATTCATTTATTTGTTATTACAATAATCTAGTTGGATAAACATTCATAAGATGTAAAACATGAAACAAAGGTACATATGACACTCCCAGATGAGACATACCTTGGATATGGTGATAAAGTTGATTATTGCAGGTCTGAAGTTGAATGTAGGAGTTGTATTAGGGTTGTAGCTTACTATTCATAGGTAAAGGTAGACAAGAACCACCAAAATTCATCACCCAACATGTAAAATACTTCTCCCAATAACTCAGACCAATGTTGCAATGACCCAACAATCTTCAAACAACCTTTTTAAAAGCTAAAGAATGGATAGGTATAGATTTTTCATAGCATTTCAGTCCTTACCCAAAACTATATGGCTTCCATATGTGCACACAAACACCTCAAAAAAACTCAAAATATTCTAAAAACAAACCCGAGACATATCTACACAAAAAATATTTATTTCCTAAAACCTTTGTTTGAAACTATGTGAATTACAATGATGACCCATGTGTGGAATCTCTCCAACTAACTAGGGATTTTTTTTAAATTAGAAACTAGCAACCAAAAGAGGGTTTTCATCATCAATAAATTTTGGAAGAACTTGCAATTTCAATCCAACAACATCATGTTATGTGTACTCTTCTACATAAGAGAAATGAGAGCCCCAAACCTCCTTTTATAGCTTTTTCATTACTTTCTCAAAAAAAATGTTTTTCGTTGCTTTTTTCAAAAAAGCACTTTTTCTTTTTTGTTGCTTTTTTTTGAAAAAAATAACTTTTTTCTTTTTCTTTTTTTGAATATAATAATTTATTACATACGAAAGTCACTTTAATAAAATATAACACTTAGCAAATATTTTAACATTTAACATTATAAAATTAAGTGTATATTTTAAATACCCCACCCAAGTTGCGGAAAGCACTAACAAGGCTTCAAGATCCAATTCTAATCATGTCAAGATTCAATTAAAGCTATGGGATGATGATAGGTACCAACTCAAATATTTTCTTAAAAATAGGTGTGCTCTCCAAGAAGTGTGAAAGCCCAAGAGGCCAAAAACACTTCAAAAAGCATTACAACAAACCAAATCACCAACTGAGCTCAACACCACCAATAGAATCCAATAAAAACTAGAATTAAGCTCTCCAAGATCCTTGGATTTCCCTAACCACCACCAATTAGCCTACATGAACTTAGGAATAGGCTAACGATCACACCTATTGGCTAGGCATGAGAATGGGACATCACTGTCCTCCCTCCCTAGAATTTCTTATCCCCAAGAAATTGCAAATATGGATGTTGAAAAATATGCTCACTCTCCCAAGTAGAATCCTCCATTGATAAGTCCTTCCACTTCACTAAATACAACATGATGATCCTCTTCTTCAAAGTACACTCACTATAATCAATTATTGACTTTGGAACCAACACAAGTTTCCCTTCCTCATTCAAAGAGGGCAACTCAAAAGAGGGAACGACATTATATCCAAGCACCTTCTTGAGGTGAGACATGTGGAAGATATTGTGCACCTTACTACTCTCTGATAGCTCCAACTCATATGCCACCTCTCCAATCCTCTTGGAGATCCTGAATGGGCCATAAAAATATGGCTTCAACTTCTTTGATCCACTATTCATTAGAGTGGGTTTCCTATAGGGTTGTAATCTCAAATAAACCATGTCTCCTACCTCAAATGTAGGCAGGATCTTTATAGTGTTGGTATGCATATAAATTTTATTGAGTTTGAGCGTGTTGTAGGTTTTCTTTTAAAGATTTCATTATGTCTTGACTTTGGTGCAATAAATCCTTGTCCTTAGGCACTCTACTATCACCAAACAATAGATCGATGAAGTTGGGATTAAATGCCATGAAAATAGACATCTTGATGAGCACATGATAGGTGGAGTTACAACAACACTCATCCAAATGCAACCACTTCAACCAATCCTTTTTCTGCCCTAAAACATAATTATGAAGGTATCCTTCTACCCACTTGTTAATTGTTTTTGTTTTTCCATCAATCTATGGCTAATAGCTAGTGCCAAGAGTGAGCTAATTCCCACTCAATATGAATAATTATTTCCAAAACAAACTCAATCACTTGTTTTCCCTATCACTTATAATGTTTCCAGGCATCCTTTGCAACCTAAAACCTTCTCTACAAAACACATCTACCACTTGTACTATTGTAAACACTATAGAAATAGAAAATAAGTGAGAAAATTTTGTCAAATTGTCAATAACAACATAGATACAATCCTTACCTTGCACTTTGGGAAGCCCTATAATGAAATCCATAGAGATACTTTCCCATTCTTTATTGGGAATGGGTAGAGGCTATAAAAAACTAGTAGAATAAATATGCTCATTTTACTATGTTGGCATGTGGGACACTCTCTAGCATACTTAAGGACTTCATTTTTAAGCCCTTTCCAAGAGTATATTTCTCAGATCTTCCTATAAGTCTTGTAGAAACCAGGGTAACAAACCATAGCTGCATCATGAAATATCATCATAACCTTCATCTTCAACCCTGATTCAAGTACCAAAAATATCCTTTCCTTATAAATTATGAGTTCATCCATCACCTTACACATGTCATCATGTAAAGTTCCATCTAAATTACTATTGGTGAGTGAGTTCTTTTCATACTCTATAAGAATTTTTTCTTTCCAATTAGTTTTAATTGCCATAAATGTGGACTTCTTGATAGTGCATCAACCACACATTTCTTTTCCCCTTGATATATTTAATGTCAAAATCATAATTTTGTAGCTTACTTACCCACTTATGTTTCCTATCATTAAGATCCTTCTGATTTAGGAAATACTTAAGGCTATTATGATTTGTTTTAACAGTGAACTTACCTCCCACAAGGTATTGCTTGAACTTGGTCGAAGCATGCATAGTGGCAAGCATCTTCTTATCATAGATTGAGTAGCTCTTCTCTCCACCTCTCAACTTCTAGCTCTCATAGGAAATTGGGTGCTTATTTTGTAATAGGAAAACACCTATACCATCACCAGATGCATCACATTCAAGCTCAAATGGCTTGGAGAAATCAAGAATAGCTAAAACATGGCATGTGCTCATAATGTTCTTAAAATGATCAAAGGATTTTTCTATTGAATCAGACGATACAAAGGCCCCAAGTTCTTGGTGAGGTCTATAAGTGAGCAAGCCGACTATGAAAATCCTTGGAAAACCTCCTATAAAAACCACAAAGTCCAAATAATCCCTTCAACTGTGAGAGATTTGTGGGTGGAGGTCAATCTAAAATTGCCTTGATTTTCTCATGATCAACACTAACACCCTCATAGATGATTATGTGGCCAAGATATAGAAGTTCTCTCATCCCAAATTCACAATTAGATTCTTTATTAAATAAATGCTTTGCATCAAGAATTCTCAAAACCTCATCTAGATACCTCATGTTCTCCTCACATATCTTGTTATAAATCAAAATATCATCAAAAATTATCAAAACAAATTTTTGAAGTTTCTTGTTAAACACACAATTCATGCAAGACTAAAATGTGGCAAGGGTGTTGGTCAAGCCAAAAGGCATAACCAAAAAATCAAAGTGGCATCTAAAAGTAGTTTTCTCTATGTCCTATTCATGAACCCATATTTGGTGATATCCTAATCTCAAGTCTATCTTAGAGAACTATACTGCTACATGTAGCTAATAACTAATCTCATCAATCCTTTGGATGGGGTACCTATTCTTAATAGTCTTCTTGTTCAATTCCATGTAATCTATGCAAACACACATAGTACCATCATTCTTCACCAAAACAATTAAAGATGAAAATGAGCTCTTACTTGGGATGATATGTCCTATCTCTCTAGAAGCTCCTTAATTTCCTTCTCTATCTCATCATTATGCCTCTTTGGATGCTTGTATAGAGTGGTAATAACAAATTTAGCACCCTCCTCTATATATATCATGTGCTCAATGTCTCTATTAGGAGGCTTCCGTGGAGGTATACTTTTGAAAACCTTGCTTCACTTGGTTAGAAAATCCTACACATTAGGGTGATAGCTCCTCTTTTCCCATTTTATGATTTGTAGGCATAATAATGCACTTTATTTCTCACTCAATTTGATCAGGTCTAAAAAATATAGATCCATACATTTGAAGGTGAAAACTTGAGATCCTCCATTAGACATCCCTCTTAAGTCCACTTTATTTCCCTTTGATTGAAAATTTAGCTCCATGGTCTAAAAACTTAAAGTGATTTTCTGCAAAAATTGTAGTCATTGAATGTCCAATACTACATCTATAACTCTAATGCTAACAACATAGAATTCATCCTTGACTTCATATTTTCTCAACTATAAACTCATCTAGGGAATTATCATGGTGCATATAATATTGAATTCATCAACTACCATCACCTTAAAATTGCCTAATTTTTTTGGAGTCCTCTACAGGTCACAACTCCCTCATTAATAAAAAAAAAATTGCACTCATATCAATCAAATTCACTGCACATTACCCTCCAAGGGCTCCACAAACTTTGAAAGATTCTTTTTTTGAAATCTAGAAATTTGGGAAAGTTCATTCACTTTCCTTCTCATTCTCTAATTCTTCTGATGAATTTTCCTCCTCTTTCTCCTTTGAATCATATTGTTGGTCTAAATTTTTTTTATTGATTCATCAACTAAATAATACTCTATTTTGTAATCCTTGCCCTTAACTAGACATTTATGACTTGGGGCCCAAGGTTCCTTGCATGTGAAACATAACTGATTTCTTCTCAAGTCATTTAAGATGCCTCCATCCATTTTGGTAGAGATATTTTTGGTCTTATTTGAATCCTTATGATATTGGTTTTTGTCTTTCTTGCTTTAGAAGGTATTTTTATGTGAATTTACTCTTTTGGGAAGAAAACTTGATGTTCCTATCCTTCCTCATTTACTCCTATAAAAATGGTGGATCAAATGCCTTAACTCATCCTCTAATGGGATCCATTAGTCCTTCACTAAAAATGACTACAAGTTTCCTCTTTGTGATACCCAGGACCATAAATGAAAGCCTCTAAAACTCAGAGATGTAAGTGTCAAGGGAACCATATTTCTTCTACTAAGCAAGCTCTCTAAAATATAATTCATGATATTTCTTGTTAAACTTATCAATGAGTTTATTTGTGAACTCATCATAAGGGGTGATCAAGTTGTGGCCAAGTATGACTAAGCCACGATACCACCACTCATGGGCTGCTCCATCAAGATGCAATGTAGAAAATTTGATTGTCTCATCTTCTGACAAAGGTCTAAGAGATAAATAGTTATCAAATTTCTACACCCAAGCTTTAGCAGTGCATTTGTCACTCATTGAAATGTGCTAATGTCACCTTTCCCAAAGCATGTTGGAAGTCTCTCTACACTGTTGGACCTCTATTTTCTACTCTACCATCCCTCTTTTTCCTTTGGTTTAGATACTGGTCTAAGGACACGAGGTCACAAATCTAAGTTGGTAATGAGGCATACTCCATATAGGATACCCTCACTTCATCTGATAAAGGTATCTGAACTTCCAAGACAACCTGTAACTACTCTCTACAAGTAATGTTGGATAAATCAGTCTTCAAAAAAAATGTTAATACTTCTCCAATAGTACATCCCTCAATATTTGATTGATTTGTAGATCTAGTTTCACCACTTTGTGCTTGATTAACTTATAGCACACCCTAATTGATTTTTTCCAACATCTGGGACATCATGTCTATATGGCATAAAATTTCTTCTTTGATCAAGTTATTGGACTAACTCAACCAAATAATCTCTTATCTCTATCACCCATGATTTTTAGTGGATTGTGGTTTGTAGAATGTGTGAAACTATCACTATCACTAAGAAAACCCCCTTGGAATTATTTATCTTTAGAAAAAGGATCAATGTTAAGTGTTAGGTTTTGTTGTATTGTTTTATTTTATTCTCTTATATAATATCTTATTTATCTATATATCATATATGATACTATAGCTACAACATGTTTTAAATGCATACACTAGTAGGAAAAGTAGCTTTGATACCACTATAATAACCACCCTACATTTTTTCTGCAAATGAAAATCAATAATATAAACTTGTAAATAAAGGTTTAGTATTATTTTTTATTATATAATCAAGGAAGGGCCATGATCCTATAGTAACAAAAAGATCGGAAACAACATGAAATGAGACATACTAGGAAATAGCACCAGTCACACCCAAAAAACAACTAGACTAACTACTAAAAAGCAACCAGATGGGGCTCGCAGGCCAAATTATCAGTATTGCATCCATGGTATCTTTATAGTTATAATAAAAAACATAAGCATACCATAAATTATACAAAAATATGGCACACATGCCATATAAAATATTAACCGTAGTCCATAAAATTCTAAACTAAAGTCTAGAAAGCAAATAGTAACAGTCCAAAACTATCATCTGCAGGAACCGAAGTTTATAGGCAAACATAAAACCAGATAAAAAAATAGAGCAAGAATAATGCCATTATTTGGAACTAGCTATCAAATCCCAATGTTCACCAATCTAAGAGACGAATTCCCTCCAATCCAATCCAACATCATTGGTCAGGTCCTTCGTGCCCTCCTACTTCCTGACTTTCGTAAGTTGCTTCTTGATCTTTGATTGACTAGAAACAATTCCAATCATAGCACGCCTCATCAAACCATCATTCACCTTCATCAGAGTAATGATCGCTTTCTCCATGTCTTCAACATGAACCTAAATAAAGGTGATTTGACTTTTCAAAAAAAGAATGTTAGTGTCCTCGGGAATAGTAATACCCTTGACAATGTCCTCCACATCATAGACCTCCTTCTTAGTCACTTACAGGTCCTCTTCCCCATCAATTTCTTCCCCCATATTTTCATCTTCCTTCTCCAATTATTCTTCCATATCATAGTATTTGTCATCACAATCCATTCCTTCTCTTTCCTCCTCGACTTGGGGTTTGAATTCTTCCACACACAGTTGTTCCTCTTCCTCAATTTCAATCTACTTGTTTTTACCTTTTTAATCCAAACTAGCAACCTTTACCAATCTTTCCAAACATCAGCCACCCTGCGATATTCCCAACTGCCCTTCATCCAATTCCTCCTTATGAGGACCATTAGGGTCTTCAACTATGGTAATGAAATTTCCATGCTTCGAGGTTTTTTGGTCTTTTTTGATCTCTTAACCTTGGGGAGTTGCAGGAGCAATAGGGAGTGTTTCCTTTTTTCCAGGGGTAGCTTTGAGCAATTCCAGCTCGAGGTGATTCACCACAGAAGCATGCTTAGGCTTAGATGTAGGTGATTTGGAGCTGGGGGTAGCCAAATTGGAAGCATTCATAGGGCTACCATCCATAGATTCCATATGAGGAGTAGGGGGCTAGGGTTAGGCACAGGGTTTAGAAGCACAATAGCCTAGGGAGGGCCATCATTATCATCATTATGGTGGGGATTATCCTACCGATCAATCAATAGGTTTCCATGGGGGTTATTCACAAGGGCATACTTATAAAGAGCCAACATTAAGCCTTGGTGCAATGGAGGCGAAGCTCCATTTTCAATACTTTGCTACAGGGATGAAAGCAAATAGAATGGAAAGTTTATGCTATCATTATTATGAATGTGATTAAGGATAGGTAAATGGTAGGAATTCACAGTCATGTACCTACCTTCAAGAGTGAAATAGCACATTAAAAACATGCTTACCAGGGCAAACAATGGAGGAAGGTAAATCCTGGCATACCCATTCTGAAACCTCGTAAGCACCTCTCTGTCATGTAGAAATCTCTCAAAAAAATTTGGTAGTCCACACCACTCTTCTTCACCACCTTTTGTAATTCATTTTCCAGACCAGTAGCCTCAACAATTAGTTGTGCTATGACTTCAAATTTCACCACACCAATGGAGACATGGCCTTTTTTCCAAGATTTGGTGAACTTAGTATTCAAACTTTTGTTATACCCCCTCACAGCTTCAAAAAATGAATCCATACCATCCACTCTAAAAATACATCAGAGATCAACATTTTGCTTAAGAACTGAACAATTAAGGGGTTCAGTTCTCTTCCTCAGCCCTCCCATTTTTTATGATTGTATACTTTTTGGGTTATTCTTCTGATTAGTTCCTCTCTTCATACCACCCCAAGTAACAACAACTCTACCACCCTATGCACTAAAATTGTAGAGATGACGAATTGAGATAATGAAGCAAATAAAATCGTTTGAATTACAAAACCAAATCTTCCAGATGAAATAAGCTAGAAACATGAGCCCCAGGACATAAATGACATGATTAAACTTTACCATAATAAATATAGCCATATTAACAAGATTAAGTTGAGTCTCAAAAATGGGGTAGGAAAAGACGTACATGGCACATTAAAAATATTTGAAGTGACCAATGATTTGTAGTTGCAAACAATCATGTGATACGAAGGGTACTTAGAAATGATGAACTCATTTAATTTATGACCGAAGAAAATCTCCTCTAAAATTTTTATGATATGCGACCTACCAATCTTGTAATTATTAACCTTAATTTCCATCCAATCACCAATTCTAATAATGACACATTTCTGGCTGATGAAAATCACCTTAACAATTTTCATAATGCGAAACATACCAAACTTGTAATTATTAACCTTTGTGTCCATCCTATCACCACGTCTAATAAACATATTGGTGAGACCCCTTATCCAATACTTATAATGTATAAGCATGTTCATATTTATCTTTTAAAACTCTATCTTTTATTTCCCTAGGCAACTCACCATACTCCCAATGAGTCCAAGTGTTACACATAAGAGCCTCATTGGCAGCGATGTTAGCATAGGAGTTCCCTTCCTTGTAGACATGTTGGACTCTACAATAAGTAAAAAATTGCATATGCAGCTTACAATTATCCATTATGTCTCTTAATTCCCAAGGAGCAGCACTCTTCCCTTTTGAAATATCAATAATCAACTTTGAATCTCCTTCCAAGATGACTTGTCAGAAGCCTAAATCTTTCAACAGTTTAATACCACCCCAAGCAGCCATAGCCTCCACTTTTTTATTAGAGAAAACCCCTAGTTTTTTACCATAACCAACAATACAATCTCCATTATGATTCTTGATTAAACCTCCTATCCCTGCCAAACTAGGGTTGCCTTTAGAGAAGCCATCAAAATCACATTTAACCTAGTCCTTCTCTGGGGAATCCACACAGTAGTCTTCCTTGAAATGTAAGTAGCCCAATTGAAATTGGTGAGATCCTTTTTAAGGCCTCATAGTTGTTTGATTCTCATCTCTTTATAGGAAGGAAAAACCTTAGAGTAGTTGTAACCTCCCACTTCCACATTTTCTTGAATTTGGGTCTAAATAGCAAAACATAAATCATGATTGTTTCTCTCAATTTCTCTAAAAATCCAATTATTCCTCTCCTTCCAAATCCCCCTGGAAACAAAGGGAGGGGCTTGATTCCAAAGATCCAATATAATATTGTGAGAGAAAGGGTAGAAGGACAAATTGTCAATGAAAAATTTCATAGGTGAAGAAACCTATTTAGTGAGCAATAGGGGAAGGAAGAAGGACCAAATTTCTCTTAAGAATGAACACTGGAAGAATATGTGCATAATAGTCTCCTCCTCTTCTCTACAAAGAACAAATCTGTTAACAAATTGAAACCCCCTTCTAACTAGATTATCAATAGTAAGGATTTTTCCATGCGAAATAGCCCACCAAAAATAGTTAACCTTTGGAGTCATATTTTTAATCCAAACCTTGTTCCATTGGAAGCTCCTATTGACTAAAAGAGTTTTTTCTAATTCCACATAGGTATTTTTAACAGAAAAATAGCCTGAGGGGTACTTGGTCCAAATCCACTCATCCTTCCTATCTTTAGAGAAGAGGGTAACATCCCCTAT
Source organism: Sequoia sempervirens (assembly GCA_007258455.2). Lineage (NCBI taxonomy): Eukaryota > Viridiplantae > Streptophyta > Pinopsida > Cupressales > Cupressaceae > Sequoia > Sequoia sempervirens. Next base: position 136,757,746 of record VDFB02358134.1, on the reverse strand, counting down.
TAAATTGTGAAGCCTTTTCACAAGGGCCTAGTTTTTTCATCTAGCACCCCTTAGATTAGCTCCCAAAAGCTAATTATTAAAGTAGATCCAATTAGGTTCTAGACCATTCCATTCAATATAACCAACAACCTTCTTAAAACAAGTTCTAATCAGTCTTTGTTTTAAGGGGTTGAGGTGGACATCAGATGTGAGAGGAGGCCCACTATTCCACGAGTCTTTCCAAAAAATCAATTTCCATACCATTACCAATGCGCTTCCTAACACTAGTTTTGAGGAGGTGATTCTAGAAGACAAAACCATAAGGAAGCTCTGAGACAGAAAGGAAACAACCCTGGTCTCTATTTCTCAGATATTTAGCTTTAAAGATCTGGACCCAGTCCTTAGCTCCTTCCAACAAATTCCACCCCAATTTGGTTGCAAGAGCTTTAATAAAGAGTTTAATTCTCCTTATCCTCGGCCCTCCAGCATTTTTAGGAGTGTAGACTTTCTCCCACCCAATTAGTGCCATTCTATTTCTTTCCTCTTTTCTAGACCACAAAAATATTTTTTGAATTTGTTCTTTTTCTTTAGCTACGAAAGTAGGAATGTTAAACATTGACAAGTAGTAGACCAAAAAAATTTGAATGGAAGATTTTAACAATTGGAGCTTCCCAACTTGTCTTAGGAGTTTTCCTTTCCAACTAGCCAACTTCTTTTGAATTTTTTCAATAATATGGTTCTATTAATTTCTATCTAGTTTTTTAGAGAACTGGTGAAGGCCAAGATAGGCAACAGGCAGAACAACTTCCTGGCATCCCAATATGTAAACAACTTTGTCTTTCACAACTTGGTTAGAATTAAAGAAGTTTATCTTTCTCTTATTATAGTTGATATGATGACCTGGAGCATAAGCATAATCATTCAAGATGGATTTCCAATGACCAACTTCCCCAACTGAAGCTTCACCAAAGAGGATTGTATCATCAAAAAAATGTTGATGAGAGGCAGGCAAGAGGGTTGATGTAGCCTAAACACCTTTCAACACCTTAGAGTCCAATTTTTTTTTGATGTTTCTACCCAGGACTTTAGCAACAATAATGAAGAGATAAGGGGAGAGAGGGTCCCCTTGCCTAAGGCCCCGACCACAGAAGAAGAAACCTTGAGGGACTCCATTCACCAAGACTGGACACATCAGAGTAGTAACACAAGTAGTGATCAATTTTAGAAACCTTCCATTAATCAAAAATTTCTTGAGAACAAAAAATAAGAATGGCTGAGAAACTATCATAGGATTTATAGATATCAAGTTTCAAAGCCATCCCCACATTTTTACTAAGGTCCATGGAGTGGAGAATTTCATGGGTAGTAATAGCAGCATCCAAAATGTGTCTTCCTTGAACAAACCCTTTTTTTATTTCCAGCTATCATTTTGCTCAAAACAACTTTCAATATTCTAAACAAAATAATCTTAAAAAAAAAATTATACACAGTATTACATAGGCTAATAGGGTGAAAATCATGCATAGAGGAAGCATCTTCCAATTTAGGAATGAGGGCAATGAAAGTAGCAATAATTTGATTAAGAAGCCTACCATATTTGAAGAAGTCTCTAGCATCATTCAAGAGATCTTTATTAACAACATCCCAATAGAACTGGAAAAAGGCCGGGGAGAAACCCATCTGGCCTAGGGGCTTTGTATGCTCCAAAAGAAAAAAACAAAAGACTTCAATTCCTAGAGAGAAATATATTTTGACATCTCTTGAAGGTCTTGATCAAAAATCACCTTAGGAATAACTTGAATAATTTCATCAAAGTTCTTTTAAGCAGCCATAGGTTCCTTCTGGAAAGAGGAGAAGAAGGCCACAACTTCAGTAGCAATTTATTTTTTATTACTCACTATACTGTCATCTTCCTTCTTAAGTTGTCTTATCCTTTTCCTACTTCTATGTTTCATAGTAGACTGATGGAAAAATTTAGTGTTACGGTCCCCTTCCATAAGCCATTAAACATGATATTTTTGTTTCCAAAATATCTCCTCCTATTTATTAACCTTAAACCATTGAGCTCTGAGGTCCCATTTCTGGTTGTAAATAGTTTCATCCACCACCCCTAACTCCATCCTATCCTGCACCTCCTTAATGTTGTCTCCCAAGGACTTTTTGTATCAAAAATATTACCAAAGGAAAGTTTGTTCCAACCCTTCACTCTTTCTTTAATTCTTCTCAATTTATTAGCAAGACAAAATATAGGGGTACCAGCCAAGGGTTCATTCCATCATTTTTTAGCTAAGGTACCAAAATTAGGGTGGAGGGTCCACATAATTTCAAATCTAAAGGGAAATGGTCCCTTGGAATAGTCAATGTTCCTCTTAAGCACTATGACATTGTGATCAAAACCAATTCTTGGCAGGGCAGATAAGGAGAGGTGTTGTGAAATGTTCCAATTTGAGAAGACCAGGAACTGATCCAATTTGACTTGAATTAATTGATTCCCATATCTCCTATTAGACCAGATAAATTGGTTGCCAAGAAGGGGGACATCAAAGAGCCCAACGAAGTTTATAAAACCAAACAATTCCATCATACTATCTAAATAGTCATCCAAACCCCCCAAATTTCTACATGGAAGAAGCAGAGAGTTAAAATCATCTCCAAGCATCAAAAATTTATCCTTACTTCCCTTTATGTTGTCATCCAAGAATTCCCAAATCAGTTGTCTATCTTGATGGGAATTGGGACCATAAACATTTATCAAACTCTATTTTTCAAAGGTGATAAGATCTTTAAAGGAGACCATAAGAAATTTTTTACCAAAGAAACCCAAAGAACCTTTAAGTTTAGATGGGTTTCGTAGAGTAGAAATACCTCCAAAAGCACCTTCAATGTCACTCAAAACATAATTAGCACTAGGCCAAAAATTTATAACAATCTTGACAAAAGTTTCCTTCTTTATTTTGGTTTCTTGAAGCAAAAGAACATCAACTTTATTATCCAACAAGTAGGTTTTAACCAAAAATTATTTATAGGGGCTATTGAGGCCCCTAATATTCTAGGAAATTATCTTCATGATCAATGAAACAAAACTACAAAATCACCTTGATTTTGTTAGGGATGGGATACAACATCCCTTACTTCTTTTTAGAATTTGTCCCCGCAATGGAGTCCAAAGTTTTCTGTCTACCTGAAGCCACATCAAAAAAAGTATCTTTATTTCTTGTTTCCTTCTATGAAGGTCTACCAACCTTATTTCCTCCACCTACATTTGGTTTCTTCTTATTTTTTGACTTATAATTAGCTTGAACACAGTCTTCATCATCAACTTCTTTTGAGGCAGAAGGAAAACCAATAGAGCCAACAAATCCTTGATATTCTTTCCTTCTTTCTGATAGGGAGGAGAGAACTATCATCAAGGGGTTTAGGAGGAGAGGGGACAAAGGAGTCTATTTCTTGGCCAATCTGAGATACAATTTCACCTTCCTTAATAATCTTTGACATATCTATAAGGGGAAGTGTAGAAATTCATGTCAAGCCCAGATTTGCTTCGAGATCAATAAGGGATTTAACAACTAGTTTGGTCTCATCAGTTTTTTCCTTCAAAACATTTTGTGTTGTAGAATTAAGTTTACTACTACCACAAGAGGTCATTTATAAACATAACTCTCCCCAAATCTCGGGACTCATCGAGCATTCCTTCATGATTTATTTGGGCCTCTGAAATCATATCAAACCCAAGGGAGGTTTCAATTAAGGTCTCCAAAGTAACACCATTTTTTTCTTCTTCCTAGATAGGGGGCATTAGTGACAACTTCTAGCTCCATAACAAAAGACTTAAGAAATGAGTTGGGGCCATCACTTTCCAAATCTTGAGGATTCCTATTGTAGGAATCAATGAGATGGCCAAATGTTTTACAAGATTGACAAAATAGTTTAGTTTTTTCATATTCAAGGGGTTGAGACCAATTTCCAAACTTTGACTTCAAATAACAGAGGTCGACAAAATAGTGTTAACATCCACATTAACACAAATCAGAGCAAAGACTAAACGAGACTTCTCTTGGGTAATTTTATCAACAACCAACAAGCTCTCAAATGAGTTATCAATGCCCTTGAAGATACCTAACTCCCAAAATTCTAAGGCTATCACAAGTAGGCGTACCCACGTAGGAGCAACAACACCCAGGTGAACAAAGGGGTCGAAACCTAGTTTCCATTTACACAACGGAAGGAAGTTCTTAAAACTAGCATCAAAGGCCCACAGGCCTCTCATGAGTACCTTTAATATATCCTCATAAACAACAAAGGTAAAAAGGAAAATACCTTTGGACATAGCACTAATGGAAACACCACCTTTTAAATTCCAAACAGAGTCAACCTATTGCCTAACCTGGTCTATATTCGGGTGATACACTAGGAACTTTCCCACCAATGACAACTTGAGGTTGTCCATTGCCTTAATCATAAGAGCTTCAAGAACATCAATTTCCCACCCATCTACTGAATAGGAAGAAAAATACATGTTCAACCTAGCCATAGTTGGCAAGCCTCCGCTAACCAGTTTATCCACGAATGAAATGAGGTCTTCTTCAAAGATGGAAGATTCCAATCCCAAAGGAGGGGACAAAGGTGACTTTCCAAAAATGTGAGTTTTTAGTTCCACAAAAGAAGGGACAGTAGTTCCAAAAGGAATTCCACTATGGGGAACAAAATTTTTAGAAGCAGTAAACCTAGACATAGGACCATGCTTGGGAACAACTTTCCTAGGATGGGGGGCCTTGTTGGCCCCCCTGCTAGACTGGCCCATCAATCAACCAATCAAGTTAGAAGAAAAAAGCTAGGAAATTCAAAAAAACACAAGAGCAAGAAAGTTGCAAAGAAGATAGCCAGTTTACTATTGTTATAAGATCTGTTATGAAATAATTTACCTTTCATTCATTTTTTGTTACAAGAATCCAATTGAATAACATTTATAAGATGTAAATACATGAAACAAAGGTATATATGATAGTCCCACATGAGAAACACCTTGGATATGGTGATAAATTTAATTATTGTAGGTTTATATTTGAATATAGGAGTTGTAGTAGGGATGTATGTCACTATTCACAAGTCAAGGCAGCCAAGAACCACATCCAAAATCCATCACCCAACATGCAAAATACTTATCCCAATAACTCAGACTAGCATTGCAATAACCCAATAGCCTTCAAACAATATTTTTAATCCAAATAATGGATAGGTACAGGTTTTTCATAGGGTTTCAGTCCTTACCTATAATTATACAACTTCTATATGTGCACACAAACACCTCAAAAAAACAAAAAAATCTACAAATAAACCCCAAACATATTTGTGCATCAAAATACCATAAAAAAATATTTATTTCCTAAAACCTTTGTCTAAAACTGTATGAATAACAATGGTGACCCCTACGTGGAATCACTCCAACCAACTATGGATCATTTTTCAAATTTGAAACCAACAACCAAAAGAGAGTTTTTATCCTCAATCGATCTTGGAAGGACTTATAGGTTCAATATAGTAGCATCCTATTATGTGTACTCTTGCATATAAGAAATGAGAGCCCCAGACCTATTTTTTATAGATTTTTCGTTGCTTTTTCAATAAATTATTTTTTGCTTTTTTATTGCTTTTTTGAAAAATCATTTTTCTATTTTTTTGTTGTTTCAAAAAATATTTTTTTCTTTTTCAAATATAATAATTTATTACATGCAAAATTCACTTTAATAAACTAAACACTTATCAAATATTTTAACTTTAAACATTATAAACTTAAGTGTATAGTTTAAATATTCCACTCGATTTGAAAAAATCACTATCAAAGTTTTAAAATCTAATTCTGATCATATCAAGATGTAACTAAAGTTGTGGGATGATCATAGGTGCCAACTTGGAGATTCTCTAAAAAGGGGTGTGTTTTCGAAGAAGTATAGAGAACAACCTAGGAGGCCAAAAATGCTTCAAAAAGTGTCACAACAAACCAAATCACCAACTGGGCTCAACACCAAAAAAAGCCAAAGAAAACTAAAACCAAGCTCTCCAAGATCCTTGGAGTTCCCTAACCACCACCAATTAGCCTATGAGAACTTAGGAATAGGCTAACAGTCACACCTATTAGCTAGGCCTGAGAAGGGAACATTTCAATTGATGACATTACAGTGAAGAAACATGCTAAAGTAAGAGTATAATAAAAATAACATTACATAACATAAAGGACACAAAAATGATATAATCCTTTATACTTTCCTCTTTTCTCTTGTGTGTATATGCATATTCTTATACTACATCACATAAAGGAAACATAGTTGTTATACACCAACAAAAAAATGCTAGAACAAATGTGTCAAATGGAAAACATTACATAACAATATACTAAGCATGCAACAATAGATATATGGAAACATTAAACTACATGAAAATACTCAACAAACATGCTTGCACATAAAAAACATAAGAAATGATATACTAAATAATAAAAAGATAGAAAATGATCACTCAATACACATGGCACCTAATATTAGATGAAATTAATGTGATGACATTAGAGAAAGTGAGGATAGGAAGAAGGTCAAGGGGGTCATACGATGAGATAGTTGCAACTATTATGCATGGGATAATCATACCTTGAACAATATTCGGTTATATCATCACCACTAAGATATGATAAGGAGATAAGATAGGATAGGATTGGTTATCTTCACCACTAAACATAACAAGGCAAGGTCTTTCCAAAATAAAATGGTCAATTGATAATGTTGGTTATGTGGTCACCAACCAAACTAGCTAAATATTTAAAAGGGTCCATGCCACCCCAAAACTAGTAAAAGTGCAAGGTTAGGGAAAAGTAAAAAGTGGTAAATGATGATAGTGACTTTGAGATTGTCACCCAAACTAGTAAAATAGAGGTATGTAAAACCAAAAAAGGTAAAATGGTGATTTTAAATTCTAAAAGGTACTCTCTAATTTGATAAAAGGGGCTAAGCCAGTTCTAAATGATTATGTTGATGTCCTCATAATAATTTACAAAGTATGTTCCCATTAAATTGAGAGGAATAATAATATAACTAAACAACTTAAGGTAAATGACAAAAGAGAGGAAAGTAATAATACCAAAATATGTGTGATGGTATGATAATAGAGAAAATGTGAACATATGATTTATACCTTCAATGATAAGAAGATATGCTCTTAGATGGGCCAAGGTGACATAAGAGGGGTTGGGTATGGCCCAAAACCCTCTCAAAACCCCTCAACAAAAACCACAAATCACTCCTTAAAACTATGCAAAAAATTGTAAACAACTTACAAAAATCAATTGAAACTTCAACACAATTTTCTTCATTGCTTTGGAAATATGATTACAATAGATTTTCAGTCTCAATGGACTGATGGATAGAAAAAAATTTCCATAAAAACATCTTCAAATGCATTCCCAACATGCTCAAACAATATCCAAAACTATGTGCTTAAAAGCTATGCAAATCTACAAAATGATCCTACAAATTCATAGTGAAACTCTATCACTGTGTCTTGGAATATATCCAATCTTCATTGCTGCTCCAAAAAATTCATTGACCTGAAATAAAAAATTTGTGATGGACATCTTCATCACATACTAATCCCTTCTGAGTCACTTCTACCCAAATCCCTATAGAAATCAGCTTCCCTCACAATTTTGTTGAGTGACTAGTTCCAAAAATTGTCAAGTCTTCCCTTTTATGCTAAATCTCCATTTTTTTCTATAGCTTCCATTTGAAACGTCCCAACATGATAAAAATTTCATTAATAACATTAAAATAAAATAATAAATGCTAAAAAGGATTATCAAATCCACCTCCTTGAAATTACCAAGAATAACAAACTTGCAAGATTCCAACTCCTAGAAAATAGGGACCCAATTAGAAAAGTAACTGCCAACTCAACTTGGGCACTCAAGATCTCCATTATTAAAATTTAGGAGGATTTAATTGAGTTTAAAAATTTCTGACTCCCCCAAAAATCCATTCCAAGATTTCCTTTTTAAAGCTCAAGTTCAACATTGCCACCTAGACTATCTCCACTCCAAAATTTAGCAATATTAAAATAAAAGACCAATTATTTATTACAATTTTTAGCCTAATATTTTAATTTATTACTCCAACTAAATAATTATCAAACCTTAGGAAAATAAAAAATTTAAATATTTATTTTTGTTTGATGCTAATTCCCTGTGCACCCTAATGCTCCTGCATCAGTGTGAAATTGATTTTTGTGAGTATGACTCACAAAATGGAGTTGAGTAGTAGGACTACCCTTTCAAGTTGTAAACAACCTACAACAACCTCCATCACTGTAACAAGTTCTTCCATCTTTTCTTCTAGCATCTACCTGGATCATTCTGCATCCTCCTCCACCTATTGTATCTTCTTCTCTGCTTCACCCTTGCAGGACTAAACCCACTACAACAATATGACCACCTCCACCAATATGCATTCACCTCTTCATCTTCATACATTTCATTCATCTCTACAACATTCAAATCAGATTTACTTTCATCTTCATAAAATTCAAGAAAATAAGGCATTATCTCAGCTACTACAACTTCCTTTTCACCTCCATTTGCAGTCAATGCAAGCCATTCATTTTCAATTGTTGCAATTTTTTTATTTTACCTCATCCTCTCGCATGATGATCTCATCTTCAATGTCACATAATTGAAATTCTTCTACACCTTCTCTTTTACCTGTAAACAAAACAATGTTAGCATAATCATAGGACCTTTCTTCTCCCATTTGCATCTTCTTTATCTCTTTATCACATTCATCTGACTCTTTCCCTTCAAATAAGATATCAATCTTTCTCATCTCCTCTTTGAGTATGAGATCTTTTTCATCTTCACCAAATTCTTCATCAAACATAGGACCCTCAAATTCCATCATCTCAACTTCTACTTTCTCATTTACCTCATTTTTTCCTTCGTTCTTTGCTATAACATTTTTATCCTCTTCAATTGCTGCAATTTTATCTTCATCTCCACTCTTTGCTGCAACTTCTTTCATATCATCTTTCATGCCTTCCAAAACACACGTCTCATCAGCTTTAGACTCAAAAAATTCTTCCCACTCATCCTCTTCTTCTTTCTCAGTGTCACATGCATGACACTCTGTTCATTTTCTTTCTTTCCTTCATTAAAAATATCATTAGAATGATAAATAAAATTACCATCACCTCTTTTATGATGAAGTGTTCTTCTCCTTTCTAACTCTACTACAATTTCTTCTACTTGTTGCTTCAACTCCCTAAATTCTCTCACCTTGTCCTTCCTAAGTCTTTCTCTTATTTCCTCAAGTCTAGGAATTGTCAAAATACATCCAATAATAAAATTCAATTTTCTCATTCTATTTTCCATACCCAAGGCTTCACAAAGCCTCAATAACACAAATTTTCAAAACCCTCTAAGTTGCATATATACATGCAACAAATCTCTCACACAATCAAACCCTCAGGTCCTAGTGCAAATTGCCTCACATTCGGCAGTCTCTCTGCACATTCAAAAAATCCCACTATGATACCATTGATGTAAGAGTGGTTGGGTACAGCCCAAAACCCTCTCAAAACCCCTCAACAAAAACCACAAATCACTCCTTAAAACTATGCAAGAAATTGTAAACAACTTAGAAAAATCAATTAGAACTTCAACACAATTTTCTTCATTGCTTTGGAAATATGATTACAATAGATTTTCAGTCTCAATGGACTGATGGAAAGCAACAAATGTCAATGAAAACATCTTAAAATACATTCCCAACATGCTCAAACAATATCCAAAACTATGTGCTTAAAAGCTATGCAAATCTACAAAATGATCCTACAAATTCATAGTGAAACGCTATCACTGTGTCTTGGAAGATATCCAATCTTCATTGATGCTCCAAACACTTCATTGACCTGAAATAAAAAATTTGTGATGGACATATTCATTACATACTAATCCCTTATGAGTCACTTCTACCCAAATCCCTATAGAAATCAGCTTCCCTCACAATTATGTTGAGTGACTAGTTCCAAAAATTGTCAAGTCTTCCCATTTATGCTAAATCTCCATTTTTTTTTGTAGATTCCATTTGAAACGTCCCAACATGATAAAAAATTCATTAATAACATTAAAATAAAATAATAAATGCTAAAAAGGATTACCAAATCCACCTCCTTGAAATTACCAAGAATAACAAACTTGCAAGATTCCAACTCCTAGAAAATAGGGACCCAATTAGAAAAGTAACTACCAACTAAACTTGGGCACTCAAGATCTCCATTATTACAATTTAGGAGGATTTAATTGAGTTTTAAAAATTTGTAACTCCCCCAAAAATCCATTCGAATATTTCCTTTTTAAAGCTCAAGTTCAACACTACCACCTAGACTACCTCCACTCTAAAATTTAGCAATATTAAAATAAAAGACCAATTATTTATTACAATTTTTAGCCTAATATTTTAATTTATTACTCCAACTAAATAATTACCAAACCTTAGGAAAATAAAAAATTTAATTTTTTTTTTTTTTTTTATGTTAATTTCCTTTGCACCCCAATGCTCCTACATCACAAGGCATAGTAACTTAGAATCAAAATTTATATGATGATAATAGGATGGTCCATATAAAGAGGGGCATATAACTAATGTGATTCCCATGATCTTGAATTATAACAACGAGATAAGATTCCCCCAATGACAAGGGTAACTACAAAATATGAATCAAAGATATGATGGAAATACCATGATCATAAAAAATATAATATCATCTTGAATTTGAGAGTCAAAGTATGTGAGATAGATATAGGTCAAATAAGGGGATAAGAAAGCAAATGCCCCAAGGTAGATAAATAGTAAAATATTCACAATGGAAGGGTGAAAAGAGTGGATATGTGATAGTAATGAATGAGATCAAAATTAGTGAAAGTATGATGCAATATAAACAAATGATTACATAAGTGGATAATGATAGGAAAGTTATAGAGGAATATAAAATAACTAGTGGCAGATCATGAAACCATGCTTCACTTATGGATCAAGACTCTATAGAGGTTTGAAATTATTATTCATGAAACCATGCTTCACTTATGGACCAAGACTCCATAGAGGTTTGAAATTATTATTACCTTCCAATGGGATGTGATAGTTATGATTGGAAGGTTATATTTATTCTCAATATGAATATGGTAGGGAAAGGATGATAGGTAAGGAAAATGCAAATTATGTCAAAATAATATAGGGCTAAGCACAAATCTTATAATCATTCCTATACTTTAGTTAAATAATAAGATAAACAATCATGAGATGGGAAAATGATAGGAATATAATGGTGAGTACGAAAATAATCTCATTCTATGTAAGATCTAATATTAGGGAGAATACAACCCCAACTAATGGGCTCACCTTAGACTTAGATCAGTGATCATAACTAATAAATCAAATTAGGGGAGGGGAAGAACACAATCAAGAGGAATCAACCTATAGTGATTATGGTTAATAAGTAATACATATATGTGGTTATTCCATCAATTTCTATTTATCTTTCTTTTCTTTTCTTATTTGATTTGTTGTCATATTATGTCCCCCACACCTGTCTTATGTATCCAATAAGATGTAAGTGAAAATAAGGGAACTATGTCCCCTTTTCCCTACCCCCAAATAACTAGTAATATGTGGGGAATCATTGGTTAAGGACATAGAAGTTGAAAAAAGTGGATAAAAATAAAATATTTTTGGACTTGAATGGTTGTGATGATGTATCATTTTCAACATAACTTGTAGTAAGTTCACTTTCTAAGACTCGACACTTAATGAGTTAAAATAGTGAGATCTACCTAGAAGTATCCAAGATAAGCAATCAATATTAGATACCAAGGAGGAAATGGGGAAGATACAAGTGTGAACTAGTCTAGTTCCTATTCAACATAGGACAGTGAAAATGGATAAGGGAAAATATAATATTGATGTATAATGTGAAGCATTTGAATTCTAGGAATAATGTAACCAAGTTCTTAAAACTACTAGTGAAAGGCATCTTAAGGATGTTGTGGTAAAATGATATATAATGCTAATATTGAATGCAAAATGGAAAGAGACAAATAATGGATAGAAATACAAGACTAGAACATGATATAGGTCAAGATGGAAAGAATTAATAGTTTCAACAAAATTCCATGCCTTCTATGGTGCATAACTAAGAGACATCATCTCATATATCTTCTACTATTTGTTTTGGCCCTAGTTAAATATGAAAATATAAAAAATTAATATATGTTGAATATAATACTAGATGTATAGTGATGAATACAAATAAAATACATAGATACAGAATAAATGATAACAATCGTGTGAGAATATGACATAGATCAATAGAGTATCAAATATTTAAATATTAAGAGAAAATACGTGGAACTATAATGTGAGATACCATAGAATAATATATGGTAATAATATTATAAAACATGAATGAGATAAAAATCAAATGCAGAAAATAAGAAATTATAATAGGCACAAATTTATTATATAATAAAAGTTGTACAATATTGTTATCACTCTTTGATTTTTTTAGATTGGTATAATTATTCTTAAAATATTTCTTAAATCATTTCAAAAAAAATTGTGAGGAAGTAGATGGTGTAGAAAAAATGGCCAAGTCATGAGATTCATGTTAAACTTTTTCCATCTTCATCTCCCAGTGATGAAGTGTAGCACACAAATCAATGAATTTTATGTATTTTAAAATTTTGATAATTTCTATGATAAAAGAAACTATATTTTTTATTAAAAATTGTTGGATATAAATATTAGGAAGTTGTAGTGAATCTAAATGAGAATAGACTAGAAGTGAAGCAAAAAAATCACTAAATTTCTCATTAGTTCCTTGTTTATAGTGGGTCAAATCAATAAAATTCACTTCCATATTAATTTGAACCTAGAAAGGATTCACAAATACCTATGCAAGCATGTTGAAGGACCTAATAGAACACTATAAAATGGAATAGAAACACTCAAGAAAATTATTATAGAATTATGTGTATGATTCACTTCATGTCCCCCAAATGAAAGTAAAAACTAATCTTCTAAGTGTATATGCTCAAAAGATAGTAATTATGTTTTTTATTGTATTGATAGTAAATAAAATATATATCAAAAATATAAAATTAAAGCTAATAAATATAATATATAAATAGAAAGAACAAGATATGGGGAATGGAAACATGTAATTTAATATGATTAAAGGAATAAAATATAGAAAAAAGAACATGTGCACTTGATACAAACTAAATATAAGATTGAAACTAAATTGTAAAAGTCTAAAATTGTCTAGGGAAAGATCGGTAGTTGTTAGATAATGTTTATGAAAGTGAGGCACTACTTTTGCACTAGAATACATTATTTACCTTCAAGGTGTAAGTGACCTCAACTTTGACAAATCTAGAATTTTCAAGGAAGCTATAGTCCCAAACCATGTCTCCATTCATGGTTAGCTCATGTTCAGTCAAAATAATTAAATATTTGTATTTGAGCATGAGAGACAAGATCAAATGGTTTTGTTTCTTAGAAAACTACCTAAATTAGTCCCCTATTTATTATATTTCAACTTTCTAGAAAATCACTAATGGGAAATCCACAAGTGTGTGTAAACCTAGCGAGAGTAATCATGGAGTATGAACTATGGCGGTTAGACAAACAAATACACCTTAAGAAGTGGATCTAAAACATGTGGTGTTTGATTGTGATAGGGGACATAGGGAGATGAAAGTATGATCACAAAGAGATAAATGTTGTAATGGTGTGAGTATGAAACTTTGAGGAATTGACATGAGGATTTATAATGGCTTATATGTAATTAAATACCTTACACAAAAGGGGAATGCAACATCAAATACTTGGAAATATAATAGAAACACTTGAAAATGCTTGATAATAATAAGAACTCTAAAGAGGAAAACTTCCAAAATTATTCAAAAAGAAATATAATTTATGAACAACTACTACTTACTACCTCCTCTATATATACCATATTTATGTCTTAGATGCCACCCAATATATCTAAACTGTTTATATAAGACTATATACAAATAATTATATAATTTAATTAAGGTTTATGGTAGCCAAAATTTGGTTACACATATTCCAATACAATCAATAGTTTGATTTCATCATATGTCTCCCTCTTTACAAAAGCATTGTCCTCAATGTGAATCAACTATCGACGTTTTTTCATAAAATATTAATTTTCCCATGTAGCATCCTAAATTGGAGAGTTCTTCCACAATCGAATACTTTATGATCACCTTTGTTTGTATTCTCTTAATTATTGTTTGAAGGATCCTCTTGAGTTCTAAAATTATTCTATTGTATTCATCAAGATCTAGTAATTCCATCTAGTCTAAAACTCTTTGTTCAATAACCTTCTTCAAGTAGGAAACATGGAAAATCAAATGTGTTTCTTAACTTAGGTAATTCCAATTGGTATGCCACAATTCAAAACCTCTACAAAAGTTCTTCAAATCGGAAACATGAAAAATAAAATGTTTTTTTTTACTAAGGTAGCTCCAATTTGTATGCCACAATACAAAACCTTATAAGGCCCATAATACTTGGGTGCAATCTCATATCTCTCTTTTGTTATTTTAGTGACATTTTCTTATATGGTTGTAATTGAATAAATGACCAATCTCCTAATTCAAAATTTATTTTTCTATGATGTTGATCAACTTGTCACTTCAATATATCATGTATAATTGATAAGTTCTCCCTGAGACTAGAGAGTACCTCTTGTTGGTGTTCAATGTGTTCTTCAATTGCTCCAAAATTTGGGTGACTTGTAATGAGATTTGATTGATGGTTGATGGTACCCATAGAGTGATAAAAATAGAGACATTTTGGGTGATGTTTGGAAATAAGTGTTATACCACCATTCTAATATTGGAAATTGTTACACCCATATATTTTATTTATCTCAAATAAAATATCAGAGATAGTCATCCAAGAACTTGTTTACCACCTTAGTTTGTCCATATAATTGGGGATGATATGACAAGCTATGAGTAAGCTATGTGCCCAAAAATGAGGGTAAATCAGTCCAAAAATTACTTGTAAATATAATACAATGATTAATTACTATGATTTTTAGTTCCATGTAGCTTCTAAATGGTATACATAAAGGTTATTGTTATAGTGCTTGATACAAGTGGGTGTGACAAGTACAAAAATATGCATACTTGGTGATTCAAACCACAACAACCATGATGAATTTTTTCCTTCATACCTTGGTAAGATCATGATGAAATCCATGGATACCTCTTCCCACATTTATCTTACAATATAAAAGGGTTGTAGAAAACCCTAAGTCTCAATTATCTCTCCTCTATTTTTTGGCATATAATGCATTCTATTATAATTTTTTAGAGATACCCTTTGATCACATCCTAACAAATATTTCTTGAATATATAATGTCTTTAAGAATCCTAAGTGCCCACCTACTAGACAAGCATGTAGCTTTGCCAAAACCCTCAACTTAAGAATTGAGTTCTAGCATAGGTACACATTATTCTTACACCATATCCATATCCTTCTTCCACTCTTCTCATGCCTCATTCACCTAATTTCCTTGCAATATGAAAATTTCATATAGTAGCAACTTTGTTGGCTTATACCTCCTAGATAGAGAATCAACCACAATTTTATCCTTTCCTTCTTATATATGATCTCAAATTCATACTCAATATCTTTGTGACCAATATTTATTTTTCTTCATATGAAATCCTCTAATCCAATAAGTATTTGAGTCTATTATGGTCTATCTTGACCTTAAAGTGGCTCCATATTAGATAAGATCTCCATTATTTGAAGGCATGTATGATAGCCATCATTTCCTTCTCATAAATTAGCTTCAAAATTTTTTTACCTTTGATTTGGTGAGTCTTAGATGTTAGGGGTCTTCCCTCTTGCATAAAACCTACTCCTATTCCTTTCCCAAAAGTATTTTATTCCAAAATGAATGTTTTTGAAAAAATTGGGGTAGCTAAAACAAGAGTTGTTTACATAGATTCATTTATCTTCTCAGATGACCTTGTGGCTATATGATTTTATTGGAAGGAATCTTTCTTCAACAAAGTTGTAAGAGGTGTTGCTATGCTATCATAATTTTTTAAAATTTTATAATAGTAACCAATAATTCCTAAGAAACCACATAGGTTCTTGAGGATCCTAAGCACTTTCCATTATACTATATGTACCATGATACTATTCAAAATTTTCATAAACTTGATTCACATAATACAAGTGCTCATCCCAAGTTTTTCTATATATTGATATATTATAAAAAATATCAAAATAAAGATAGGCCATGAGGGATGGCAAGATTGAGTTGTGGACTAGTGTGTGTGTGGGCTAGGGTTTCATTGCCCTAGCCACACTTTCCTTTGCTTGTTTCCGACCTTTGCTGGTTTGTGGGGGAGATTTTGTTCATTGAGCGTGGGTTGTGGTCAAGGGTGGCTACAAATTCTCCCTTTGGTTTTTTTTGTTCCCATTATGTGGTGGGTTGAATGATGTAAGTTCTTTGGCAACGTAAACTTGTTGTTCTTTGTTTTCCTTTGTGATTTATTTCCTCAGTTGGGGTTTGTGAATTTGGAGGCATAGATCCTCCTTCTACCTACTTTCCTTTGTTTCATGCTAATTCTCATGGTGGTCTTTTATGTGCATTGATTCCTCTATGGGCTTGGTGGTGCATGCAGGGGTTTAGATTTTCCTCTATGCATGGATCTCCACAGGGCTCTAGATAGATAGGATCTTTCATATCTCAGTGTTGGTGAAGGGTTAGATCACCAAAACACGGCTATGCAGGGTGTGGGATCTTCAAAGAATGGAGGTTTTTGAATGCAAAAAGTAAACGGGTTCTTGAAACGATCTCAATACAACCCGGTCTTGGTGATTCAACCTAACTCGGTGGCCGAGGACATGGAATACTTGAGCAACCATGTTTTAATTTGTAATTTCATGGAGATGTGGGTCTTTCTCCCATTTCTAGAATCATGGGTTCAAAGGACGTGGAATCCTGAAGGGGATTTTGATATTATGTTGGCAGAAAATAATTTTTTCGTGGTAGATTTCTCTTGTTTTTCAAATAGAAACAAGGTTTTCGAGGGAGGACCATATTTATATAATCAAGTGGGCCTTTTTGTTAAAACTTGGCATGCATGGTTCAACTCTATCGAGGAGATCGCCTCTAGGGTCCCTCTTTGGGTGTGCCTCCCATGTTTGCCTATAGAGTTATGGAGAAGTGATATTTTTTAGATGATTGCCTTGTTACTTGGGAAGCCTGTTGGTCCCTCTCAGCAGACTTTGAATAAAAGGGTAATCTCTTTTGCTCATGTTTGTGTTGAAATTGATTTGAATAACCCACTTCTAGACTATGTGGAAATTTGTGTTGGTTCAACCTCCTAGACTAAGCAGTTGGATTATGAAGTGTTTCTTTTTTGTTGTCGAATTTTTCATGAGTATGGTCATCTGCAACAAAAGTGTCCTAGGGCCACTCATGCTTCTAGTGCAATTAATTATCCTTTTGTTGCACCAAAGAGGGATAAACATAATCTCCAATATAGGAGGTGGTGGTTGATAAGGAGTTTTTTGTACCTGTCAAGTCTTGCAACAAGGGAAGGGGTCAAAAGAAAACTCTCCAGGATAGATAGGAAGAGGATACCTTCAATAGGTTTGATGTTCTTGATGATTTCAATCAAGAGGAAGGAGTATCTTTAGGTTTGCAGGTGGAAAATGGTGTCTTGGATGAGGTTAATCTAGGAAATAAGGTGATTGGTAATCTCATCTCTCTCAATTAGGGGATCAGGATGCTCAGATGGACATAGATTTCCCTCCCTCTGCTCTCGTTCAAGCAGGGGCTTGTGTGTTGTTTGAGGTTAAAGATGGAGCATATTTAATTATTTCTGGTATCTTTATAGAGGAGGCCTTAGGTAGTGACAAGAATCAAACAAATCCTCTTGTCTTAGGCCTACAACAAAAAACCCCCAAAAAAGGGGCTCCTAAGAAATCCCCTGAGGTTGGATGAAAGAAATATCAGGAGAAGGTTAAGATGGTTGGTGAGACATTGGTGGAATCAAGATTGGTGAGAACCATTGATTCTCACTTCTCTCAATCCCATAGATGATTGTTCTCTCTTGGAATGTTAGGGGTATGAATAACATCCCTAAATAAAAGGCTATTCAAGAGTTGATTCATGTACACTCTCCTGATGTTTTCTTTTTGCAAAAGACTAAGTTATCTATTGATAGCATGTTGAATATGGCTCCTAGGATTTGGGGTAGAGGTCTTTGTCAGTTTGTTGGGGTGCACGACAGTTTTGGGGGGGGGGGGGCTTGCTTGTTTTTTGGATCTACGTAGAGTTACTCCAATTTGGTGGATCTCTAGTTGGCAATCCATTTCTTTGGCTGCTTCTTGTCTGGAGTCTGATGAGTTTATTCTTCTATCCAACATCTATGATCCTTCTTATTTTCTAGGTAATTTTGTGCTTTGGTCTCATGTCCATTTTGTGCACTCCCTTGCTCCTTTTCTTCCTTAGATTTTGGTGGGGGATTTCAATGCTATCTTCTCGTTGGAAGAAAAGCGAGGTGGCACTAATCATCTAGATCTTGTGTCTGATCTTCTTAGGGACAATGTGGCTTCCTTGAAATTGGTTGAAATTAAATTTGGAAATGGTATGTTTACTTGGAATAATAGGAGACATGGGGAAGAGGCTATCACAAAAAGATTAGATAGGTTTCTGGTGTCCAGTTTTTGGGTTGGAGACAGTTGATCAACTTGCTTTGAGATTTTGAATTAGAGAGGGTTGGATCATTGGCCAATAAAACTCTCATCTTGATTTTCAAGATATTCTAAAAAGAAGTCGTTCAAATTTCAACTTATGTGGCTACATGATTTGTCTCTTCATGATCTTGTTCCTATTTGGTGTCAAAATGGGAGGCCAACTCATGGGACTATAATGTACTCTTTCAAAAAGAGGCTACATTATGTTAAATACATGTTGAAAATATGGAATAGGCATCACTTTGGAAATGTCTTTCAGGGTAAAAAGGTGGCCCAGGCTCATTTGGATTCTATTACTCGATTGATTTGGGACTAGGGTCTAACTGATTAAAATGGTAATTTAGAAGTTACAACTATGAAAGAGGTGGAGGAATGGGATTTGCGGGAAGAAATTTTTTGGAAGCACAAGTTGTGTATTGATTGGCTTCAGGAAGGTGATAAGAATACTTCCTTTTTCCACAATTATGTTAAGGATAGAAGGCAAGGTAATCAAATTTCCTCTCTTAGATCTACCGAGGGAAATAAACTCTCATCCTTTGCTAATATTTTTGAAGAGATTGTTCGGTTCTTTTCCTCTTTGCTTATTGAGAATTCCCTTCCTTCCAGTGAGGAAGAAGATCTAATTCTAGATTGTATTCCTTCCTTGGTATCTAATGATATGAATGACTCTTTGCTCAAGCCTATCACCATAGAGGAGTTAGAGGAGATTGTGTTTCAAATGAAAAAGGGGAAGGCCTCGGGTCCTAACAGGTTTCCTGTTGAGTTCTTTTAGGAGTTTTGGGAAGTGATCAAGCTTGATCTTCTTGAGGTTGTGTAAGAATCTCAAAGGAACGAGCAAATGCTAAGAACCATGAATGCAAATTTTTTGGCTCTTATTCCAAAAAGATAAGGAGCTAACTCTTTGGATCTCTTTAGAAATATTGCACTTTGTAATGTTATGTACAAGGTCATTAAAAAATTGATTGTTGAATGTCTTAATCTGTGGTTGAGTTAGCTTATTTTTTAGCAGGGCGGTTTTTTTGCTGGTAGACAGATTCTTGACAGGATAGTTATTACAACTAAAGCTATCCATTCTATGGCATCCTCCAGAGAGAAGGAAATGTTTATCAAGTTGGACATGACCAAGGCTTACAATTGTGTTAAGTGGGCCTTCCTTAATAATATTCTAAGGGCTTTTGGGTTCAAGGGTGCTTGGATTGAGTGGGTTATGAGTTTTGCTACCTCTTCTTCCTTCTCTGTTTTAATTAATAGTGAGCCCTCAGAGCTTTTTGGTGCATCTAAGGGGCTTCGGCAAGGTGAACCTCTTTCCCCCTACTTATTTATCTTGATGGTTGAAGGCTTAAGGAGATTTATAAAATATCGTGTAAGACTTGGGTTATTTCAAGGTTAGAGTTGTGGTAATAATTTCCCACCCCATTCTCATCTTCAGTTTGTGGATGACACTACTCTAATGGGGGTGGCTAGAGTTGAAGAGGTTGTTAACTTCATAATGATTATTGATATTTATTTGGATTCTTTGGGGCAAGACATCAATGAGAGTAAGTCCTCCATATTTTTCTTTAATACTTTGAAGCTTATTCAGAAGAGAATTGCTTGAATCCTAAGATTTCAGGTTGGTTCACTTCCCTTTGTCTACCTTGGAATTCCCTTGGCTGTGCATTTTCTCCCCAAGAAGTTTTGGTAGGATGTTATTGATAAATTCCATAAAAAGGTTAGTCACTAGACTTGTAGGTGGCTTTCTACTATAGATAGAGTTGCTCTTCTAAATTTTGTGGTTCAGGCCCTCCCTCTATATAGATGTTTTGTGCTTTTTTCTCCTTCTAGTTTTATTAAAGAATTTGAGAGTCTCTCTCAGAAATTCTTATGGACCAGTAACCTTATTTCAAGGAATTATAGTTTGGTTAATTGGGATACTATTTGCAAGCCGAAGTAGGAAGGTGGGTTGGGGTTGTGGCGTGCTGATCTCAATGGATAAGCTTTGGCGGCTAAGTTGTATTGGAGGTTGTGTTATCATCAACATCAGAGTTGGGCTCAAATCCTCACTTCTAAATATCTAGGGGATGTGGATAGTGTGGATGTGCCTAGATTCAGCCTTTTGGGAAAGGGCTCTTTGATTTGGGGTACCTTTAAAAGGGGGGCCAAACTTGTTAAGCAAGGTTTATTTTGGATTTACAATAGTGGCTCGGATGCTCTATTCTGGCATGACTCCTAGGATGGGCATCCCCCTATCCTCTCAACTTACCCTCATTTGTGGAATTTATGTAACCTTTTTATTGAGGTTGGGTGGTGTAGAGTTGTTGACTTCAAATCTTCCCAAATACTTGATCATGTTTTATGTCCAAGTGGAAAGATCCACAGGAGTGGTTGTTGAGGGGCTTGGTGGAGGATCATAGTGAACTGGTTGATATTCTGACTAGTAGGGTCTGCAATTCACTTCTGGAGAGGGGTGTTCTAGCTTGGGGTCCTAACCCGAAGGGACAATTCTTGGTTGTCTTAGGCTATCAGGTGTTGGAAAAGCCGATTCATGGGAGTGATGAGGTTCCTTGGTGGAAACATGTCTGGAATAAATTCTCTTGGCCTAAATGTAATTTATTTTATTGGCTTGTGGTGTAGAATAAGTTTCTTACTTGGGAGAATTTATGGAAGAGAGGGTTTCAAGGGCCTTCCATGTGTGTTTTTGTGCAACAACGGTGAGGAACATGCATTGCATTTCTTTTTTCAGTGTCCCTTTTCCAAGTCGATTTGGCACTTCTAGTAGGGTGTCTAGAATTTTTCATGTACTCATGATTCCTCTTTGGCTAATTCTTGGGGTGGGTTGGGGAATTCCCTAGCTAAGACTTATTTTCTTCAAATTGCTTAGACGATTGGGCCCAGTTTGATCATTTGGAATATCTAGCTAGAATGGAATTGAAGAATCTTTTAGGGCATGAAGATTTTAGGTGCTTTAGCTTCAAATTTTAGGGGTTCTTAAGGAGACTTCAGAGGCTAAATGTGATTTTTTTGCCCCTATGGATCTTGGTGAGTTGGATGTGGTTAGGAATTTGGGTATTTCTATCTGTGATAGGAATTATCTTTAGACTAAGCAAAGGAAATATTTCAAGGTGAAGATTTAGAGAATTGGTCATTGGACACCCCCTCCTCATGGAGTGTTGAAAATTAACACAGATGGGTCGTCTAGAGGAAATATTGGGCATGCTAGGATTGGTGGTCTTGGGAGAGACTGTTCAAGGGTGGTTGTGTTCTTATTTTTGGCATATAAGGGTCAACACACCAATAATTATATGGAGCACCTATCTATTCTTTTGGCTCTTAATCATGCTTATGTCTTGGGTTGGAACACCTAAAGGTTAGCATCTACAAGATCCCATCAACAATAGCCACGTCAATAAATTTTATGCTTGACCCTCAGGGTATCCTTATTAAAAATAAAAAGAAGATAAATAATTCATCCAATGGTGAAAACCACTTCAATGGCACCTTGGGAAAGTACCATGGTGAAAACCTATTTGTAGGTTCCATGTGCAGTAAGCACCATCTACCATCTTTCAAGTTCTTATCGATTCTATTCATAATAAAGGTAACATCTCATCCATATTCATCTACCTATCATATTTAACTAACCCACCTAACATGGATTGGTAATTACTAGTGTCTAGTGTAGAGCTTCCCCTAATATCTATTTTACTAATGTAGATTGAATATAGATGACCTATCAAACCTATAGATCCCATCCCAATTTAAGTAGTTCATTGTATAAAAGGAGGCTTCATTAAATTTTCAACTAGGGAATTGTAAATTGATGTTGGCATTATATATGCAGTTAAGAATCCTAAAATTTCTTAATCGACTGAGTATAGGTAATTGAACAAGAGTAAATTCATGTCTAGAATCTTTCTAACTTAAAATAAATCCTATTTAAAGAATAGGGTAAGTAATTACTAGCTACTCTAAATGACCTTAGGAACTACTACGAGTACTTATCTTTTCACATACAATAACTAGTGACTCTATATGTTGTAGTGTGACCTATTTCAACTAATTACTTAATATCATTAAACAAATGTAAATTAGAAACTTCAATTCATAAATCATAATATAGCATTCAATGTGATACATAAACTAGAAAATATAATTCAAAAATTACAATTCATAATCTAACTAACCATCTAAGCTAATGTGGATTATGCAGTACCTCCAGTGGCCCTTGCTTTAGTTGTTGTATCCATAATGTTTCCTTTCAAAGACTACTCAAAAAATCATGCAACTCAAGTAGCATTTATTATTGTATTTCAAGCATACACAGTTCTTTAGAACATGGTAGAATAAATATGATATTCAATCTAATTTCATGAAAAATTATAGCTAGTTGACCTCTCACAATAGTATCCCCATATATAGGGTCTATGACAGTATTGTTATTTAAAAATTATAAACACACTATGAGAAAATTTCAACTCCTCCAAGAAAATGGGAAGAGGACCAAGTCTTTAACTTAACAAAAATATAAAAGCAAGTGGAAAGAGAAGTGTTGGAATCCAATAAGGACTCTACAACAATCAAGAAGATCATTATAATGCAATCCACTAATCACTATTAGAACATGTCTCTTCTTCCTCACATGATTTATTAAAGGGATGGAATGAAACATGGATATTTGTGTCCACATCCTCAGATCACTACTCCTCATCATCTTTAAGATATACACATGTGTTGATGTTGGTCACCTCCTCTAGCTATGTTGAACCAACACCCTTCTATTGTAGGTTGAGAATCCTTTTGCTGCAAGTTGACAAGTTCTTGATTCCAGGGGTTTAGTCATATTTTGAAGTTATTTTCATTATTAACAACTATAATTAATCATCAAATTCTACTAAATCCCATAGACGAATAAAGATAATTCATTTTTTCATTAATATATCATATCATCTTTAATGTTTCTTAAATACTTAAGTATATAGAAAGGTTTATAAATGTCTTTGAAGCATAACATAAATGAGATAAAAAGACATGAAACTAAAGCAAGGAACTAGATATTTTAGGGCTCATCATCTAGAAATATCCACCCCATCTAATACCATAATAAATTCAGTCCACCCATCCCATATTAAATGATCCCACACTTAACTGGGGGCATTTTTCTTAGACCCAGTCATTAATTTGGATCCTTGTTAGTTTCTTAAATTGAAAATTAAAAAAAAATGTAAAAAAAATCAAATACTCCAAAAATAAAATAATAAATCAAAACCTACACAAATTCACCCATCCATAACAAATAATCACTCATAATAACTCATTTTTCTCCACAATCATCTTTGACAATAAAATAAAATAAAATTATGCATTAGTTGAAACATAAAGCTTTCATGACAAATCACAAGCTAAGATAACTGTTGAATCAACCTACTACCTACAGACCTATTTCCTAATCATTCAATTCATCATCCCAATTCATGCCTTAAAATGGATACATCTTTCCTACAACATGTCCAATCCAAGATAACAAACACACCCTCTTTGGCAAGAGATGTGATGGTTGTTGATATGTTTTTTCAATTGGTCTCTTCTTTTGATTTATCTTTTTGTCCCCTTCCAATGCTTACTCAAAGACACCTCGATCTTTCAATATCTTGGTGTTTCTAGAGGAGCATAGAATGGAGCATGGTCATTTTTTTCATATTCCATGTTTGTGGGATGTTCTTATAATATGACCATGGTGAATACTTGTCTTGTGTGTGTTGATGCATATTCTTGTATTAAAAAATGTCATTTTCATATCAGGTCATTCATGTTTGTGCACTAGAACTATCATACTCTAAGTTTTATTCTCACACATTCAAATAAGGTTTTTGTATGTCTCATATGACTTAGGATATTTCTATTTTTTTGTAGATTTAAATTCCATGCAAGGGACACAACATCACCACGGTTCTTCATACCTTGGTGCATAGTGTCCATTTTCTATATCAAAATAAGGGTTTCTCTTTACATAAATTTTTATCATAACCAAAAAAGAAAAAGCAAAATCACTTTTTCAAATTCCTATTATCACTTTTCCATCTCATATCTAATACCCATCCCATATCCTAACTATAGCTTTCACTATTTGATATTTGATCAACAATATTAATTTATTCGTCATTATCCTACATCCTACATCACTTCTATCTCACTAATTCATTCCCATCCTACTAATTATTTTATCCATGTATCATGACACACAAAAATCTTGCTGCATCCACACAATCATTAGTATAAATTATAGCATCATTATCATAATTAATAATCATCATAATCCATCAGATCTAAATCTATTGCATTAATCAAATCATCATACTATCGGTAATATCCATCATATAGCATCATCAAATAGAATCATCATTACATGCATACATCTATCATGTATACATCACATATGTTATCATCAAATAAAAACATCATTTACATATATATCATCATACACAACATAGATTGGCACAACAAAATCTCATCTCATATAATATATCAAAATCATGTTATGATACATCATAAACAAAGTGTTTGTACAATGGGCTACTTGATCCATGAATATACATAAATATAATATCTCACAGAAAAAATCATACATGTCTACATCAAAAGGTACATATATAAAAAAATTCCTTTTTAGGCAGAGCTCCCACCCTTTGAATGGCTAGGTGATGTTGCATGAGGAGGAAGACCCCCTATTGGTTGTGTTGTTGGTCCCTGACCTATTAGATCCTATGTTGCAAATTTCGGTGGTAGTCCTGATAGTGCCCTCATGATTGATCTCCCCATCGAGAGGCCCCTAACCAACTTCAACTTGAGAAACTAAGAGTCCAATTATTTGCAGGTACCTCTCTCTTGTAGAGGATCCTATAGTAAGTGGCCTCCTATGTGACCCATCGAACCTCTCCCTTAACTTGAATCATAGGCATGCCAGTTGCTCTTTCCTATCAATCTTGACATCTCTCTCTCTTTTCTTTGGGTAAGCAGTACAATGAAGCTATCCCTCTCCACTTGATCTAAGTCTCGCTCTACCCATAATGAATCCTCCTCCTTCTGAGCTTAATCACACTTATACAAGGTAGTCACCAATTGAACCTATAGGTCCCCATCTCCTCCACTAGCCTCAATACCACCTCAACCCCTTCCTAAAGCCCCCA
This sequence comes from Sequoia sempervirens, assembly GCA_007258455.2. Taxonomy (NCBI): domain Eukaryota; kingdom Viridiplantae; phylum Streptophyta; class Pinopsida; order Cupressales; family Cupressaceae; genus Sequoia; species Sequoia sempervirens. The sequence continues at coordinate 136,731,746 of VDFB02358134.1, read as the reverse complement.
CCACCCATAATGGCCTTCTCCCCCATCTATCATCTCCATCTCCTCCTCCATACAACATACTGCTACTATGAACTCTCCACCCAACTATCCATGTCAATGTAATGTGCTCTCATTCCCAAATATGCAAGAATGTCATTCTACATGATAGACTAGCCTTGTACCTATAACCACCTAATGCATTTCATGGTACAAGTGTACAAAAACACATGGACCCAAAGTATATACTACTCCATCACTAAAAATCCACTCTAACACCCTCCTCTAGCTAATGGGAAACCCTCGAGATCATTGATCAAGAACTAATAGACCTCCTACCATTCTAGCCAAAACCAATGGAAGAGCCTCAAATCTCCCTATCACACTCCTCAAATCCATCTCGTTATCCTTGATGCCTAGATCATCTATCAAAAATACCTTCTCCAATGCACTCTCTCTAGAATCAGTATCATATATAACCCAGTCGCCATAAATGGGGATCCTCAAAACCTCGAAAGTAATAGTAATCTCACTAGTAGGTAACACAAATGCACATCACTTAATTTGTTATATCTTAATTAGGGATAACATCATGGTACTTTATACTCTAATCTTAGGCATATAGGTAATTTTCCATAACCCACCGATTGTTGGGAAGGCACGGTCTAGCTCATCCAACTTAGTCCTCATGTATAATGTCACGGGATGACACTCCCTGAACATAATTGACTCTAACTTACAAGCTACAAAAATAGTGCATGCAACATCAATCAGAATGTAAAATAGAAAATCCAAATAAACTTAGCCTTAAAATTAAATGTGCCAGATCTTTAAATCAATTACGACTAAATTTTTCAATTACACCACAGTAACTATCAAATGCACCAATCTACCATCTCATGCAACCTATTAAATTAAATGTGATAAACTAGCTATCAAATGTGTTAAACCAATTACAACCCTAAAATCATATGCAACCTATAAAATCAAATGCACCTATTCACCTATCAAATATGCTAATGTGCATTAAAAGCACTGTTTAGGGCTTCAAATGCACTATTTTGGGTTTGAAATATGCAATTTCCTACTTTAGCACATCTTATTGATCTACTTTGCCTAGTATTTACTGCTCCTAAACCTAGACCTAGGGACCTAAAGGTTAGGTACATACTATCATAGGAAACCTAAATGGTCATTGGAACTGATGAATGTGCTCTACACAAACGTTGCTCCTTAGAATACCCACCATCTCACCAACTCCTTCATATTGTAAAGACTTGGAGACTTTGAAAATCTATAACTAGGAGAGTACAAATGAGGTTAAAATTAACCTCCCATGCCTATATATAGTCATCCAAACCCTAATTCCTCACCCTCAACCCTCCCTCAATTCTTTTTATTTCATCCCTGTATCCATTGAATCTGTCCTTTCACCATTCGATCCTTTTTTCTGACCGCTATTCCACAAAACCTACCCTATTTTCCTATCATGAGCTCAACCCAAAAATTATTTTTTCTTGTTGATCTCTTGAGGGGACAACCAACCTCCATCCCTCAATCCATTGGGACACATTGGGGCACATCATCACCTAAAATTTTCACACCAACAACATGTCTTTGAAACAATGCAACAAACACATGGTCTCAAAGAGGGGAAAAATATAGACACCTAAAAATGACTAATGCATTCAATCTAAATCATCACTTCTCGACATCATCCCTTATCAATCTATTTCACTATTAATTAAATAATTTTAATTATTTGATTAATCTAACACCATATTCATTATTTTCCTCATCTACTTTAATTAAATGGTTTTAATTATTTCATCACTTTTCATCATCAATATTAATTAAATAATTTTTAATTATTTAATTAGTTCATCATTTTCCATCATCGATATTAATTAAATAATTTTTAATTATTTAATTAATTTATCATTTCCTCTTATCCACACTAATTAATTTTTTTAAATTATTTTATTAATTTATCATTTTCTTCCAACCATTTTAATTAAAGTATTTAATTATTTCTTCAATTTTCCTTATCCACATAGATTAAATCATTTTTAATTATTTAATTAAATTCTTAAATTCTTCTATCCACATTAATTAAATAATTTTTAATTACTTAATTAATTCATGCATTCTTCTCATCCACCATAATTATTTAATTAGCTAATATTTCTTCTAAAATTAAATAAATTAAATAAATTATTTAATTTACTTTTTCTATCTTTAAATTCTTCTAAAAATAAATAAAATAAATATTTTATTTATTTCCTAATTATATCTTCACCTCATGCACATGAATTAAATTTATTTATTTATTTAATTCTATTTATATTCTTCTATCTCCTATTTTAGTGAGTTGACTGAAAAGCAAGATCAATTCACTCTCACTAATGAAAGAGGGTCCTCCCCTCTACCGATTGAACATACACAAAATGCAAAATTACAGGCAATGCTCTACCTTTATCAACATTCAATATAATAACAACTATACACAAACTTTGGTTTTATTGAATTCAACCACAAATAACAATCATTTTTTTTAGTTTCATCTAATGCCCCAATTTTCTATGTATCCTGTTATTGGCACTATGTACCTCTCTTCTTCAAATTATATATAATATCTTTGGTTTTCTCATTTGCAACTTTATTTGCAACCTTATCAACCTTCTAGTTGTGCCAATTTTCAACCTCCTCTATGACTGGGTAATAATTTTCTAGCAATCATTTATCCTTCCCCATTTGCACTCTCTTTTATATCTGCTCTCATTGCTCATTCATTGGTTGTTCATTCACCATTTAATCTGAATAGATTATAGAGCTATTTTTCTTCCTGCATAGCTCAACCTTCTCTTCTACCCACGTCCTACCTTCTTCCTCAGACTTCACCGCGCCCTCCACATATGGTATCTTGGTGTTTTATTTTATCAAAACAAATCTTTTAGATCTACTCAACCCTTCATTTCCTTTTTGTTTTGTTAAACTTACGATCCTTTTGGTTGTGATATTTGGTTTTACATTTTCCTCTTAGGAAATTACGTCCCCCTCCTCTTATGCTTGTTAACTTTTATCATCGCACAATCCTCTATGGGCTAAAGGTGAAAAGTATTCAATAAAATTAATTCCAAATTTATTTAGAGTCTTAGACTTCTTCGCCTCCAAGAGTAAACCGCTCACAAAGTTCCCTTTATTTCCCTGTCTGCATACACATCAACCAAGTTGTAACGCCAACATCTAATAAACTTTCATTTAATCTATGATGGTAAACCGATCTATGCTTCCACATTTGTATATGTGTTTACCAGTACATTTGCAACTACAACATTGACTAATTTTATACTTTGAATTAATGGGAAAAAGATGGTGAAGATTACCTTTACACCAGTCAATTACATTTTCTTAAAACATATATGCTTCCATGTCTTGTTAAAGTGTAAAATTTAAGAGGTTTAGGCACTGATCAAGGGAGAGAAAACTAAAATAAACCAAAATTGAGAAAATCAAACCAACAATATTTTTGGTTGGTGTTGATCACCTATCCGCTCGTGTGCTCCTAAACTAGACACACCAAGTGAAATGTTCCTTGAGTTGGTAAACTCAAAAACATTGGAAGGTGCATGGGATAGTAATTCCATGTTTTTTTTTCATCCACAGTTGCTCCTTGTCTATAGAAGCCTTCCCTCTTTTATTATTCCAACTCAACCTTAACACTCGAGCCACCTCCATTGGTGTCATCTCGTTTCTTTGAACAACTTCTTATCACAGGTCCACATATGTGACCAACACATCCTTTTGGACTACTATTCACTGTTCCTTTATTGCGTTGTTGCATTAACTCGGAGTCTAATATTACCTTTCCTCTTGAAATCTTCCCTTTAAATGGTTGAAAATCACTGTACTCACCTCATTCCTCTTCCTCTATTTGTTTCTTCTCTGCACTGCAACAAACAATAGAGATGGATTCTTTCATCTACTTCTCCTTCTCTTTCAAAGAATTCAACATATACCTTTTTCCATCATTCTGGATGGTATAAATTTTCTTTCTACCATCATAGATGGCCTCCTTTTCAAACTACCATGGCCTACCCAACAACACAGACAAGCAATCATAGGCATCACATCACACAACACCTCATCTCTATAAGAGCTAATCTAAAAATTAACTAAACATTGCTCACTCATGTAGTCATTTCATGTTCCTTTTGTAACCAAGAAACTTTGTGTGGACAAGGATGATTACACCTTTTCAAACCTAGCTTTTCCACAATCTCCTCTAAAACTAGGTTATTCATACTAACACTATCTACTATAACTTTACAACACTTATCTCCAACCTTGCACATAGTTTGAAAGAAACTCCTTCTTTGGGATGGTTCCTCCTCAACCACCTTTAGATTCACCAACACTCTCTTCATCGTGAGAGATTCACCTTCTTCTAGGTCTTCACCTTTTAGGGATGCATCATGTTTCTCATCCTCTTGTGCCAAGTGGTTCCTTGTTTCACTCCTTTTGTTTCCTTCTTGTACTCGAGGACACTCAAAAACACGATGACCAACTTCTCCACATTGGTAACATCTACCTAGAAACCCTCTATTGTTGCTACCACACCCTCTTACCGATACCTCATTTTCTTTTGTGTTCTATTCCACCTATTTAATCCATTTGGGATTGAATTTTTCTTTAATTTGCTTCCATTTGTTGCTGCTCACTTGTACCTTTTCAGTTGCAAATCTTCCTTGACTTTTGAAATTGTTTAATTGCCTTCTCATTAATTTCTCCTCAGCCTTTAATGCATATTGGTATGCTTCCTCCACTATAGTTATTTTTAGCAATACTCATTTCATCCTAAATGTTAAATCGTAAGCCATTCACATACTTGGCTACCTTTTCCCTATCAATTCCATGCCTTCCAAATCAAATGGACAACTTGTAAAAATCCTTTGTGTAATCTTTTACACTCATATATTTTTTTTTTAGATTTTGCAACTTCTTAAATAGCTCCATTTCATAGTCTCCAAGAATGACTTTGTTCTTCAACCCTGTAACCATTTGGTTCCACCTCATTATCCAGGTATCTCCATCCATTTAATGCTCTCTTTTCAACCCTTTCCACCATAATGTAGCATGCCCTTTCAATTTTGTTTGGGATAACTTTACCGTTTGCGGGTCTCTAATTTCCTCCATTTTGAAATATTCTTCCAACTCTCCTATCCATTCAATTAACTCTTTTGGATTTAATGTTCCTGAAAAAGTTTGGAACATCTATTTTATTGCATTTTTTAATTCTTGAAAGAGCTCTCAAAAATCTTTCTTCTCTAGCATCCTCTAGTCATTCTTCTTCTTCTCCTCCTTGATCTTCCTCTTCGCTTTCTTCCTCTTTCTCGGGATCTCTTGCATTACCAATAACTAATCTCACCTCATTTCTTATATCATTTCTAATATCAGCTCTTATCATCTCTCAAAATAGTTCCAACACTACCTCTAATCTAGGTCTTCCTCTTTGAGGCGGCATCTCTTTCGATCAACGATTTGTCCCTCTTAGCCCTCAATTGTTTAGGACTCCACACACACCTACAACAATTACCTTGATCCTTTCACAACCATTACTCACTTCCCAAAAGTCTTGGACGATCCTCTCCATGCTCAAGATTGCCTGCTCTGGTACCAATTGATGCAAGAGGGTCCTCCCCTCTTCCGATTCAACATTCACAAAACACAAAATTATTGGAAATTCTCTACCTTTATCAACATTCAATATAATAACAACTATACACAAACTTTAATTTTATTGAATTCAAACACAAATTGCAATTAATTTTTTTTAGTTTTTTTCATATAATGCCCCAATTTTCTATTTTTCTTGTTATTGGCATTGTGTACCTCTCTTCTTCCAATCATATATAATATCTCTACTTTTCCCATTTACAACTTTATTTGTAGCCTTATCAACCTTCTAGTTGCTCCAGTTTTCAACCTCCTTTATAACAGGGTAATAATTTTCCAGCAATCATTTATCCTTCCCCATTTGCACTCTCTTCTATATCTACTCGCATTGCTCATTCATTGGTTGTTCATTCACTATTTACTCTGAATAGATCATAGAGCTATATGTCTTCCTGCATAGCTCAACCTTCTCTTCTACCCATGACCTGCCTTCTTCCTTAGACTTCATCACGCCCTCCACATTTGGTATCTTGGTTTTTTATTTTATCAAATCAAATCCTTTAGATCTATGTGAACCTTCATTTCCCTGTTGTTGCATTAAACTTCTGCTACTTTTGGCCATGGCCTTTGGCTTTACATTTTCCTATGAAAATTCTATTGTCCTCCTCTTATGCTTGTTAACTTTTATCATTGTGTTGGCCTCCTACAGTGGTTTAATAACTAAGCCTTTAGGGTTGTGACTTAGAGATTGAACATCTACACTAAGTAGTTATCTTACTCATCATGAAGGTGCATTTCACTTGTCAACCTAGGGACGTAAACTTGAAATGGGTCAGCACTGTATGTGCACTAGGACTTCATTGCAATCATCCATAAACTAGGAAAGAAACAATGTTGGAAATGAAGTGCTAGAAAGAAATCAATTGAAATATTGAGCATAAATCAACATCTACACTAATCATTAATCAACTGGGCTGAAAATAAAAGATAGAAATGGAAATCTCAACAAATAGACAAGAAACTACTATGTCTACCTTGGTTGTAGGAACAAACACATAATGGAATTTCAGTGGCTACAAGAATAGACAGTGGCTGAAATTGAAACTAACTATTGAACAAAAAATGACTTCTAGACTAATAGATGGAATTCTCACCAAGTGACCCCCCTTGAGTGAGTCTCCCTTACAGTAACTCAAATGCAGCAACTCAAAATATCATATCATATTATTTCTTGAAAGCATAAGTACAACATCTCAGCCATAGGACTATAAAACTAGAAAATGCAAGTACAAACTTAGAATGTCCAACCTTATCAAAAGGAGCATCTGACCATTATTTATAGGGAGAAAACTACTGACTATCCCTAACTACCTAGGTAGTCAACTCCATCAAAATAAGAGAATATCGCTTATAGGAAGCATAGAAAAATATGGAGGAAGTTATGCATACGCTAAATTGGTCAAAGCAAACTTGCTTCAATGGAAATCTAGCACAACGCACTCCCTAGATTTTCTCAACAACAAATATGACCATTAAAAAGGTGGTTACATTCTTTTGTTTGAATTAGGAATTTCCTTCCATGATAGTTCCCACTTTGACTTCTTAATGATCAACTTCATGACTTCTCAATAACTGACCAACTGGCAAGAATTTCTCCCATGTAGCAGGCTTTGTTGACATCAACATTTTAGTGGAAACCTGCAAAATAGAATTAGCATGCACAAACAAATGTATATCTATAATTACCTCAGTAACATTCACTCAACCACTAGTAAATTCAACATAGATAATTCTCATAGAATGATAATGTCATTGAAGTCACAAAGATAAAGCTTATGTTCAAAGTCTATGGTTTTAAGGAAAATATCAACAACCAAGTGTCAAATTCTATGATAGCAACAACAAATATGTAATGGATCCTATCAAAATTGAGCCATTAATTGAGCTCATCATTCCCCCCCAACCTAAGATTTTGTTGGTCCTCCAACAGAGGGAGCACTAAACTTTTTCCTAGTTAATGCCTTGAAGTCAGCTTCTTCTAGTTGTCCCACATTAGTATCTACGGTGGTTGAATCAAGTTCCCAATAGAATCCTTGTTTTCTCTCTAGTTTGTTCCATCTTGTTCTTTTTACAGCTATGTCATAATGGTAGAACTTGTAATATGGCATAGGCTACAGTAATGTAAGTGGCTGAAATGTTAAGGGAAGCCAACATTGATGCTTCCTTCTACCAATATGTATATACCTATCAACCCTTTTGCATGTTGCAGCATAGTTTTGTAAAGAGTGGGGTTCAGCCTGTTTCAACTCTTCTGGAAACTATTCCACCTTTGTGCTAAATATCCCATTACTAATTTTTCTATGGTTTCAACTACCTTCTCATATTATTTGTAGGTTTCTTCTCTGACGGGCATAATCTTAGCTTTGTAGCTAGGGAAGTAAATAATTTTGTGCCATGTCACGAAAATATCTCCAGGGTTACTAGATTCAGCCTTGATAAGCAGGGGAGTATGAAGTTCCCTTTCCCTGTAAGTTCTATATTGTTGTCCCCAACTAATCTCATTTTGAATCCAAGACATAAATTCCCTTAAATGAAGGTCCCCAATATACAGCAAGGGATTACAATCATGATCATCAGACAAAACATAATTGTGCAGGTATAATTCACATAACAAATTTTTAACATCAGGAGGAGCAAGCTGATAAGCCTGGAAAAATTCATGTGGAGTGTCAAAAGTAAGACCCAAACCTGAAATGATCCTTGATAGCTTGAAGAAAAAATTTCACTCCTTCAAGTGTAGATGATACACTCAAGGAGGAGTTCTACATGCTAGCATTTTAGGTATTAAGTCTACCACATTATCTACCCTTTCCTTCAAGGAAAAAAAATCTATATTCTTCTCTTCAATCTCTGCATCTTTCTTTTTAATCACATTTCGCAGCTCATGCCTTTCCTTTTTCCTTTCCTCTTCCTTTCTTTGCATCTCACTCCACAACTTCAAAGCTATGCCATTCCATGAAAATGTAGGGGGTTTATGTATTCCTACCAAAATCTTCGCTGGCACCAATTCTTGTTCTTCATATAACACCAATTGCAAAGATTCAAGTTGTTCATCTTGCTCTGGCTACAGGAACTCCAAAATCTCATCTTGTTCTTGCTGCCAGGGTTCTGGACTTTTGTTTTGTTCCTGATTCCCAACTTGTTCTACAATTGCAGCGAGCTTATCCAATTTGATATTTTCCTATTCCTCAAAAATATTTTTTTCCTCAACATTCACCTACCCCATTGGAACTTCCATTTCCTCCCTAGATGTTTTTCTAAGTCTAGGGATTCTCTTTGGAAGTGCACTAGTGGCTAGCCCAACTGGTTTTGATTTCTTAGGAGGATTTTTTTCTTTTCCTTCAGCTGCAGGAGGAACAGTGTTATCAACCTTTCATTTTCTAGGGCCTGGTGTTGATTTTTCTGCCACTTGCTTCTTAGCTTTTCCTTTTCTCATTTCTGCTTCTCTCATTTGTGCCTCTTCTCTTCTAAGGGTAGCCTTAGTTCGAATTGGGGTTTTGGCAGGGGCATTATCATCAGAATCTGAGGATGAACTTTCCTCTCCTAAATATTATGACTTAAAAGAATCAATTCCAATGGCTTGCTTAGCTACAGGAGGGTTTGAACTAGAGTTTGCACCATAGGTTGATGCTCCAGGAGTAACTTCAGCATCCCTCACTTCCCTACTAACCCTACAAGGTTGAGGCTAACCTCTAACATGCTCTGGTCTAAATTGATCAATGTTTAAAAACTCCTCCCATGTCATATCAGATACTTCATGAAAGATTTTTCCACTAATAATTTGATTAAACAATGGTGAGAGACATAATTATCCCTACCTTTATGTGTTTTGACTGCCATGATGGCAAGGAGATGATATAGCACATTGGGCACATTCATTCTTTGTCCATGCCTCATATGGTTCAAGAGCTTGAAGTGTACGGAATGGAGGCATGACTGGAGGCCCTCACAAGTGATGTACTTGACAATGTGGATAGCTACTTGTCTCCATGGCTCTAGAAGAGAAGTTCTTTTTGTACCCTTTTTATCCACAACCAATGGGGGGTCACTGGGTTCAGTAAATTCATCTTTGGTAGACCTTGCATCTTTGGTAGTAGGGTATGGCTTGCCATCAACAAGTAAGCCCGTTACCTCTACAATTATTTTCTTAGTAACAATCACCTTCAATCTTTTTACTACTGTATTCCCCTCAAAGAATGTTTGTGCAAATTCCTGCGCAATGTCTTCATTGTAGTTGTCAAGGTTCAAGAAATAGTCCAACCATCCGTAATTTCTAAACTCTTCCAAAGAAGGTGCATCCTTCATTACCACGTTATGAACCGTGGGTTCACTCCTAATTATCTGACCTCCCATTGTTCAGCTGCTCATAATCAACTAGCACTCTGCTAAATTTCCTTTTCATACAATTGCTTTATGAAAACCCCAACTTCTTCTTCCTGCAGTTCTTCTCTCTATCGTAGTGACACTAATGTCATGTAGCTTACTAAATTACTTTTTTTGGGTGACATTTGAAATTATGACTAGGCAATAAAGATTCATTAATGAGGGGTATTATTGAAAGAAATGGTGGTGGTTCAGTAATATCTCACACATACAAGCTATCACATCAATTCATTATTCAAATTGGCTCAATTTAAATTTGCTAATATTGATGACACGTAGAATTGAGTTGGCACTTCCCCCCCAACCTAATTTACAACATGTGTCTGCATAGGCTGGTGGATAATTATGATTGGAAAAGGAAAGGTACAATTCATGCTATGCGAAATATCTACATTTAATTATAGTAATTAAAGAAATGCACTAAAGTACCTGAAATCTTGGGGTATCTTTGCAAAGAATTCATAAAAAGTATTGATTACCTTTAAGAAGTACAGTTGAGAAATCAATGCACTGATGATGAAGTGGAATGAAGTGATGGTGGAGTTATGGAAGAGAGAGAGGATGGAGATAGATGGGCTGATCAGTGGATTAATGAAGAAGTGAACTCCCACAAAAAGTGGAAGTCTTTATTATGAAGTGATTGCATGTGTACTTGGATCAGTTAGAAGGAGGGACACTAGGTCCGCTTCCTTCGGCTACAGGAAGTTCGAGGGTTGGGTGTTGATTAAATTGTTGCATGAATTCTTCCTTGGACATTGGCTTGTGATACAATCTTAGATGGTGACTATTGACCATAAGTTTGAATCTAACAGGGTCAATGGTGGTGAGTTGTGCAACTCCGTTGGGAAAGACTTATACAACCTCATATGGTCCCAACCATCTAGTCTGTAATTTACCCACATTGTCTTGATACCAGGAGCCATAAAGGAGTGCCCGGTCACCAAGCTGAAACTTCTTGTCCTTTATGTACTTATCATGCCATTTGATCCTTTGATTTTGCACTACCTCAATATGATGTAGGGCTATCTTTCTCATCTCATCCAAGTTATTCAGCTGTATGAGTATATCCTTTTGTGCTTCAAAGATATCCATTCCTAAGTCTAGTGCAGTCCTAAGAGTATTATGCTCAAATTCAATGGGCATCATAGTTGTCTTCCCATACAGTAATTTAAAAGGAGTAAATCTTGTGGTTGTTTTCCAACTAGTCCTATAGGCCCAAACAGCGTCTAGTAGCCTATTTTCCTAGTCTCTCCTATGAAGAACCACTGTTGTTGTCAGAATTGCTTCAATTTCCCTGTTGGTCACCTCAGATTGGCCATTGGCCTAAGGGTGATAAGGAGTAGACTTCTTGTGCCTCACATTATATTCATTAACTAGTGTTGTGAGAAGGGTTGATGTAAATTGAGCCCCTTAATCAGTCACTATCTCCCTCGGAACCCCATAACGAGTGAAAATTTCCTCATAAAGAAATTTTGCAACCTTATTATCTCTTGCATGCTTCATTGCTTTAACTTCAACCCACTTGGACACATAGTCAATGCAAACCAGGATGTAGGATTTACCATTTGATGGAGGATCAATGGGTCCTACAAAATCTAGACCCCATTTATCAAATGGTGTGATTACTACTTGGGGGTAAAGAGGAATCTCATCAAACTTTCTTGGGTGTCCCATCCTCTGGCATCTATCACACTTCCTTTTATATATGCCTACATCCTTATGAAGTGTGGGCTAGTAATATCATGTGTTGAGAATCTCCATTGTTGTCCTCTTGGCTGCAAAATTCCCTCCACAGGGTTCATTGTGACATGCATGCAATATATCATGTCTCATCTTCCCTTACACATCTCCTCATGACATGGTCTGGTCCAGTGTAAAAAAAACAGCCTGTAATCTATGAAAAAGGAAAGGTTTTTTCAATGAGTACCCTTCTCTCTTTTGGAGAGAAATGAGGAGGAACTCTCCTTGTAACTAGGTAATTGCCTATGTCAGCATACCAGGGTGTATGCACACTAATAGAAAACAAATGTTCATCAGGAAAAGAGTCATCAATGACTTGATTATCTTCTGATGTAGTCAGTCTAGAAAGAAAATCTGCTACAACATTTTATTTTCCTAGTTTATCAACAATGGTGATGTCAAACTCATGCATCAATAACAACCATCTTGCTAGCCTGTCTGAAATGAGGGGCTTATTCATGAGGTATCTTATTGTTGCATGGTCTATATGAATAAAAATCTGATACCCTGTTATGTAGTGCCTAAATTTGTTAAGGGCATAGATGACTGCCAACATTTCTTTTTCTATCACTGAGTAATTGAATTAAGCTCCTTGTAAGTTTTTTCTGAAAAAATAAATAGCATTCTCAATTGTTCCTTCTTTTTGTCCCAATACAGCTCCTACAACATAGTTTGATGCATTTGTATGAATGTGAAAAGGAAGCTCCAAATTAGGACCCTTGAGTACAAGAGCATGGGTTAAAGCTACTTTTATATCAGAGAATTCATTGTCACAATCCTCTGTCCATTGGAATTCAACATCTTTAGTGAGAAGATTGTATAGTGGTGCTACCATTTTACTAAAATATTTGATGAAACGCCTACTACTATACCCTGCATGACCCAAGAAACTCCTAATATCTTTTTTTTGTAGGAATAGGCAGATTGGTGATTACTTCAATCTTGGTTGGGTCTACTTGGATTCCCTTTTTAGAGATGTAGTGCCCAAGGACTACCCCTTTTTGCATCATCATGAAACACTTCTAATTGTTCAAGGACATGTTATGATCTTCACATCTCTATAAAACCTTCCTTATATTTTCTAGGGCTTCTACAAAATCAACACCATAGGTAGTGAAATCATCCATATAAATCTCCATGCAATCATGTGAGATGTCTAAAAATATGCTAATGACTACCCTTTGAAAATTTGCAAGTGCATTACACAAGCTAAATGGAAGCACAAAGTAGGCATAGGTCCCCCATGGACAGGTAAAGGTGGTCTTCTCTTGATCCTCAGGTGCAATTTTTATTTGATTATAGCCACTGAATCCATCTAGAAAAGAGAAATATTGCTTTCCTGCAAGGGAATCTAGTACTTGGTCTATGAAAAGAAGGGTAAAATGATCCTTTTTAGTGGCAGAGTTGAGCTCCTTATAGTCAACAAAACTCTCCACTTCCCTCCCTTTTTGGGCACAGTCATCAATGGGGATGCCCACTGACTTTCTGAGACGGGGTAGATAAATTTTCCATCCAATAATTTTTGATGTTCCCCTTTTACTATTTCTCTTAATGCAAGGTTGATTATTCTTTGTGGTTGCCTTACTGGTGTGCAGTCATCTCTGATATATATCCTATGAGTGCAGATCTTAGGATCCAATCCCTTCATGTCATGGTAGTCCCATGCAAATGCATGTTGGTGGGTCTTCAACAGATTTTTCAAAGACAACTACTTCTCTTGACTCAACTTGTTAATATTTAGATGTTTTCCTTTTGACACTTGTACTTGTGTGGTTAACTCTACCATAGCAGCTTCACTAATACTTGGAATTTTTAGTTTATGTGGCAGCAATGTATGGAGCATGTCAGTTGTTGTAGGAAGTTATGTTGCAAGAAGAGCGGGAAAAAGTGTCTTCACTGAACTGGCAGAACCAAATTCATGAGTAGATGACTCCTGGTGCACCTCACAATGGTTTTGAATTATGTGGGATAGAATTTCATCTTCCTCCTATAGTTGCATGAAAGAGCTTCTGCCTAACATCATGAGTTGTGCCACAAAAATGACCTCCTCGGCCTCTTCTCCAACATGTGGCCATATGGTGTTCTCCATGTCATAGGATGGTTGAGTAGGAGGGTAGAGAACAAGCTTTTTGGTACTCTTCCCATCAGAAATGGTCATGTATCCTGACCGACATTCAATGTAGGCATCTACTATGGCCAACCATGGCCTCCCTAGGATAATGGGGTACCCGCCTAGTGTAGCTTTAGGAGAAAGAATCATAAAATCTACCAGATACTCCCAAGAATCTAGAGTTCCCACAAGGTCCTCTACTATACCATCAAGTTTGACAGTGGAACTGTCAGCAAGTTGCAGGACAGTAGGAGTAGGTCTCATGTTTGCAACATTTAGTTGTTACAGGATATCCTTAGTCATCATGTTTATTGCTACTCCCAAGTCAATCAGAGCATTCCTTATTTGGACTCCATTTATGACAACTCCCACCACAAGGCTACCTAGGTCAGTGTACTTAGGGACTGTAACTTTTCCAAGCATGACGTCTACTAACTGTCCTATTACATGAACTGTGGTAGGGTCCTTCTTTTTCCTCCCTAGCTTCTTGAGGCATGCTTCTTTGATTTATTTGCCATAGATAGGGACATCTTTTATGGATTGAAACAAAGTTATCTTGACACGTATGTGTTTCAACTAATCCAAAATTTCAAAGGTCGTTTCCTCCTTTTCTTCCTTCTGTTTAGCAACCTCCAACCATTGAGGAAATGGTGGACCTTGGGTAGTCTGCTGAACTGGAACTGGTTCAGGATTTTTAGGCACACTTGGCTGAATGGGGACATTCAGAGGCTCCTCTTCTTCCATAGGAAGCTCAGTGATGATAGGAGTGGAGGGAGTCAGTAAATTAGTTCATGAACATAGATGGATGTCACTTATACTCACAACATATGCAGGAAATTGGTTAGGATCTATCGAGTACAATGGTTGCTACTGTTGTGGTTTGTTATTTGGGTGTGGGTTGAGCTGGTAACTGAGTAGGTCTAGGTGTGCTTGAACTTGAGCTAGTAGGTAGAGGGATTATAGCAGGTTGTTGGTGTTGCAAAGGTGGTTGCATGTAACTAGTTGTCTGGTTTGGCCATTGTTGTCCTCCCCTCCATTAAGATGTTTGCTGCCAATTTTCTGGAGGTGGCTACCAATTTCCTTGAAACTGCTACCAATTCCCCTGAGGTTGTTGCCACTAAGGTGGATATTTTTGGTGATTGGGCCAAGTATTTGGAGGGTTACTCCAAGGTTGTGGTGGATATCCTCCATAGTTGGATGGATATGGGGGTTTCCATTGGTTACTAGATGCATAAGAATTAAAATAAGGCCCAACAAAAGATAATGGATCTGGTGGCATACCTTGTATTGGAGCCCATGGTCTCCTTTGTGAAATATAGTAGACTTGATCATCATCACCCTGGATTAGCTTGAACTCGGGTGGGATCTACTTGCTATCAATGATAGCCACCATTTTGTATTTGCAGTCCTTCTTTTGTCTATAATGAGGGCAATATTCTGCCAACATTGTCTCTACCTCCTTATGCTTCTTCTTTGCTTGAAGTGTATCCAACTAGGTAGCTAGATTGTTTATGATGTCTTGCTTGAAATCTTCCAACAAGTGAGTAATATCCATCCTTGATACTCCATTGATGGATGATTTACCCATAGAGGATTGGTAACCTCTTCCTTTCTTTGAAGCTGGCTTGGAATAGTTTTGGTATATCTTCTTAATATCATCCCAAGGAACTTGGGTGATATCTCCTCCTCCCATCAGGTCCAAAGCATTTGTGCAATTTCCATTGATTCCTCTCAGGAAGAGCAGCTTTTGAGATTCTTCATTGAGTGTATGATGTGGAGATTTTTGTAGGAAAAATAGAAACCTTGAAATGTAATCCTCCAAACTCTCATTTTCCTTCTGCTAAATCCTAAAGATGTCATCTCCTCTCATGTCACTGCCGCTACAATATTCCTTATAATTATCAAGGAACTTTGTCTTCATGTCATCCCAAGTCTCCACAGTATTCCTGCCTAAGCTCATAAACCATCTTAATGAAACTTCTTTCAAAGTGGTAGGAAATAACTTAAGCTTATGAGCATCAGTGGTATAGTCATAGCTTCTGCAGAGGATATCAAACTCAAACAAGAAAGTTTCAAGATCTTCTGTGACAAGTCCATAGAACTTAGGAAGGACTGAAGCAGGGATATTTTTAAGGTTGTCAACTTCATTCTGATGAGCAATGGGGAATGCAAAAGCTGGCTGGTTAGGTCTATTTTTTGTCTATTCTCATTATTCTCATCACCCGTTCTTACTTGATGAAGTTCCAAAGCAAGGTGATTCTCAATCAGATTTTGGTCTTCAGAGGAAGTGTTAGAACTGGTTAGATTGGGAAATGCATCAACAAAAGGGTGTATTTCTTATTCTTCTTTGTCCCTTGGTAGATTTGGATGTTCAACTAGCTGGAATGGATCGGGGTCATTAGGAAGGAATCTTCCATGAGCATCTCTTCTCCTTCCTCTATGCATGTGGTATCAACTCAGTATCAACCAACTCACACAAAGAATTGGTGAAAGAATAGGGGATCATTACTTTCCTAAGTGATGGGTATACTAAGAGAAAACTTTCAAAAATACTACAGCAAGAAAGAAACTACCAATGACTCCAAATAACTTCCTAGTTTAACACCATCCCCAACAACGGTGCCAAAAATGTTGGCCTCCTACAATGGTTTAATAACTAAGCCTTTAGGGTTGTGACTTAGAGATTGAACATCTACACTAAGTAGTTATCTTACTCATCATGAAGGTGCATTTCACTTGTCAACCTAGGGATGTAAACTTGAAATGGGCCAGCACTGTATGTGCACTAGGACTTCATTGTAATCATCCATAAACTAGGAAATAAAAAATGTTGGAAATGAAGTGCTGGAAAGAAATCAACTAAAATACTGAGCATAAATCAAGATCTACACTAAGCATTAATCAATTGGGCTAAAAATGAAAGATATAAATGGCAATCTCAACAAACATACAAGAAACTACTATGTCTTCCTTGGCTGTAGGAACAAACACAGAATGAAATTTTAGTGGCTGTAGGAATAGAAAGTTGTTGAAATTGAAACTAACTACTGAACAGAAAATGAATTCTAGACTAATAGATGGAATTCTCACCAAGTGGGCCCCCTTAAGTGAGTCTCCCTTACACTAACTCAAATGCAGCAACTCAAAATATTATATCATATCATATTATTTCTTGAAAGCATAAGTACAACATCTCAGCCATAGAACTATAAAACTAGAAAATGCAAGTACAAACTCAAAATGTACAACCTTATCAAAAGGGGCATCTGACCATTATTTATAGGAAGAAAACCATTGACTATCCCTAACTACCTAGGTAGTCGACTTCATCAAAATAGGAGGATGTTGCTTATTGGAAGCATAGAAAAAGATAGAGGAAGTTATGCATGCACTAAATTAGTCAAAGAAAACTTGCTTCAATGGGAATCTAGCACAACGCACTCCCTAGATTTGCTCAACAACAAATATGACCATTAAAAAAGGTGGTTACATTATTTTGTTTGAATTAGGAATTTCCCTCCATGAGAGTTTTCCCACTTTGACTTCTTAATGATCAACTTCATGACTTCTCAGTAACCGACCAACTGGAAAGAATTTCTCCCATGTAGTAGGCTTTGTTGATATTAGCATTTTAGTGGAAACCTGCAAAATAGCATTATAACACACAAACAAATGTATATCTATAATTACCTCAGTAACATTCATTCAACCACTAGTAAATTCAACATAGATAATTCTCATAACATGATAATGTCATTGAAGTCGCAAAGATAAAGCTTATGTCCAAAGTCTATGGTTTTAAGGAAAATATCAACAACCAAGTGTCAAAGTCTATGATAGTAACAACAAATATGTAATGGATCCTATCAAAATTGAGCCATTAATTGAGCTCATCACATTGCAAAATCCTCTACAGGATAAAGGTGAAAGGTATTCAATAAAATTAATTCCAAATTTATCTAGATTCTAAGACTCTTTGCTTCCAAGAGTAAACCACTCACAAAGCTACCCTTTATTTCTTTGTTTGCATACACATCAACCAAGGAAGTTACAACGACAACATCTAACAAAATTTCATTTAATTTGTGATGGAAAATTGGTTTATGCTTCCACATTTGTATTCATGTTTACCAATTTATTTGCAACTATATCATCAACTAATTTTAGACTTTGAATATATGAGCCAAAGATAGTGAATATTGGCTTTACGCTAGTCAATTACATTTACTTAAAACATATCTACTTCCATGTCTCATTAAAGTGTAAAATTTAAGAGGTTTAAGCACTGATCAAGAGAGAGAAAACTAAAATAAACCAAAATTAAGAAAAAAAACCAACAATATTTTTAGTTGGTGTTGATCACCTATCCGTCCATGTGCTCCTGCACCACTCACTCACTCTCACTTCACTCATTCGTGTAGCTAATCATCTAATCCATGCAACCACTTAACTCAACATCATATCCTCTCATATTAACACATGTCACTTGCACATCCATCATGATCTCTCACTCAATATCATCTATTGATCTTTTAAAGCACCCTACATTGTTGATCAACTATTAGGTGAAAGTTATAATTACACCATCATTTAGCCATTCAATCTCTCCATGAATTTTCAGAAATCAATTCATATTTGCATCCATTTTGTGAATCAAGGTTATGCTAAGTTAAGAGCAATCCACATACTATTATTTACAACATTATCATGTACAATGGAGTGAGGTTAGGAATGTTTGTGAAGGTAAAAATAGCTCAATTTGATTTACTTCATTGTTTGTACATACACTCTCATTGATGTAGTTATTTATTATCAAATTGGGTTTTATTGATATTCTCATTTTTAGATTTGGTAATCTGATAGGATCATATAAGGATTAGACCCTAGTATTGTATTGTAACTATTTTTTTCACTAGAAATACACTGGTTTGAATGCTTTGAAGCCTACGTTTTTCCTAAAATGGTTTTCTTAGGGTATATTGGTATGTCTTTATCTCTCTCTCTCTCTATTATGTGTGGTTGTTTCTTTCATTCTTGGTATATGTTATTATGTGAGAATGTTGATGGAATTAGGTTAAGGGATACCATATGACAAATTTCATCATAGTATTAATGGTGGGAAGTATTTTTTATTTCATTTGGTATTAGAGATTAATCTTGATTTTTTGGTGCTAGTGATTTATACATTTCCTTTTAGTGAAATATCATATTGGTTTACCTAAAGTATTATATATTTATTGACCCTTAATAAGAAGAATTGGATAAGTAAATGTATAATGTGGTTACAAATTAGTATGAGAAGACAAAACAATTAATATTCTTAAATTATTTAATTTCTCAACTATTGGTAGTTGAGATCCCAATTGTTGACATTCCAATACCATGGTGTAAAGAAAAAAATTATGTGGATTCCATAAGCCTATGATGGTTTTGTGATGGATATCAAGTGGTGCATGAAGAGATATTGAATTTTTCAATGTCACCTACAATTACACACAAGCATAGAGTGTTAAATAGACTTGTGTGCTAGTACAAGATGCTATTAAAGCTTGTGTGTTGGTGAAATGATTACAGATGTTTGTGTAAATTTTCTTGGATCTTGTATAATTATTATCTAATTATGTGATATTTTTGTATCTTTATATTATGCTTATAAACATAATGCATGCATTTGATGATATTGATTGATAAATCCAATAAATGGTTTGATTCATGTCATTCTTATTATAAATCATCCCATGCTTTGCAATATAATTATATATATATATATATCAATTTTATTTTATTTCATGTGGATCTCATTCTTCTCCTTTTATTGGCCTTTCTTTAGGGGATTCCATATATTTTTCTTTTCATCATGATGATATTCCAACTTTTGATGTTCATGGGAATCTTCTTTGGATCCTTTATGATTTCCCATGATATATCTTTAAGTACTTGTGGTGTACGTTATTCTACACATCAACCTTCACATGAATTATACATACATGATTAAGAATAATACGAGGATATCTTATAGTGTTTACTTGGTACATGTGAGGATAATGGGCCATCAACTAGTGATAAATATCCTTCTACTATTACACCTCATATGCATATACACATATGGAAACAAAGCACATTAGGCACAATCTATTGAATTATTTGAACCTTATTGTGAACAAATTGGACCACCTAAACAATCATATTGATTATGATTAATGATTTGAAAATAAAGATTGCATTAATGAGAAATTGAATAATCCTTCACCATATAAATATTGTGGTTTATCCTTCACCAAGTAGATTTTTGACATCTTGTTTTATAAAGTATGATAATAGAAGTGATATATTTCTTCATTTATAGTCCTTCCAAACCATGTGCTTAACTTATATTTGTGAGGACAAGTTGATAGCTATATTATTTCTAATAAGATTGAATAGGAACACATTCACATAGTTTTATGCCTTGTTTCATGCTTCTATCACTTCTTTTTTTGGATTTATCAATTGCTTTCACTAAACATTTTTAAAATAGTACCAAGTCTAAGATAATTATTGCTCACATGATGGAATGTAAGCAAGAAGAATGAGTGCAAATTAAAAATCATCTATTGATATTTTAAGCTTTGATTAATGATATATGTTTCACATTATGATATATTGATCTTCAAATTTTATTTATTGATGGTTTTCTTCATCGCCGCATGTTTCTATTACTAATTGTATATGTGTATTATTTTCACCAAACATTATCATTACAATATTGAGGCTAAGAAAATTGTTGCCAACATCATGCAATACTAATAAGGAGAGTAAGAACTACTTGAGTATTAGGTGTGAAGAAACAAATATTTGATTACTGATATGAGTTTCAAATTACCATGTAATGACCTTCATATTTTATTTACTGATGATTTATTTCTATTAATTAAAGAATAAGAGTTTTGTAAGCCTTATTATTTACATTTAGAATTATATGTTATCATATGTAAATGTGAATATCTTTATTAGAAATTCTTATTTTATCTCATCATGTTCTAGCATTTCTTATTATTCACGTGGCATACCATTAAGCATAAATTGAGAAATGGGAGAAATGAGGATGCATCTATTATTACTCATAATGATGATCATCATTAGAACATTAAACCAAAAGTATATTGGGAATTCACTAAATTGAATAATCCTCAAAATGTTATATTAAAAAAAAAAATTAACACTCAAAATTATCACTTTACCTCTTGTTAAAATAATGGATATGTCTAATTTTGTAGCATAAGGTTAAATATTTTTGTGCTTATCATCACATAAACTATTATTATACAAATGTATGCATTGCATTGAAACATAAAATTCAAGATCTTATTATCCAAGTAATAATATAAGTCGTGTCTAATAAAATGAAGTTACATGATAAGAAATATTTTAATCATACAATTATGAATTTATGAATTTTCATGTATATAACACACCAAATGATGAGGTTACACACATACACATCTCATGTACTAAACATGATGAACATATGTGTAGACATGAAAACCATGAAATTTCAATGATTATTTGTATGGGAGCATATATTACAATTATATAACTTGAGCATAACATGATAAACTTGCTTGACGTGGACAACTTAATTGGTTAATTTCTTACCTATATATCTCATACTACATGATAGATTTTTTGTTTTTCATTCCTTTCTTCAATTTATGTTTAGGTTGCAGTTGTTTCCATGCTCTTCATTGTTACTTTGTATACATGTTGTTTCCTATGGTTTTGGGATGATAAAAAGCATAGAGTGGTTGACAACCACTCTCATTAGGTTAACCAAATAATATCTTGTTTATTTTATGTTTTTATTTTTGTAATTATTTTTATTGTGAACCTTCTTTACATCTTCCATTATCTTATATTTACTTTGGCCTTTTGATTATGCCATGTTTTTTATAATTCTCCTCTTCTTATGTCTTTTAGTCTTATTTTACCTTCTATAATATGTATAATGTCTTGTTTTCTATTAGATTTTCCCACCTAGGGCATTCCCTTTATTGTAATATTTTTGTTATACATTAATATTTTCTACTCATGTTTACCCTACAAATCATACTCTGATAATGTTTATATCTTATGTTATCATACTTAAATATTTATGTTACATGATTATGAATGTTTACATGTTCACCTATACTTACCATACTTATCTCTTATGATGTTATGCTTACACATGTTTATGATCATCATGTTTACATACTAATTTTATGGTCACAAACCTATATATTATTTTTATTGTGAACCTTCTCTACATCTTCCATTATCTTATATTTGCTTTGGCCTTTTGATTATGCCATGTTTTTTATAATTCTCCTCTTCTTATGTCTTTTAGTCTAATTTTACCTTCTATATTATGTATAATGTCTTATTTTCTATAATATTTTCCCACCTAGGGCATTCCCTTTATTGTAATATTTTTGTTATACATTAATATTTTCTACTCATGTTTACCCTACAAATCATACTCTTTTAATGTTTATATCTTATGTTATCATACTTACATATTTATGTTACATGATTATGAATGTTTACATGTTCACCTTTACTTACCATACTTATCTCTTATGATCTTATGCTTACACATGTTTATGATCATCATGTTTACATACTAATTTTATGGTCACAAACCTATATATTATTTTTATTGTGAACCTTCTTTACATCTTCCATTATCTTATATTTACTTTGGCCTTTTGATTATGCCATGTTTTTTATAATTCTCCTCTTCTTATGTCTTTTAGTCTTATTTTACCTTCTATATTATTTATAATGTCTTATTTTCTATCATATTTTCCCACCTAGGGCATTCCCTTTATTGTAATATTTTTGTTATACATTAATATTTTCTACTCATGTTACCCTACAAATCATATACTTATAATGTTTATATCTTATGTTATCATGCTTACATATTTATGTTACATGATTATGAATGTTTACATGATCACCTATACTTACCATACTTATCTCTTATGATCTTATACTTACACATGTTTATGATCATCATGTTTACATACTAATTTTATGGTCACTATATATTATGATAGTAATGGTTATCAAAGATTATATATTACACTTACCTTTTATATTTCCCTTATTAGGGGAACCTATTCCTCCCTTAAATATTTTTATCATGTTGTTTCTTATATTTACCTATATTACATGTCATTAAATAACTATTTGTCCTAATTGGGATAAGTTTTTGGGGCACCTTACTTCCTCTTTTGCACATTTATTCACTATCACATATTATTGTATTTACATGATTATCAAATGATGAACTTATGTGTTAGGATAGTGTGATATTAAATTATATTCCTCATATTGTTGAGTCTCCACCTTTCTTGAAATGGGTAACTTGGATACATATGAGGAGTCGAGGGATATTTTTAATATTATTATTCTACAAATTATGTGAGGTATTATTGTAGTGGTATCAAATAAGGGGACTATAAAAAAGGTAAAATATTGGGAGACTATGGAGCATCTTTCTCAAGATAGCCAATGACTAATGCACTCATGGAGCACATAGAATTGGGAAATCAGGCTTAACATAATATTATGAAGGAATCAATGACATTTTAATGTGTAAGAGCAATTGCTTTCTATTTTAGATATCACTCACATGTAATGGGTCGTGATAATTTTTACCATCATATTTTGAGACCATTTGTTGGGCCCATGGTATTGTTTTATGGTAGTTTATTGAGCCTACTTAAGTTTATATATTGAGTCCCTTTGTATGTAGGAATTTTGGTTATTTTATAAGTAATCTCACATTGCCAAAATGTTATTATACTAAAGAATATTTTATGATTTTCATATACATACTTTTTTCTACTTGATTAATAAAAGCTCATTATTTCTTTGGTGGTGGAGTTTTTCCTTGAAAAGGTTTCTTTGAATGTTTATTTGGTATCATATGTTTTTTCTAAATTATTATTGCTATTTTATGTGCTTATCCATGTTTTATTTCAATTTTAATGTTTATCCACATGTACATCTAGTTAGGTCAATCATATTTACACACTTCATGCTTATACTATCATTATTATTGTTTACCAATTTTCTCAATACTTGGTATTAGAGCTAACAATTTTGATTAGAAGACCTATCCCTTTCTTACAGTGTTGTGAGTTTTTATTTTATTTTAGTTGGAGTATTTTTTTTTAGAGGGTTTTGTAGATACATTGTGGTGGAAGCCATGGTTAACACATCTTGATTAGAAATTGAGAAGTTTAATGGCTATGGGTATGAGCTATGGAAGATGAAAATGGAGGATCTATTAGAATAAAGGAACAAATAAAAAGTTGTTGTAAAGGAAGAAAATCTTGTAAGCATGTCACTTGAAAATATTCTAAAAATATGACCAGAAGGAATGTGGAACCATTCGGTTATGTCTTATATATTTTATCCCCTTGAATTTTTTAAAAGAGGATACAACATATAGTTTAAGAGGATAGGTGATATCAATCAAATATAAAATCTTCTTATTAACTTGTATTTAAAAAATATTTAGCCTTTGAAAATTAAAGAGGATAATTTTTTTTGAGTATTTAAATGATTTTAATTTGATTTTAAGTCAACTAGGTTCTATTGGCAGTGGTTGTCATTGACGTCAACACCTAAGACTGTTGTATGTTTGGCATTCGTTGTCATTAATGTCAACACCTGAGACTATTGTATGTTTGGCATTGGTTGTCATTTGATGTCAACACTTGAGAAGATTGTTATGAATGGGAGATTGTTGGTATTGGTTGTCAAAACTTGGGAAGATTGTTTCATTGTTGGACTATCATTGATGTATGATGATGTGTTGTTGAATTTCATGGTTGGATGTCATGCCTTGTTTGATGTCATGTAAAGAAGTATTGTTGCTATCAATATAGTTATTTTCATGATGATATATTAAGATGATGATTAGAAGTTTTGTTGATGGTGAAGAGATGTTGTTGATAGCCTATAGCATGTTGAATTCTCTCTCTTGTTCTTGAAGAATTATGTGTTGTTGCAAGGTTGTTTAATCCTCCACAAGTGGGTAAGATGTTTTTGTTTCAAAATGGCATTGTGAAGACTGTTTGAGAGAATTCTCTGCATTCCTCTATTGTTGGAGATATGGTCTTGTGGTTCAGGATTCAGAGTTTGTGTTATGTGGATGTTTCACTCCTATATTTTTAGGTCACTTGTGTAGTCAAGGAGGTTCTTGTTAATTGCAAAATATTGGCAATGTTGTTGGTTGTCTGGAATGGTTCAAAAAATGCTTTGTATTTATTTACATTCATGTTTCTCCTCTTGCGGCTTGGTAGATGTGCTCTCAATGTTTATGTAGTATCTCAGTTCCAATTTTATGTGTTAAAGTGGCCCACAAGTTGTTATTTTGATGTTATATCTCATGTTTATGCATTTTATGCATCTAGGATAAAGTATTCTATTTTTGTTTGATCTGCAATGGTTGTTGGTGGAATGACAGTATGAAAGAAGTGTCTGGAAGTGTTGTTGGATGTTCAAGAAACATCTCTTTGTGATATGTACAACAGTGGTTGATCTCTTTTGGTGTTTCATTGTGTTTGAGTTGGTCTTTTGGATAATTTATGGATATATGGCTGACAGGGCTTGTCATCTTAATTGTGCTTTGTGCTTGAGGGTTTGCGCCAACATATGAAGTTATGTTAAGCTGGATTTGGGTCCTAACCTATCTTGTTGAGGACAACATTGAGTTAATTCAATTAGAAGTATGTTTTTAAGCCAACTCCAATTATGTGCTTCATGTTTCATCTACACGTTTCCTTGTTGTTGACTTGGGTTAATGCACACCATCATGTGAGTTGCTTGGGATCACATTGGAAGACGCAATAAGATTGTTTTTGGTTCTCTCTATCTTTTGGATAGGACCACATTATGTTGTTGTGACCATATTGTTGAAATCATTGTTTGTATTCTTTTTGACCAACCTAATTGATCTTTTGAGGTCTTGCGGTGGATATAAATGTAATAACATTTCAAATGCAAGTGAAGAAGTGTGTGTGTGTGGTATGTATTAAATTTCTCGTAGAATAATTGTGTGTGGTATGTATTGAATATCTCATAGAAGAAGTGTGTGTGTTTGTTATGTATTGAATATCTCACAAAAGAAGTGTGAAAGTGTGTGGAAGAAAGATCATATGTGGTTTAATACCTCAGTCAACAGAGTGTTGTGTTGAAAAATATTGTAATTTCCATAATTTACATGTATCCTACTCTGAGATAGTGAATCTCATCAGGTACTTGTAATTTGTATCTTTCCCTAGAGTTGTTCTCTTCAGTTTGCAAGTCCTTTGTATCTTTCCCTAAGGTTGTGTTCCTTAGTCTGCAATTCTTTTGGTAGTGGGTCTTATTTTATAAGCAATGATTTTCATATATTGTGAGTTAACTCTCACTATGGTTTTCCCTCATTGGGTTTTCCATGTAAATTTGGTGTCATATTGTGCATGTGTGTTCCTTTTTTTATCTTTCATTGTTGTTGATTTGATTATGGATTGAATTGTTGTATATTTCACTACTGTTGATTTGGTTAAGGGTTGTTGAACTTTTTAAAAGATTAAATTTTTATATCTTTCATTGTTGTTGATATGCTTAAGGGTTTTTGGTTTAATTAAGAAGTTTTAATTGTGTTGAAAGTCTTAAGTTCTTGAAGGGTTTAAGTTTTTTAAGATACTGATTCACCCCCTCTTAGTATCTGATATGTTCAACAATTGGTATCAGAGCCAAGTTCCTCTAAAGAAGCTTAACCACTTGAGGTAAAGGTTGGGGATGACACATGATGGAGCTTACAAAGGTCCTAGGTTTGATGGGACAAATTATACCTTTTCAAAATTGAGAATGGAAGGTCATCTTGTAATGCCTCACCACACAACCCTAGGGGAAGTTGCAATTAACTACTCAAACGCAATAATAATTATTTATTTATTTTTGTTTAAGTACAAATAACATGAAAGTTCACTACCCATTGCCAACAACCCCTAAGGTTATGAGACTGAGTTTACTTAAACCCAAACAAGAAACATGAATTGAAACCAAAAAGAAACATGAATTGAAACCAAAACATTTAATTACTTAACAAAATTAAATACACATACATTCCATACATGATAAAATTACATCAAAGGCATAAGAGATTCTACATGTTCCAATAACAATAATTTACAATACGATTACAACTCTCATACCCCGAATGAGGTAATTCCAATAAGCAAGATTACAAATTACACAATTCCACCTCAATACAAATGAGGGGTAATAAAATTACAATAATATTGAAAAGAATAAAGCATGAAAGTAACTGGATCCCACAAGCTCTCCAACTGGAAATCTCATCCACACGAACAAGAAGAAGACCCAACGGATTAAGGTGCATGTTCCACCCAACCATGTGATACCTGAAGGCTCACCCCCGGTGCTAGGAGATAGTAATAAGGATTCCTAGGCAAGACCATCTACCTCTAGACACAGGCTACTCAAAATTGAACTGAATTAAATACAAGTACAACATCACATAACACAAAGGTTACAATGCTTCCAGAGTTAAATAATCAATTGCATCACTGATACAAACATACTGCTGACTTAGGAGAAGTGTCATCACAATGTCACATGGGATATCCTGGTAAGTCTTCCTAGGTCTCGGCCCCCATCTCGGGATATCCTGGAAACCTCTAAGACTCTCGGCCCCTCATGCAAACCAATGCGGAATCAGTTATCTCTCGTAGAGATGAGACAAAGATCTTGCCATTCCAAGCCTTCTCATCTCATCCCAAGTCTATACGATCCCTTGTGTCCATGAGCGAGGCAAAATTAATCTTGTTAAGTGTTTGATGCAACCTAAGCCTCTAATAAGTTTATTACATTATCACTAAAATAACTAACTTACAACGAGTTTCCCTGACACCACTTTGTGTGTCGGCCCTCATTGCAAGCCACTCCTCTAAGACAACACATGGAATAACTCCACACCCAAGGGTACACAAGTGCGACCTAAGGAGAATGACTCCCTATACATGACATAAAGTCCACACATCCCATTCCTGATAACTGGGTATAACACTAGATACATTTAGACGCACTACCTAAGGCAATACAACAACCACCAACCTCAAAGGAAACCCAATTTGGAAGACTTACATAACAATTACTCTATTTTCCCATCAATACGAAAGAGGGAGATTACATAAAGAAAGGAAAGTTGATGATTTAATCACCTACTTTAGGATTTCCTAAATCCAAGCCAAACAATATTAATTATTTGTAGGAGTTCACAGTTGTACCATTTGGGTTGACGAATGCCCCCTCTGTGTTCATGAGTTTGATGAAAGGGGTATTTTGTACGTACCTAGATAGATTTGTCCTTGTGTTCCTTGATGACATTTTGATATACTCTAGGACAATGGAAGAGGATGAGGAACATTTACGGTAGGTATTACAGTGCTTACACGATACTTTGCTTTATGCTAACCTGTCGAAGTGTGAATTCTTCAAGACTGAGGTCCAGTACCTTGGTCATGTGATCTCAGGAGAAGGTATTTCAGTGGATCCTGCAAAGATCCAAGCGATCTCAGATTGGTCTGCACCCACGAATGTGGCAGAGATACGTAGCTTTATGGGGCCAACAGGGGTTAGTTCTTTTTGTTTTTTTTTTTTTAAAAGAATTTTTTAATTTCTTTTTTTAAAAAATTATTATTATTTATTAAAAATTATTTTATATAATGTATGTGTATTTAATTTTGTTAAGTAATTAAATGTTTTGGTTTCAATTCATGTTTCTTGTTTGGGTTTAAGTAAACTCAATCTCGTAACCTTAAGGGTTGTTGGCAATGGGTAGTGAACTTTCATATTATTTGTACTTAAACAAAATATATATATTATTATTGCCTTTGAGTAGTTAATTGCAACTTCCCCTAGGGTTGCGTGGCAGGGCATTACACATCTAAGCTCTCTAGGGTTTGGTGTTTAGTAATTAGTCAAGGATCATTATGTTGCTCTTGGTATTCCAATAGATGCTATTGAAATCAGGTTGTATGAGAACAATTCCAAGGCTAAGAATGCTATCATGTGTGGTTTGGCTGATTTAGAAATCTTGAAGGTGATGAATTATAGTTTTGCAAAGGATATTTAGGAAAAAATTAGTAACATCTATGAAGGAGACACCAAAGTAAAGAAAGCCAAGATACAAATTTTTAGGAGCAGATTTGAGACCCTAAGGATGGTAGAGGATGAAGAAATTGCAAGTTATATGCTCTGGGTGCATGAAGTAGTTTCTAGCATCATAGATCTTAGTGGTGTAGTAAAAGAAGATGAGATTGTCAAGAAAGTTTTGAGATCTCTCCCTAAATCCTATAGTCATAAGGTATCTGTTATTGAAGAATCTAAGGACTTGGATAAGTATTTAGTAGATGAAATGAATGGTGCTCTCACAACCTTTGAAATGAGAGAATTAGATAAAGATGTTCCAAAGAAGGAAGCTGCATTCAAAACCACTAAAAGGATAGAAGATGAATTTGATGAGATTGAAGCAAACTTTGTGAGAAGATTGAAGAAAGGCACTGACAAATACAAAGGTAAGTTACCTTGCAAGTGTTTCTATAGAACCCCAATCCTATACTTGCAAAAACACAAGAAACAAACACAATATTAAATCTAGATGCAAGTATAAACTAAGATTCCCCATGAAATTCATCTACAATGCTCAAATAGGAAATAAATTGAAGAACAAAGCAAAGAAAGTAATTGAAATTCTATTTAAACATGCAAACTCTCAATCCCATAGGGGAACTGGTGCCAATTTGATGTGGAAATTGGCCCTTTCCCAACTCCTATGCAAGCTTGATGAAGATTTGTTGATGATTGAAGCTCCTTGATGAAATTTTGGCATAACCTTGCTATGAAACCATGAAAATGATGAACACTTGATATGAAATGAATAAAATTAGCTCTCAATGTGAAGAGAGTAACTTTGCTCTAAGTTGTGGATCCAAAATACAAAGGAAAGCCTTCTATTTATAGAAATACAAGATGGAGGAATGAGCAAAATGGAGCAATGTGGGATCATTCAACATCCAATGGGAAAGTGCCACTTGTCAAGATGTGAATGGAGGAAGCTTGAGCACATTTTGATGAATGTGCCAATAAATGATATTAGGTGGAATTTCAAATTTGAAAGTTGGCTTGTTGGAGGGAGAAAAGAATGGCTTAAATGCCACTTGGCTCAATGCACAAGGACATGTAAGAGGAGTTAAATGCTTTGTTGGATGGACAAACCCACTTGGAGGGATTTTCAAACTTGGAGGAATATTCTCTTTTTATGCCATGCCGAGAGAAAATAGGGATTTAATAAATCAATTAAATGTATTTTCATGTGCAAGTGGCAAAATCTAGAGGATTTAGGTGATTAGGATTAAATTAATCAAGATTTGATTAATTTAATGAGGGATTAGTGATTTGACCATTTGATTTAGATTTTTGGATTGAAATAAATCAAAATGAGAGGAAAATGATTTAGACTTAATTAAATAAAGATTTTGATTTATTTAATTAAAGAAGATGGCGTTAGATTAAATCAAATAAAGATTAATTTATTTAATTTAATGGAATGACTTTAGAGATTAATTAAATAAAATGAATTATTTAATTAAAGGAGGGACTGTAGGATTAATTAAATAAAAAAATGATTTATTTAATTAATAGGAGATGATGACTTGATTAGATAAAATTGATTTATTTAATTAAGAGATGAAATGTGATGAATTTAATTAAATAGAGATTATTTAATTAAATGATTAGCAGAGAGATGATTCAGGATGAACTGGTGTTAGTAAAATCAGGATCAGGTGTGATTGGTATATTTTTCATGTCTACATTTTTCCCCTCTTTGAAGCAAAGTACTCGTTGCGTTGGTTCAAAGAATAAATTATTTTGATCAAAACTCAAAAAATTCTCTATTTTTTTTGGATGCCCCACTACTGCCCCAGCAAATGAAGAATTACGTTGGTATACTACCCTCTCGAGAGATCGAGTGAAATGGTTCAATTTGAGGGTCGATCTCATGACAAAGAGATTCGAGATTAGTTTAGCTCGAATGTTTGATGTAGACAGATTTGATGTAGACAATTCATCGGCCATGGGTAACCTCATGTCTACTTTGATATATTACACACACTTGATCTTGATTTTGTACCCTGACAGTTACATTATTGATGATATAAATGAGATGATTATGATGTTTACATGTAATGGATGATATGATGATGCATGGATGATATGGATGCACATGATATGATATGATGATTCTTTTATGATTATGCAAATGGATGATAAATGTATGGTAATCTATATTATGCAATGATGCAAATGTAATGAAGGTGATATGATAAATGCTTTCTATATGATATGTTATGCGTTATGCAGTATGCTGACAGTTTATGGATGCAAGATGGATGCACTGGTGATAATGGTTTGCGATTAACTGTCATGGTACCATGTTAGCGCAAAGGGAAGTAAGAAGAAAATAAGATGATGACAAGAGACACCAACAAGCCAACTTTATTAGAGATGATGATGATTTGCTTACCGAGGAGTTGGGATTTTAAAAGGGCTAATTACCTTATGTTTGATAACACATGTAGGAATGATGCATCAAGGTATAAAGAACCAGGATGGCATTGCACCTAGTGTGATGGACTTTGACTTGAAAAATAGATAGGAGTATTCTTGTTCACACTTGACATATGGAAACCTTGCTAGGATGCACTTTAGAATTTTCAAACATCTCAGACCAAAACATGGAAAGGTATAACCTATCAATGCAATAGTCAACAAGCTGCCCAAAACACCCTCCATACATACCTAACAAAGCAAGTATTCGCCAAGTTATATTACAAGAACGTTCAACAAGCACAACAGACAAAAGATAATGATCAATGCCCCATTCCTTTCTCTCTAGATTGTTTTGATTAGACATCATTGAGATGTCATTGGAATAAGCGCAATAAGATAAATCAAAAAGAAAAGATCAAGTACACAAACAAATCAATGTTCTTCATACCTCTAGCCAAAGGGGTTTTTTTATTAGGATAAGAATCCAAAGTGATTTTTCCAAAGATAATGCCCATTGTAGGAAGGATGCATCCTAGGACATGTTAGTGGATGGTGGAAAGTTGATAGGTTGTTTGAAAGGCTATTGATATAAGGTTGATTGACATGTTTGTGAATGATCAAGAGTTTGATTTTGCATTTAAAATTTGTTGTTTCAATTTTGATTTTGTGTTTGAAGTTTTCTTTTGCTGATTGTTGTGGTTGTTTCTGTTTGTTTTGCCAAAGGATGAAGGTGACGATTGATTTATTATGGATGGTTGATTATTGCGGGTGAAAGCGAAATGGGACAGATGGATTTTTTCAAATATTTGGATGTTTTTTGATGTTTTTTGAAATGTTTTGAGGCTTTTTTTTTGAGATTTTGCAAATGTTTTGATTTTCAATTTTTTTGATGTTTTTGGTGTTTTATGATATTTACGAATGTTTTTGTGTTTTTGTGTCTTGAGGGCTGATCAAATATTAGCCTTTCCTACATTTAAGCTTAGAGACGGCGTAGTTCAGATGGTGTATTTTTTATTTTTTTGGGGATTTTGATATGTTTTTTGGATTTTTGCATGATTTTGACGATTTGGATATGTGATGATATCAGTGCTCTGTTTTGGGATTGTTGAAAACCAAGCTAGGGTTGATTGATCAAATTGATGGATTGATGATGATAACATTGTTAAGGATACACAACAATGTAAGGATAGTGTTTAGTAACACAAGGATTATTATAGATATCCCAAGATGATGATGGATTGATTGGATTTGATTGATCAGGATTTCGAAGATTGATTTTGGAACAAAATTGTTTTGAATGATTCGATGTTAGATGCGACTAATATTTGATTGTTTGGATTGATGTTCAATAAAAGATAAAGCTTGATAAAGAACATCTTCTTGTCAAAATATTCCATGGGATAGTGATTTGGATTTTGGCTCACAAATGCTTTGACCAATTTGATTTTACATTTTCCAATGTTCGGATCACCACATAAGTTGGAGGATATAGATCAAGATTTATTCCTGAAGCAAGATGTAAATATCTGCTGCTAGTGCCTAGCAATGTATGGAGTGTCATGGGGGTATGCTTGGATAGGTGTGTGGATGGATGGATGTGATAAGCACACAAAGGATGCCAAGGATTATCTTGTGATAAGATAACAGGTTCAGATAGAGGATATTTATTTGGATAATGCTTCATGGCTTAGATAATGTTGGGTAGGATAGATCAATGAAAATAGCCCATGCCAAGATATTTACCATAAGAAAGTGTAAAGTGTGCACCAAAAAATTTCAAGATCAAGATAACTTGGAAAATGGATGCAGATGGATGAAAATGGATTGGATCAATGTTTCATGGATGAATGGATTTATTATGGATGAGGTGAATGGAATGTTGGATTTATTATGGATGGGATGAGATGCTTCCACTTGAACCGGCACACCCAGATGCTCAATTCTACACATGATGCTTTTTTTCTAGGTTTTCATCATGGTACTTGTCCAAAGCACCACCGAAGTGGTTTTCACTAGAGGACGATTTTTCTTCTTTACTGTTTTCAATCCTTTTTCTATTTTTTTTGGATTTTCATGTTTTTTTGAAAGATCTTAAGCTTGTGTTGAACCACCTAGTGGTGTCGATGTAGATGCTTCTACCATAATGTGACATCGATATCCTTCTTGAAGAAGCTGCTTTGCCAAGATACGTGCACTTGAATGCAACTTTTAAGATTCCTGATATGCTTTGTTGATAGTGGAGTTAACTTTGTCTTTGTGTGTGCATCGCAATAGAATGCCTTTTGAATCCTTATGATGAAGGGTGGTTGCCAATACATGGTTAATGTGAGAATTGGATATCATGTGTGGAGGTGTGGATGAAGTTTGTTTAAGGATAAAAGATGGATTGGTTAACAGTTTGGAACTTTTTACTCTCCAAACTTGGGAAGATGAGCAATGATGGGTGGATACAAAAGTGTGCATAGAATTAGGACCAACTACTTGATACACTTTGTACGTCACTTGAGAAGCCTTATTTTTCCTTTGTGGACATCTTTGATGGATACTTTTCCCTTTTTTATTTTTCCCCATAGTTTCTTTGACTAATGGATTTTGATAGGGATAATCTTTCTTTGTATTCTTTGGTATCCATGTGTATTTGATTTGTCCATTATGCTTCCTTGCTTCTTCTGCTTTGATAATGTTCCTTGTGCTTTGATTCAAATCTTTCTTTTGACGTCGGTCCCAATTCATGGATGGGGTGATGGGTGGATGAAGATTCATGATGTGGCTGGTTGTAGTATTAGCATCAGTTTCATCATAAGGATTCTCCATGCTCCCTATGTTGATGCTTGCACTAGATAAAGTTTCCCCCAGTATAGTGGTAGTAGCACCTTCGTTCCTTGATTCTTCTTTTTTTTGAGATGTCGTGTTCAATAAGCATGCTCTGATAAATGACCACTGTAGATGTCATTGTTTCAATTTGTTGCTTTGCTAACTTCGGAATGTCTTATTCTATCTGACCTATTTCTTTGAGTGGATTATGTTGGATATCTTCATACATGATGTCCTCAGTTTTAATTTGGGATATATCTGATCCTGAAGATGACAACTCAGTTTGACTATAGGAATCAATGACCTGCTCTTTTGTTTAATAATGTCAGGAGTAAAGGAATCCTATTATGAATGAAGATCATTTATGTGTCCATCCACAAAAAGCATATCATGGGTAGATGGAGGAGTCTGTGTTATGTGGATATGATCATATTACATAAATAGGAGAGTTTACATTAGATCATTGTAGTAGCTTGGGGATACAAATTCTTGATCTTGAATGATTTTGGAATTCCTTTCATCATGCTTTGGATCAAGTTCTTGACATGGGTCCATTTCAAAGGGTGGATTTCTTACAAAGGGTTCTTGAATATCCGCATTAGGCATGGGAAGTGGCTCAATATCCTCTTGATCTTTGAGTGGACTTGCATCAAATGTTGAGTTGAGGATTCCTTCAGTATCTATAACCATGAGGTCAAAGGTTGTCAATATGTCTTTGAAAGGGACATTAATAGACTTTGGTGAAAGATGTTGATCATGTTTTGGAATAAATTCTTGAGATATGCTCTCTAACTCATTAGATGATGTAGAGACATTTTCAATATGATCATTGGTCGATGGATCATAGATTATGTCAATGGGATCAAATAATTCTAACACTCCTTGAAATAGATCACTAAAATGTATGGTGAGTTGATCATCGGATGGGGTAGAAATATCTTCAATGTGCTCATTGATGGATAGATTTTGAACATTGTTTTCAACAATTGTGGCGGAGAGATTGTGAATGTCTTCAACCATAGGGTCAAGTGATGTTGACATTTCTTGAATTGGATCATTGTTGGGTATTGTTGGTGGATTTTGATCATGATTGAAAAGTGACTCTTGATATATGTTGATTTGATATTCGAATGAGGTAGAAACATCTTCAAGGTGCTCATTGATGGATAGATCTTGATCATTATTTTCAACAATTGTGGTGGGGAAATTGTCAATGCTATTACTAGTGGTTGAATCTTCACCATTGTCCCCAATAGTTATTATTTTTTTATCAATAAGGTCTTGGATGAGATTTTTGAGTCGAATACAATCTGATGTTGTGTGTCGCTTGATTTTATGGAAATCACAAAGGTGATTTTCATTGTACCAAGGTGGTTTCACTAAGGGCTCTTGATAATTTTCATAGGTGGGAATTGTGATGAGTTTTTCCTGCACCAACTGTTGCATGATCAATTTGATTAGTTTCCCAAGTGGTGTGTATTTTCATTTATTACCTGGGGAGATTTGTACTTTAGATTGACCTTGTGGTGATTGATTTTGGAGATGTGGTGATTGATCTTTGAGATTTGGCGATTGATTTTCGAGATGTGGGGGTTGGATTTTTTGATGTGGTCGATCTTGATATCTAACTTCTTGACATTGGAGATATTGTTCTTGATGTGGTTGTGGACACAACTCAATGCTTTGATGACATGGTTTAACCAATGGAAGAGTGTATTGATTTTGGAGTGGAGATGTCTCTTGGCGCAATGGAGTAGCAATTTGATCTCGCAAAATTTGATCTTGATTTTGATCTTGACACCCTTGATATAGTTGATTTGGTTTTTGTTCAAGTAGATTTGGAATGTATACTTGTGGTGATTGTATGGGATCATGGACAAATTAATTTTGGACAATGTTCTGATTTGGGATGATCAAATTTGGCATTATAGGTTGAAATTGAAAATTGTTGTGGTTGGGAATCCAATTTCCTTGATTTAGGTAACTTTGATTTTGCATGGTGTTACCTTGACTTGGATCAATACATGTAGTTGTTAACATCTTGTTTGGACTTTGAACAAAATTCATATGATTCGCAAATATATCCATCCCAAAGTTTACCAAGTGTGGATTTGAAATGTTCATGTTTGGAAAACTTGTACTTGGTATATTCACATATGGCATGTCTGTATTTGGTGGAATAATTTTGTTTTGTTGAAGATTCATGCATTGATTATTTGGTTGAAATATTTGTAGGTTTGGACTTTGATTTAAATCTACCATAGGGAAAGGGGTTCCAAAATTTAGATTGGGCATACTCACTTTTGTTGTACCATTGAGGTTTGTAAGAGATAATGATCCCATGTATGGATTGCATAAATGTGAGTTTTGATAATCAATTGGAATTGTAAGGCTTTGATAGTTTGGTTGATTTAGATCACTCATGATGTATGGAACAAGTTTACTTTCCATGTTTTTCTTGTGTTTTGACCTTGTTGCAAAAGTGACCTCTAAGGTGTTTAGGACCAATGATGAGATGAAGGGTGAAAGGGGTGAATGATATTGGTGTTGAACTTTTAGGAGCCTTGGTGGTATACTAGACTTTAGGACCTTTGGATTTTGGATTTTGGATTTGATTTGGATTTTGATTTTGACTTGATTTGGATTTGATAATGAACTCATAAAATCCAAGAGGTTAGATGTTGTCTTGGAATAAAATTTTCCACAAGGTGATAATTTAACTAAGTGTATGAAGAAGGATTCATCGACACACACTTAGCCAAACAATGTGATTTTTTATGTTGATTTGAAGGATTTTACCAAAATTCTAGTATGAATGATTTTTCCAAGGTTCTAAAGTTCCTTGTGAGATGGGATTTGATTGATGTTTGAGATGGATGAAATGATTGGTTGTCTTGATCCTAAATGTACCTAAGAGGGACTTGTTTACAAGACCAACGTTTTGAAGAACATGATTTTCCCTAAGAGTACTTCAAACCAAAAGATCAATGTTTGCTCAAAAGACCATAAGACAAAAGATAAACAAGCACACATGTGTGGGGTTCAATTGATTTCATCTTGATTAATGAATTGCTTTTAACACATCCAATGTCTTGCTTAGTTCTTCAAACTAAATGTCTAATGTCCCAATTTCTTCTCATCCCACAAGGTTCATTATGTGGAAATCAAGGAAATCAAGGAAAAAGTTACCTAATGTTGACTTTAGTAGGCGAAAATTGAGATGAAATACAAATTCTTAGAAGCCTCTAAGGATGAGAATCCCCAGGGAAAGCAATAGCATGTGAATTTGTTCAAGGATATTTGCTTCTCCTAAAGGGTTTGAAATTTGATGTTTATGTTTGAATGTTTGTTTTTCCAATGTTTTGAATCAAGCAAAGTGTTTTGATTTCAAGAACATGCACAACCCTATGGATATTTGAGACAATATTTGTTGAGTCCCCACTTGGACAAGTCCAGCTATGCCTACTTTCAACAGATGGTTAGATGCTTAACCACATAGGTTCCCCCTTACAGTGCACTCGCTTCTTGGGTCAGCCAAGCATCAGTACCCATGAATCTCCCACGGCATACTTTCCATCTCTACTAAAAGTCATAAAAGTGTGGGGTGGCTTCAAAACGATTGTTCTTGCACCAACAAATAGATAGGGATTTTGGCCTTTTTAAACAAGGGGTTTTAATGTGGGAATTTCGTTCGTGGGGGACCATCCATGTGGTGAGAGACCATTGTTTCCCTTCTCATCAGAATAATCCTCGTGATACTTTCCTTTCCTCAAGTACCCACACTTATATATCGGTTGGAAGTCGCTTGGCTTTAGCGTGTTCCTGATTGGGTCATTCCCTTGGGTGATTACTTTTTCCCACAAGGCAGGCCCTCTAAGATATCACAAAAGTGAGAAAACACATCCGTAGTTTGATCAATCTTCATTGAGAAACAAAGAGAGAACACACGCGATATTTTCCACTCACACTTACAAGATTTTTCAATTTTAAACCCAAATCGAAATGTGGAGGCAATCTTTTTGACAACTTAATATCACAAAAAGACTTTTGATTCTCAAGATCACCATAAAGAGTGAGAGAAGTGCATACACCTTTTTAAATGATATTACTTTGTGAAAAATATTACAAAACACCGAATGCACATGTTCATTTTAATCCTTCAAAGCAAGAATTGGATTCTTTTTAAGCACCAAATTTTGAGTGTGAAAGTTGTTTGTTCATTTTTACACCAAATTGAAAAGCTAGTAAGTGTCTAAGTTCAATTTTAACCAATATTGAAGAGATTAAATTAGTGGTTAATTTTAAACCCAAAACTAAGGTGAGTTAGGCCTAAAACAAAAAATGAAAGTATAGAATGGAAGCCCTAATCATTTAAAAATGCTTTGTCAATTTTAAGTTCAATGCTCAATTTTCTTCAACTCCAATCTACTTATTTTTGCTTGATTCCAATGCTCAATCCCAATTTCACATATATTTCAAACTTTTTGTCGCAAGTGCATCAAAAACATTTCAAACTTTCTATCACAAGTGTGTCAGAAACATAGGCTCCTTTTTCCTACTTGTCAGAAAACAGACACATATTTCAAAAAACAACAGAAAGAGAATTTAATCTAATGTTCTACCACAAAACCAACAAATATATTTTGAACTTTCTATCGCAAGTGCATCAAAAACATAGGCTCCTACTGCCTGCTTGTCAAAAAATAGACACATAAAAAATAGCAGAAAGAGAATTCAATCTAATGTTTTGTCACAAAATAGACAAATATATTTCAAACTTCCTATCGCAAGTGCGACAGAAACATAGGCTCCTTCTGCCTGCTTGTCAGAAAACAGACACATCAAAAATAGCAGAAAGAGAATTTAATCTAATGTTTTATCACAAAATAGACAGATATATTTCAAACTTCCTATCGCAAGTGTGTAAGAAACATAGGCTCCTGTTGCCTGCTTGTCAAAAAATAGACACAAAAAATAGCAAAAAGAGAATTTAATCTAATATTCTGTTAGAAAACAGACAAATATATTTCGAACATCCTATTGCAAGTGCATCAAAAACATTTCAAATTTTTTGTCGCAAGTACGTCAGAAACATAGGCTCCTTCTGTCAAAAACATAGCCCTCCTTCTAGTGCCAAATGTAGAACTCCAAACCTATACATGCACAAACACAAGAAACAAACACAATATTAAATCCAAATGCAAGTAAGAACT
Source organism: Sequoia sempervirens (assembly GCA_007258455.2). Lineage (NCBI taxonomy): Eukaryota > Viridiplantae > Streptophyta > Pinopsida > Cupressales > Cupressaceae > Sequoia > Sequoia sempervirens. The sequence goes on along the minus strand of VDFB02358134.1, from coordinate 136,692,116 downwards.
AAGATTCCCCATGAAATTCATCTACAATACTCAAATAGGAAAGAAATTGAAGAACAAAGAAAAGAAAGTAATTGAAATCCTATTTAAACATGCAAAATCTCAATCCCATGGGGGAATTGGTGCCAATTTGATGTGGAAATTGGCCCTTTTGCCAACTTCTATCCAAGCTTGATGAAGATTTTTTGATGATTGAAGCTCCTTGATGAAATTTTGACATAACCTTGCTATGAAACCATGAAAATGATGAACACTTGATATGAAATGGATAAAATCAGCTCTCAATGTGAAGAGAGTAACTTTGCTCTAAGTTGTGGATCCAAAATACAAAGGAAAGCCTTCTATTTATAGAAATACAAGATGGAGGAATGAGCAAAATGGAGCAATGTGGGATCATTCAACATCCAATGGGAAAGTGCCACTTGTCAAGATGTGAATGGAGGAAGCTTGAGCACATTTTGATGAATGTGCCAATAAATGATATTAGGTGGAATTTCAAATTTGAAAGTTGGCTTGTTAGAGGGAGAAAAAAATGACTTAAATGCGACTTGGCTCAATGCACAAGGACATGTAAGAGGAGTTAAATGCTTTGTTGGATGGACAAACCCACTTGGAGGGATTTTCAAACTTGGAGGAATATTCTCTTTTTATGCCATGCCGAGAGAAAATAGGGATTTAATAAATCAATTAAATGTATTTTCACGTGCAAGTGGCAAAATATAGAGGATTTAGGTGATTAGGATTAAATTAATCAAGATTTGATTAATTTAATGAGGGATTAGCTGATTTGACCATTTGATTTAGATTTTTGGATTGAAATAAATCAAAATGAGAGGAAAATGATTTAGACTTAATTAAATAAAGATTTCGATTTATTTAATTAAAGAAGATGGTGTTAGATTAAATCAAATAAAGATTAATTTATTTAATTTAATGGAATGACTTTAGAGATTAATTAAATAAAATGAATTATTTAATTAAAAGAGGGATTGTAGGATTAATTAAATTTAAAAAATGATTTATTTAATTAATAGGAGATGATGACTTGATCAGATAAAATTGATTTATTTAATTAAGAGATGAAATGTGATGAATTTAATTAAATAGAGATTATTTAATTAAATGATTAGCAGAGAGATGATTCAATATGAACTAGTGTTAGTAAAATCAAGATCGGGTGTGATTGGTATATTTTCCATGTCTATAGTTTTAATTGTGGAAGAATTGGTCATTTTGCATCTAAATGTACCTATAAAGAATTTGAATATGGTATTAAAAGAGATAAGGTTAAAAGTAGTTTCTATTCCAAGGAAAGTAGTTGTTCCTCAGAAGATGAGGATAATGATTCAAATGATGAAACCTTATTCATGGCCTTGAAAGAAAAAAAGGGCAATATTGGAGAAAGTAAGAGGTTTGATACTTTGCAAGATGATAAAAATAATGAAAGATCTATAGCTGTGCGGACTGCCTTTCATGGAAAGGAAGAAGCAAATGCTTGGGTAATTGATGGTGGTTGTTCTAAACACATGAATGGTGACAAGAGAAGGTTCATCAGTCTTAAGAAGGTTAATGGTGGATCTGTTAAGTATGGTGGTGATGAGTCATCACAAATTTGTGGAAAAGGTTCTATAACAATTGATAGAAAGAGAAGAACTGAGGATGTCCTCTATGTCAAGGGTATGAAGCATAATCTTCTCAATTTTAGTTAGATGTGCAACAAGGGATACAATCTCACATTTCATGCCACTGGTTGTGAAATCAAAAAAACAAGGTCCAAAAGATTAGTTGCTAAAGGAACAAGGAGAAATGGAAATGTCTATCATTTAAAGGAGGCTAATGGAAAAATTTGCTTATTAGCTTGGTTTGGAGAGTGTTGGTTGTGGCACAAAAGGATGGGACACACCAAATTTGACAAAATGGTAAAAATCAGTCCCTCTCATGTTGTGAGAGATATTCCTAAGATAACCAAGCATGCAAACACATTATGCAAGGAATGTCAAATGGGAAAGCAAAAAAAGACAAGTTTCAAGAGCGAGGAGTGCTCTACTACAATGCCATTGGAGTTGATCCACACTAACCTTTGTGGACCTACAAGAATAAGGATTCAACAAGGTGAAAGGTATTCTATGTTACTTGTTAATGACTACACTTGAATGACTTAGGTTACATTTTTAATAGATAAATCATAAGCTCTTGATAAGTTTAAAATATTTATATCAAAATTTGAGAATTAAATGGATATTAAAATCAAATGCTTAAGGTTAGATAGAGGAGTTGAATTTACTTCAAATAAATTTGAAAATTTTTATGAAGATCGTGGTATTAGGAGACATCAGTCTACTCCTAAAACCCCTTGGTAGAATGGGGTAGTGGAAAGGAAGAATAGGACTATGCAAGAGATGGCTAGAACCATGTTGAAAGATGTTGATATGCCTAATATGTATTGGAAGGAAGTAGTTCACACTTTTGTCTATTTGCTTAATAGAGTGTAGTTGAGGGTCAATAGTACTAAGAACCCTTATGAGTTGTTGTATGGAAGGCCTTGCACTGTTAGATTCTTCAAAAAAATTGGTAGAAAATGCTATATTAGGAGAGATGAAAGAGACCTTGGAAAGTATAATTCAAGGTGTGATGAAGGGATCATTCTTGGTTACTTAACCAAGAGCAAGGCCTATAGATGCTACAATAAGAGATTGGGAAAGATGATTGAAAGCACAAATGTTAAGATAGATAAAGAATTGTATCAGATCTCATAAGAACAAAAGGTTTGTGGATCTGATATACATCTCTGGATTGAAGAAGAAGAGAAAGAAGAGAAGGAAGCGAAACCACTAAAGGCTCCCAAGACTCCAACAAAGTATGTATAGAGGAACCATTCATCAGATCATATCATCATAGACAAGAATGAAGGTGTGCTAACAAAGAGAAGACTTGCAAGAGAAAGTGAGCAAGTAAATTTGTGTTTATTGTCAAAGGTTGAGCCCAAGAACTTTTTTGATGCTAGAAAAGATGATGGTTGAATAAAGGCAATGGAAGAAGAGTTGGACCTGATAGAAAAGAATTAGACATGGGAGTTATTTCCCATACCCGTTGAGAAGAATGTGATTGGAACTAAGTGGGTGTTCTGGAACAAGCTAAATGAAGATGGTGAAGTTATGAGAAATAAGGCCAAATTGGTATGTAAGGGATATTCTCAAGTTGAGGGTATTGATTAAGGAAAATTTTGCTCTGGTAGCTAGAAAGGAGGTAATAAGGATGTTTCTTGCCTTTGCTACTCATAAGAACTTCAAATTATATCTGATGGATGTCAATTCTATCTTCTTGAATGGTGACCTATAGGAAGAGGTATACATTGAGCAACCAAATGGTTTTTAGTTATCAGAAGATTCAAAAATGGTGTGCAGACTCAGGAAAGCCTTATATGGTCTCAAGCAAGATCCTAGATATTGGTATGCTCGGTTGGATAAGTATTTACTTCAACAAGGTTTCAAGAAAGGTACTACAAATAACAATTTGTACATTAAGGTTCAGGAAGACAAGTTGTTGATTGTGGTTGTATGTGTTGATGACATCATCTTTGGTGGAGATGATGATATGTGTAAGAAGTTTGCAGAAGAGATGCAGAAAGAATTTGAGATGCCAATGATTGGTTAGTTATCTTTCTTCCTTGGGCTTCAAATTGTTCAGCAAGATGGTGGTATCTTTATTTCTCAAGCTAAGTATGTAAAGGAGATGTTGAAGAAATTTGGCATGGAGGATTCCAAACTAGTAGGTACCCCTATGGTGACTGGTTGTCACTTAAGAAAAGCTGATGAGTCTTTGGAGGCTAATCAAACTCTATATAGGTCTACAATTAGAGGTTTGTTGTACTTGGCTACTTCTAAACCTGATATTATGCATGCAGTATGCTTGGTTTCTAGATTTCAAGCTAATCCTAAGTAATCTCATGAGAAGGTTGTAAAAAGAATTTTTAGATACTTGAAGGGATCTTTAGATTATGGTCTATGGTATAAAAAGGATGATAGTTTTTCTTTGAGTGCTTATATTGATGCTGACTAGGTAGGATGTGTGGATGACCAAAGTACCAATGGTAGTGTATTTTACTTGGTAGATAGATTGGTCTCCTTGTTCAATAAGAAGCGAGACTTAGTGTCCTTATTCATAGCAAAAGTTGAATATATTACTATAGTAGCTTGTTGCACCCAGGTGCTTTGGATGAAGCAAACTTTGGAGGATATAAAGGTGGTTTATGACGAACCTATTCTTATATTGTGTGATAATACCAGTGCAATTAATATTTTCAAGAATCTGGTGATACACTCAAGAACAAAACACATTTCTATTTGGTATCATTTTCTAAGGGAGAAGGTTGCAAAAACAAGAAATCAGATTGGAGTATGTGCCTACTAAGGATTAGATTGCATATATCTTCACTAAGATGCTTTCAAAGGATACTTTTGAGTATCTCCAACAAAAGTTAGGGGTTATTTCCCCTCGTTGTAACTAGAGGCATATATGGTGTATCTATCTAGGGGGATAAATCCACATCATATCCTTTTCTCTTGGATTGTTATGTGCCACCTCTTAGGGAGAGTTGGTGGTAAGGGAGAGTTTGGAGAATTATGCAGTTGTTGGTCAATGCTAGAGAATATCCTACTGTTTTATTGTGTAGGTGTGTGTGGCCCTTTGTCCTTGATGCCAAAGGGGGAGAGTGAGCAGATGTGTTTTTTCATAAATTCCAAAGGGGGAGATTGTTGGTAGTGGTTGTCACTGATGTCAACACCTAATACTATTGTATGTTTGGCATTGGTTTTCATTGACAAATTGGTTATCATTTGATGTCAACACTTGAGAATATTGTTGTGTATGTGATATTTTTGGCATTGGTTGTCAACACTTGGAAAAATTGTTGCATTGTTGGGCTTTCATTGATTTATGATGATGTTTTGTTGAAGTTCATGGTTGGATGTCATGCCTTGTTTCATGTCATGTAAAGAAGTATTATTTCTATCAAGAGAGTTGTTTTTATGATGATATATTAAGATAAGGATTATAAGTTTTTTTGATGGAGGAGAGATGTTGTTGATAGCCTATAGTATATTGAATGATCTCTTCTATCGTTCCTGAAGATGTATGTGTTGTTGTAAGTTTGTTCTGGCCTCCACAAGTGGGTAAGAAGTTTCTATTTCAAAATGGTGTTGTGAAGACTGTTTGGGAGAATGCCCTACATTCATCTATTATTAGAGATATGGTCTTGTGGTTTGGGATTCCGAGTTTGTGTTTTGTGGATGTTGCACTCCTATATTTTTAGGTCATTAGTGTTGTCGGAGGTTCCTATTAATTGTAGAAGGTTGGCAGTGTTGTTGGTTGTCTAGACTAGTCCATAAAATGCTATATATTTTGATGCATTGATGTTTCTCCTCTTGTGGCTTTTTGGATGTGCTCTCAGTGTCTGTGTAGTGTATTAGTTCCAATTTCATGTGTTGAAGTGGTCTACAAGTTGTTATATTAATGTTTGCGAATATTGTGCATCAAGGATGAAGTATTCTATTTTTTTTATCTACGGTGGTTGCTAGTGGAATGACAATATGAAGGAAGCTTCTGGAAGTGTTATTGGATGTTCAAGGAATATCTCTTTGTGATCCACACATTAGTGGTTAATCTCTTTTGTTGTTGCATTGTGTTTGAGTTGGTCTTCTAGGTGATTTGTAAATATTTGACCGAAAGGGCTTGTCATCTTGCTTGTTCTATGTGCTTGAGGATTGCCCCAACATGTGAAGTTATATTAAAGGTGGATTTGGGTCCTAACCTATCCCGTTGAGGATCACTTTTTAGTTTATCTTAGTTAATCTTAATTGCATAATAGCTTAGATTATCTTAGAAATAGCATAATTAGATCATTTTTAGCATAAAATCATGGTAACTTAGCTTGCATCATGTTTATTTTAGTATAAACTAGGTTTTCATACATCAACCACAATTGTTTCATCAATTCTCTTCCATAGAATTGAATGAAACAAGCTCATTGATCATAGGATTGGGAAAGGGTTGTCATTTCACATCAACATAACGCCAATTCCAAAACAAGATAAGTTTCAAATGGGTTAGATTAGGAATTTAACTATTTTCTTAGTTTGTAACTTTCAATTTTAGGAAAATGCTTAGTTTAAATTTCCAATTTGAATGATCTTGTTTTTAGATGTAGGTTTATTTGGCGAAGTTATGCTTCAATTCATAATGAATCAAGCATAATTGACCCTCACTAACATTTCCTCGTCTCACATTCTAGGGCTATAAGGAGGGAAAACCATTAACTTAACATTTTTTTAGCTTGAATTATGTTTGTTTGTTGTTTTGCAGGTTGCAGTGATGTTCAAACTACAAACAGTGACGCTATTTAAAGAGAATTGGCATATAGCGATGCCACTACAATTTGAAATCCTAGCACCAAATTAATGCACCAATGCTGATTTAAATCTGGCGACGCTTATTAAATCTGGAGGTATCAAAAAGTTCAAATGGTGATGCTAAACTTCACCAGAGCGACGCCAACAAATTTCAAACTGCAACACTACTAAGAGCAGTGATGCCTAGAAAAATTGTGATAGTATTGTGCTCACTATTTCTGCTATAGAGCAACACCCATACTTCAAATTGTGACGCTACCATGTTCAACGATGCTCAGCCAGGGTAAGAAATTTTATGCTTTTTTTTTTACATGTGATTTAATTTCTTGGATTTATCCGACCACTGATGCACTTCTGACTATGTTCTGGTTGTTAGACTAACAGGGTTTTGTAGGTTCAAAGATATGGAGCTAAAGTGAAGAAATTATTTTCTACCTTGAATTCTATAATTGTAACAAGAATTTAACACTTTGGGGCAATTATAACCCAACATTCATGATTTCTTCTTTATTCTTTAGGACAAATAATTTTCCATTGGGCTTAAAACTGACAATCTTAGGACCAACTAGATTTCAATTGGGCTTAAAATTCATTTTCAAAGTTGGCTGAAATTGAACCCTCATCATTGTTTTTTGGGTTTAAAATGAGCGCACAAAGTTGGATAAAATTGAACCTTCACATCATCATTTTACTTTGGGTTTAAAATTGAACAAGGCAACTTCATATTCCAATTGGTGCTTAAAATGAACTCATCACTGCTTTCAAGGGTTAAAATATACAACTGTTTGCTATGTTTTGTGATTTTCGACATTGTTAGTGGATGCATATGCAATTCTCTCACACCATTTGGTGACCTTGAGAAATAGAAACATTCTTTAACACTTTGTGAAATCACCTCCATCTTTCAATTTGGATTAAAACTAAACCCCTTTGCAAGTGTGAGAAAAAGGCATAGCGTGTATTCTCTCTTTGTTCACATGAATAAAGATGATCGAACTACGGATGTAATTCCTCAATAATGTTCACCTTTAGAGGGCCTACCTTGGTAGGAAAAAGTACTCACCCCAATGGAATGACCCAAGCGGTAATGAGCTAATGCCAAACTCTTCTAAACCGCCATATAAATTTGTGGTTGCAGTGAAAATCATGATCAATGGGATGCGGTACATGATAGCTCTCCCCCAATATCTTTATGATGCATAAAGCCCTTGTTCTAAGGGTTGGGAGACCTCTTGAGGGAGTTTATCATTGCACCCCCTAAACTGGAAGCCATTATTACGAACCCCTGTGTAGAAGCCAAAAATCCTTAATATTTGTTGATGTCAGGAACTGAACCCACCCCACATTTGTACTATTCAATTGTAGAAATAGAAAAAATCCTTTTGATCTCTGGATTTTAAGGATTTTGAGATTTAGTGGTCTCGAGAAGTTTGTGTCGTGGAGGGGAGCCAGTGTCACCAAATCTCTAATTGTTCGCATTGTCTAGTGTTTGAAGAAATCCAAGTGGGGATTCCACAAATATAGCCATTTCTAACCTAGGGTTGTAATGATTGTGAGTCGGTTTAATACTTTGCTTGATTTCAACATGATACAAAAATAAATATTCACTATCATCCTCAAAATTTTAAACACTTTGGCCTAAATATTGGACCTCTTGAGTTAGCCTTGATATTACTGCTTGTCCTAAGGATTATCCTTAGTGATTTTTAAATATCTTGACATTAATCTCAAATCCATATTTCCCAAAGATGACATAGGAAATTATGGCTTTAACCTCATTATTTTCATGAAATGGGCATTGTGAAAGTTATGATGTTTTGGACATAAACATTTAGCTTGGAAACATTATCAAGACAAGTGTTTGTGGTAAAATCAATTCACTTAAGCAAGATAAATTGGCAAATGAACCCCACATGACTATATGGAGACCGATCACTCCCGTTGAACAACCTAATCTTCCAAGTGTTATAATTTAGCCAAACTTTGAACTCATTAATGGTGAACAAACCGATCTCATTAGCAGTTTGAGAAGCTTCACTTTTGAAACCAAGGAAACAAATACACAATGGAGAAACGCAACAACCATTTTAGATGAAGAGTAACAAGCTAATATTGAGGCTAGAAGGCCCATATTACCACCACCTATGTGGAAATAAATATCTTCCTTTCTTCTATACACTTAAACTATTTTCACATGATCTTACGTAAAATCAGGATCCCTAAGGTAAAGTCTACATGTCATCATTTTAGACTTAGGCATCTCACTCCAAAAGCTCTCAAAAAACACCTTTTAGCGCTTCACAAAAATAGAGACAGGTTGGAAGCAAACTTTTATAAACGCACTTCAAGGTACAGTTTGGAATTATATGCATTCCTTTGGAGTCAAAATCCTGACCTTTTAACATGATACCAAACTCCTCTAAATGATCCATCACATAATCAAAATCCATAGGGGAATATCTCAATCTCTTCATTCCAAACGTAGATATCGTATTGCACAATTTAGTAGGAAGTGGGCTTCAATACTCTATCGAAACCATTGTCGCTTGTTAAGAAACTTTTATGCTTGAGCTAGGAGGATCCGAACCGGTATAAACATCCCCAGTCATCCTCTCATCTAACTTAGTATTGGTTCTCTAGGATTTGAACATTTTGGAGGTCTAGCATCATTCTCTCTACCTTGATCTTGTCAAAACAAGGTTCACTTTAGGTCAAGATTGGGTCAAAATCTCACTCACCCCTTCATCAAATTTCATCTCTCACTTCACCAAACTTTTCAAAATTTTGAGTACACCAACACTTTGTGACTTAAAATCAAACCAACAGCTAACTTAGCTACTTTTTATGTGAAATATATCCTTTTCCATGCACTTAACTAAGTTAGTTATCATTTTTGAACAAGTTCATCTTGAAGGTCATGATTCTACCCTAAAGATTTCCAAGTTCATTAACATCCTTTATCCCAACATCAAAACATCAAATTTAAGTCAAAAGTGTTGTCCCAAAAACGTTTGCAAAAACCACTCTCCACATCATTTATCTTTTCATCTCCCATTATCATCATTGCTCCAAAAAGACTTAGAGCGCCCCTTTTACCTAGATTTGAGTCAACTAGAGAGTTCAAACATTACAAAACTCAACAAAAATCTCCCATAGGTGACACAAAATTTATGGTAAAGAGAAGATCACAACACCATCACAATAACCATCATCCCCATCGGGACCATATGAGATAGAAGATGTCAAAAAAAACCCCTTTGAGCTAACTAGGGTGGAACTTATGGAACATCAAACCTTTGAAAATGTAGCTCCTAACTCCCCTATGTTTGTGTCACAAAATTAAACACAAGGTCTCACAACTCCATCGCTAAGGCTAAATCAAACCTACATTCCTAATCTTGCAACCAACCTTGCTAAAGACTTTGGTCACACTTCACCATTTGAAAGTAGTACACTTGTGGGTACCCTTGACACTTATCCTCCACCTCCAACAACCATTTGGACACCTACTTTTGGTGCTCCTCCTGTTCCTAAAGCTCCAAAATAGCTAAACACACCACTTGAACTTTATTATTCCACAACCACTTCAACATTTAGGGGACACCCTTCTTCATCCACACCTATGAATATTGCAAATGTTCCCACCATCACGTAAAGTGGTATATACTAAATATCTCAAAATAGCACACAAGGGCATGTTAATACCATATCACAGAACCAACTCTTAACACAAATAGGAACATCTTTATCCAACCCTTCGGTGGGTTCATCCATGCCATCTACCATTTCCACTTCATCCACTATCAATCCACCTCAAAAAAATCCCTTGGTTACAAGTTATATCCATCCAGGAAGTACCTTGATAACAAATCCCTTGTTTACATCTTTGGCACAAGGCAATCCTCAAAACATGGGACAAGGAAATCTTTTCAGTAAATGGACTCAAGGTCCTAGTGTGTCATTTCCTGTGCAAAATTTAATAACATCATCCTAATCTTTTCCCACAGTTCCCTACTGTGCCAAATTAATCAGGACCTCAAACATACATTCCTCCACCTCATTCTACTAACTTACAAGGAATGTTGAACCAAGGGAACCCTCCACCTCTCATCAACAATCTACTACCCACTCAAAACATCAATATCCATGATCTTCCACAGATGTCTTAACAACCACCTGATCCCACATTACAAGCACATGCCTTAGCTTCATAGTAAGCACAACAATCCTATCAATAAGCCATCCAACAACAACAACAATCAGCCTTAGCAGCTCAACAAGCATCCTCAGCATAACAACATCATCAAACTCAACAAGCAGCCTTAGCAGAACAACATCAAGCTCAACAAGTAGCCTTAGCACAACAACAACATCAAGCTCAACAAGCATCCTTAGTAAAACAATAGTGACAACAACAACAAGCAGCCTTAGCAGCACAACAAGCAACATAACAACAACATCAAGCACAACAAGCAGCTTTATTAGCACACCAACAACAGTAGGCCCAATAGCAAGCTCTAGTGGCACAACAACAACAAGCATCTCAACATAAAGCTTTACTAGCTCAACAGTATGCCCAACAACAACAACAAGGTTCTTATTTGAACATCATCAATCCAAACGCATTAGGAACATATCCACCAGTACCCCAATCATCTTCACTGAATCACATACCACCATACACTCCATACAACTCATCTATCATCCCACCATATGTTCCTCCACCCAACCCGCAAGATGATCTAGCATTACAATTGAAAGTACTCTTACGAGAAATGTAGGACCTTCACATGGGAAAAGCAAATAAACCTCATACACAAAACTTGTGTCCTTACGCATTTGACCGAAACATAGCAATGATACCATTTCCTCCTAGTTTTGAAATCCCCAAATTTGATAAATATAAAGGGAGAGGAAGTCCTGTGGACCATACCAAAGAATTTAACATCATGTGCATGGAAGTGGCTTACAATGATTAATATGTAATGCACCTCTTCCTTCGAAGTTTAATAGGTCATGCTATGGATTGGTTTTCTCATATGCCTCCTAGTATCAAAACTTTTCATGAAATCACTAATAAATTCATCAATCACTACTCCTTCAATCTTGACATGGATGTCAGTCTAGAATAATTATACACTCTTAGACAAAATCAAGGAGAAAATTCCACAAATTTCTTACAATGATGGAGACAAAGAGCTAGTAAAAGCAAGTGGCCTCTTCCTGACAAACAACAAGTAGGAATCATAATAGCCAATCTAGATCCAAATATGTCATTCCACTTGAAAATGTAGTGCATTACATCATACGATGAGCTTCTCCTAGATCCCTTAACATCGAGAGAGCCCTAATATCACAAGGAAATACTCAAGCTTACAAAGACAACTGTCCTTCAACTAGTTTGAATGAGAAACCTTGTGTCTAGGAAAAGAAAAAAAACATAACAAATGATGGTGTGGCAGATGCTAAGGCAGTCCTAAGTGCTCCTAGACCTAATAAAAATCTATTGGAATTTCAATTAGCACCTCTGGAGTGCTTATTGGAAACGGTCAGCTATTGCAAATGTTATAGTACTGCTCCTTCATATTATAGGGAGGAAGATCCCTCTTTGCTGATGTAATGTGTAGAAAGGGTAGAGTAGACTAAGGTTCCTATCTTTTCATACTCAACGACAGGACACAAGGGTGTACAAACATAATGCTCTGTAGCTAAGCTTTTCTCTGGTTTCTTTAGATCTCAACTACGAGTAAAGTAGCTTTTAATCTATCCTATTTCCCCAAGATAAATAGAGCATGAGGGTATAGGAGTAAGAATGGATTGTTTGGATCACTTGAATCCGTTGTCTCCTTAGAATATGGTCGAGGCTTTAAACTCTTAGATATACATTGGGATAAGTTTTTATGCAAGCGAACACTCTTTATGGTAAGTTGGATCTAATACTTTCCAAGGAGGAGGAACCCCTGTCTGAGGTATAGGATAGGAAATATCTTACTAGAAACAAAAATTCATGATGATTTGGCCAACAAACTTACTAAGGAGGAGGAACCCCTATTTCAAGTATAGGTTGAAAGACAATCCATTAAACAACATCAAACAATAAATATCGATGAAAAATATCCAAGGAGGAGGAACCCCTGTCCAAGGAGAAGATTGAAACAATAAACTATAAACACAAGACATTTGGAAGAACTCAAAACTTTAGATCAAATTGCATGTGTCGTTTAATTTCCTTCTTTAAGCTTTCTGAATGAATTACAAAGATTGGGACAGCAAAGGCACGAAATCACGCACAATTACAATCAACCAATTAACTCTCATCCAAGAGTGAACAAATAATCACTTTCAAACTTGTTGGCAACAATGGCACAACAATTTTGCATAATAAGTAAAGGTTAAACAAATAATGATCCCAATGCTCTTATTTATAGAACTCAAAGGAGTAGGCAACCCTAAAATCTCCTTGAGTTAACATACAGTTCTTGCCAATCAATCAAGCAAGATTTATTCCTAAGAAAGGGGAACAAACAATTAACTGGAAATCTACTTCAGTTAACTGAAACTAAACAAAAATTCAATTGGAAACTACTTTAGTTGAATGAAACTATTTAACTAAAGGTGAACTTTAATACAAAGTATGCCTCCAAAATAGACATCCATGTTTAGTGGAGATATGATATCCACAAATTATGGAAGTCAATTAGACATCCTCAATTAGTGGGATCTGACAATGCATGATCTATGGGATGTGGAGTTAACTTGGTAAGGGGAATCAAGTTAACTCTAGTTACATTTAATGTCTTTTTGAGTTGACTTGGAATGAGGCATCAAGTCAACTTTAAGCGCCATAAATACCATTTTGTAGGGTAGGATGTCCTTCTTTGAAGTTCCTTTACAACTCACCAATGATCAACGGTGTCTCTATCCATTCATTGACTTCCTCAGCCTCTAGATAATTAATGCTTTGCAAGATGATGGCATGGTGCTTTAGCATTACTTCTCTTGTCATGAGCTAATGTCGAAAGTCAATACACTAGGCAACTGCTTCATCAAACTTGGTAGACAAATCTACCACCTTGGCCAACTTGCAACCATCTAGATCATCAAGGAAGGTGTTGTAGATGATATCTCTGAATTGATTTTGCATTGTAACTAGCTCAATGTATTCTCATCCCTTGTGTTGATATTCTCTATGAGGGAAGGATATTACCAATGTTCTTGCGAAGTTGATAATATTTGTGACAACCCGTTGGTATTCAATCAAATCTATAGAATTGGCATTATAGCCTTTCACCTTGTATGCCAACTATTCTTTCCAAGAAAAAAGGTATTTCTTTTTTTCCTCTGAGAAGATTGATTGATATGCCAATTGCAAGTCTACAATTGTGACTTCATCACCTAGCCTCTTTTCTAGTATCTTTTTCTCTGATTGTTGAATCTCTATGCGGATTCCATGTGCTCTATCCCTTAAATGGTATAGATTCTCTAGTATACATCATCCTCTGAGAACAAAATCCTCCACTTGATCTCTCAAGTGTTTTCCATATGTCATCAACTGATGATGGTTTTTCTCTGCAGGAAGATCTAGCAATTCCTATGGTAAGGCCAAGACGTTTGGGGTGTCGTGCATTAAGCTGGAAATGTACATCCTCAATTGTTGGTTTATAGCCTTTAAGGTTGCTTTGTTTTTTCCATCCTTAGCCATCCTCTCTTGGACGCTCACTAAGACAATTATGAGAAGGTTTTCCTCCACCTGACGTGTGGTCCTCCTGAGGTTAAGTTTAGACAATGTGAAGTCCTCCACTTGTACCTCATGTATGATTTTATCCTCAAGTGGGGCAGCAGTCTCTATGATGAACTCATTCTCTGCATTCCTTTCTATGTGAACTTGCCTCTTCAATTTATTTGTCGTCATGTCTTGTGGAACATGGTCAAACTATGTGAAGTCAAGCTCGTAGGAGGGCCCTTCCCTCTTTCTTCCTAGGAAGCCCTCAAGCTAGATAGAATCTCGGCTAGCTTTGCTGGAAGGAGGAATATGGGGCCCTTGAATGCCTAATGAATGATACTGTGTTGGAGTGGAGTCTCTCAGTGGCGAGTCCAAGTCGATGGGGACTTGTAACTGCTATGATGTTGGTGATGTAGGTGGCTCTATTTCTATCACATGCACCATTTCTTCTACTGTTGCTTCTGCTATATGCTTTGTCTCTGTAGTGACTATCTCGATCACTAGCTCAGGGGCAGCAATTCCCATGATTATCTCGGGTGTGTGTGTGGATGTCTCCACATATAACCCCTATTTTTTTCCTCTCATGTGTCTTGACATCCACATCCCTTTGGGAGGATTTCTCCACTACTTATTCCTAGGCTTCTTCCTTGATGTGGAAGGTAGTGTAGATTGAACTTGTGGCAGCTCTGTTCTAGGAAGAACTACCTTCCTTATCCTCTTGTTGTTGAGGTAGATTTGACTGTTCCTGACAACTCTACTCGTTCTCTCCTCTATTCATGGGTTTTCCTTTGCGTACCAATCTACTCTTCTGAGTTGTTGTGAGTCCACTAAATCTTCAAAGAATGAGGGGAGAATGACTTCCCCTTCATCATCAGATAAGCCCTCAAAGTCTTCTGACATAAAGTCAGCTATTTGTGAGAGCCTAAACCTACTAGAGTTCCTTCTTTGTACTTCATATTCATCATCACAATTGACCCAGTAATCTGCCATAGAAGATTCATGTGATGAGCATTGCTCAAGATGCACTGCATAGAGACCTCTGGGATCATATGACCTTCTCTCAATGAGGTACTTGAGATTAAACCTAACCATTTCTTGGATCATCAACTTGGAATATGTCGTTGATCTGAATCTATAGAGTCCCATCTCAACGGGAAAGTTCACAGATGGCTTCTTCTTCAGGCGTAAGTGAGCATGAACTTCAGACAACTACCTTAGAAATTCCATGAAAACTACCCTATCTGAAAGGTAGTGTGGCATCATGGCAGGTTGACTAATGTAGCCATACATGCATATGTAAGTGAAGGTAGGGAATTAGATAAACCAATCCACCCATTCCACCATTGCCTCCTTGGTTGCTTGTGAAATACGCACATGCATCTCATGGTCTAGGTCTCGTACAGTGTGCATGATGAAGAGGTCACTTGTCCTTTTGAAGTGTCGCTTTGCTTGAGTAAACTCAAGACATGAAAAGTGTTCATGGACCTTTTCCACACCTAAGGTTCCCACATTGCTCAATGTCCTTAATTCGCCTTGAAAAGTGATCAAGTATACCAAGTAGGAACACGTGTGGAACCTATGAGCCTCAAGAAACCCAGTAATCTATTGGTGGAGTGTTTCACTGATCAGGGTGGTCTAGTAATAATGTTCTCTTTTGTTGATGATCTTAGCAATGACATAGTACATCCATGACTGAAACTTGTTGATGGTGTTTTCTGCACAGCAACAACTCAGACAGAATGTAATATTCTATCTCTCTTGAAAGGTTATTTTCAATAATAAATCACTGAAAATCACCCCAAGGTCTCTCGGGTGTCAGGTCATGACAATGCATAAACAACTCAGATAATTATGTGAAAATGCTGGTAATCACAAAGGGACCTTACTACAAGCAAACTGTATCTTTCAACTTATCAGATTTTGCAATATGATGATCTTTGATCCTAAATCTAACCAAATAATAAAGAAATAGCAAAAGATAGGGGGTGCAAGAATATGATGAAATCTAAACTATTCCTAGAATGAACAATGCAAATGGCAGATATTTGGAATGGACCAATCTCAATTAACCAATCCTTGATCAACCCACAATGCAATATCACAAGAACGGTGCAATCTTCTAAGGCATGTAGATTTTCAAATCATAGACATTCATCCACAATCGAACTCAAGCACATGTAAATATATGGTCCAGGTTGACTTCACCAGCCTACTACAATCAGATAGTTACTGGGAGTATAGACCAGAGATTGCTACAAACACTCCAAATATGAGATCATAAACACCATTCATCAAACTAAAACTAATTTAATTCTGAACACTAAACCCTAAATCTTTAAGCAATTTAAAAGATAGAACAATAAAACCATGCAAGACAAAATAACACAAGAGATTTCACCAGAAAAACCACAATGTCCTCAATTGCATTAAATCATCAAAAGGCTGCAACAATTCCACTATTCTGATACAGTATTTGCTTCAAGAAATTGAATACTACTCCTACTACAAAGTACTCTAGCTCTTTTTGCTCTTGCTTATCTCTATTAATTTCTAGCTAACCCTTTACAACGAGGCAAGAGTGCCTTTTATAGCAGATCCCAAAAGATGTCGGCCTAGCCAAACATTTTTACAAAATAAGAATAACCGCCCAAAAAAACAAGTCGGCCTAAGGAAAACAAAATAAGGCACACATTAAATGCCATCCACCATCAAGGTTGGCCTTGACACAGTCCCCAATGTAGTCTAGTCCAATGCATGCCCTATAATAATAGGGAAGCACAAATCTCAAAATGGGCATTAACTGTCACTTCCCTCATCCTTTCTCTGAGCCGATGATCCTTGGACCCTCAAGAATGTTCTATCCAGTTCGGTGACAGGTGGCAGAGGCAATATCTTAAGTCTGCATTTAATGGAGTCAATCTCCTCCTTTGACTGTTTAACAGCCCTATCCCAATCCTCTTTATTGGCCTGGTATCTATCCATTACCACTAGGTAGGTGGCTGCATCATCTAACTGATGGCCGGTTACAACACTTTCAGAATCCGGGGCATAAACTTCATGCCACCACTCTCTTAACTGCTCCAAACTCAGATATTTTGGGGCAATCTTCTTTCTGCCAGTCATGACCTCAAAGAAGGCAATGCAGCCTTCATAGACACTGGTTAAATCATTATCAATTGATTTCCTTCGTTTCTGGATTTTCCTCATAGCCTTCTGTCTAATCTGCAGAGCCTCAAACCATTCCCAAGGTTCATCTAATCTGGAGGAGGGAAGAATCCCATCCACAGCCAGTTGTTCCTTACCATGCTCCATGATGACCTTAGATTTTTGCAGCAAGAGGTCAATGTCCTCCTCGTCCTGTGATAGCACATGCTCTAACAATTCCTTGGCAAGGACTGCATCTTTCCCAACCGACAGGATGTCCTTGATTGTATCATCTCCCCTTGTTTGTACATCCTTCAGCCAATCTATTGCGGTTTGAGCTGAGGTCTTCATTTTCTCAATCCCGGAGATGGTCTCCCTAGGCAGAAAACTAGGAGTAGCTGAAGAAGAGGGATGGAGGGATTGGAGAGGCTTCATTACTTCCTCCAAGCATTTCCTTAGCCTTTCATTTTCTTTCTTCAACTCATGCTTGGTCTGGGTCTCCTTCCTCAATCTTCCAATAATCACAGCACTAGACCCTTCATATTCTTCTATGTCCTGCTCCATTGAGGCCGGTCCAAGGTTGATAGTTTGCACATTGTAGTCCTGACCGGTGACCTCTTCCCTAGTTTTTTCCGTGGCAGGGGTGGCAATGTGGATAATCCTGTTGTTTGTTTCATCTCTTTCCACCCTTGAGACTACCTTAGCTGCTTTCTTTTTCTTCCCCTTGCCGATTTTGGATAGCATTTCATCCCAATCTAAGGGAGTATCTTCGATTACCACCTGTTTCTTTCTTGCAATCTCTTTCTCAAGCCAGTCCGGGGCTGTAGGTTCTACCCAGATTTCTTCTGTTCTTGCTTCCCCCGGCTATTCTGTCATTTTCTCTTCTTCTTCTGCAGTTATTTTATCTTCCTCCCTCTCAGGGAGTTGCTCACTTTGATCCTTTTCTTCAATCTCCATCTCCTGCACCGGTGATGGGGTTCTAATAGGGATGTCTTCTTTCTGCTCAGGGGATCCTTTACCTTTGCCATTCTCCGGAGAATCCTCATACATCACCAGAGGGGAAGGATGCTTCTCAACCTCTTTTGCCTCGAACTCAGCTGCCTCACCAAAGAGTGTCCCTTCCTCGAATGGCTCCACCTCTCCGCTAGTTTCATGCTCCTTCGTAATTTTCTCTTCAGGTGCGCTTGGTGGAGGAGAAACAACCTCGGATGGTTCTGTGATTGGTGATTTTGGCAGAGGATCTGCCTTTGGCACAGTGTCCTTTGGAGAGGGAGTCCTAGATCTCCTCATGTAAACTTTTTCTTTCTCTCCTCCTGAACTCTCCACATCAACAATAGGAGGCTCATCCTTTGAGGCAACCTGACCCTTTTTCTTTGAAGTCCTGGTTGTTCTTGCTTTCTTCGGTGGTGGAGGAACTTCTTCCTCTTCTGCTTTTTCTGACTCTTCCTCATCAGAGGACTTACTAATCTTCAGATTCTTCCATCTCCTCTTTCCTTTTGGCTTCCTTTTTGTTTTGGGCTCACTTTCCTTGGGGCCCCTAATCTTTATCTTGAAAGGAGAGCTCTTTGCAGTTTTCCCTTTGGGGTCATCTTCCCCGGATTCCTCTGAAGTAGACATGGGATTGAGGTTTCCCATCAAATTGAAGGTACAAGGTACCTTCTCACTCTCCAGCTGCCAAACCTTATGTTTCAACCAAGAGGAGGTAAATTTCATAACGGGGGCCATTAGGTCCTATAACTCTATGACCTCATCCTCATTCCAGTTGATATCCCCAACTGGCATGTCTTTTACAGCTTCATAGGCATGGTCCTGTACTAGGTTTCCATCATCCTCCAGTTGATCCGGGATCAACTTGACATTGTATTGTCTTATCGCCTCCACAGGGAGCCTAGAGTACCTCTTCTTTCTGGCTTCAAGGTCATCTTTAATACTGACCCAATAGTCCTCTAGGTCATCCTTATGTCGGTACTCCCTAGTGGCTTTCTTTTGCGCCTCCCTTATGATATCAAAGTTCATCCTTTTGGAATGGAAGGAGAAACCATATGCTGCCAATTCTTCTCCTGCAGTGTGGGCTGATTGGATGGAAGGGCACATTTCTGCTACACCAATCCCAAGAGGGAAGTCTCCACCAAAGCCTGTCTATGATTTTCTCTCTTTACAACAGCATCAAATTCACAAATCTGCCTCACAATCTCCAATAGCACAATGTGATTTGTTGGATACCGAGGTAACCTATATGGAGCGACCGGACATCCATCAATTCTAATGTAGGTGAAGGTGGGAAATTGGATAAACCAGGCCCCATAGTTCTTTATCAGCCCTTTGGCTTCATCTGATAGTCTCACATGCTCGGCATTCTATAGCATCTTGGTGATATGCATCGTGAAGGCATCATTGGCTCTCCGGTAATCCTTGTGTCCTAGATGCAGCTCCGGATAGACCTCATAGACTATATCTTGTCCAAGCATCCCTTGTGGATTCAGACCCTTGTATGGGTAGAATCTGGCTAACACATACATGACATAAGAGGACATAGTGAACCTCTTAGTCTCCAAGACGATCCTTAGCTGTTTGTCAATTTCAGCACTAATAAGCCCTGCCCAGTAATAGTTAGTTCCTTGCTCAACCTTGGTGATCACGTGGACCATCCAGCTCTCTAGCACCCCGGCAGTCTTCAAACTAGCTACTCTGCTCAGAAATGTTATGGCATCATAAACATCCGACCTGAACTTAACTCTGTGCAACTGCTTAGGCAATTTAGAATGGTGGGACTTTGGTTTCTCTAACCATGAATTGATTATCTGCTGAGCCTTGACTGGCTCATTCTCATAGTATGTCTTAGTCGTGTCTATGCTTAAAGCGCACACTGAAGGCAGGTCAGGCATGTCAAAGGCCTGAGCAATGGAGACAAGACTGAAATTAGCCAAGACCCTTCCCTCAGTACTGACAACCCTTTGCGTATCAAAATCATACTACCTGGCACATTCTAGAATCAACTCATAACATTGGATTGTTGGAGGAAACCCAGCCACATGCACAAGTCCGGACTTCATCATGCCATTCCTCAAGGCCGACAGATCCTTCTCAGCTGTCCTCTGCTTAAATTCTTCATACCTCCAAGCCCCAACATTGGTGTCAGACACCTCGGACCATACGGAGGATATCCTGCTCTCAGGAAGCTGACTCTTGATATCCAGTCTTAGTCGTTTTGCCTTAGAAATGGATGACCCCTCCATGCCACCCTTAGATTTTCTGGCAGCAGCTTTGCTTGATTCGGCCGGCACTCACAAAAGACATCATTAGTATTTAATTATCATGCATATAGGTTAGCCTAAAATCATATAAAGCAATTAAAATCCATCGCAAACTGCTAATCCTTGAAGATCCGGAGAAATAAGGCAGTCCGAGAAAATCGTGCAAACCGGGAAAATCCAGTCGGGGCGGAATTTCAGAGAAATCCGACCCAGACGGATTCTCGCTGTCAAAGCACCATTAGTCAAATAAATCATTAATTTAGCCAAAAGATCGTTAGATTATCATGAAATTCATTTATTGACAACAAGAAATAAGCATTCAGCATTTGTTCCATTAGTCCTATCATCGAAAAAACCAAAAGGGATAAAGCCAGACAGGAAATCCGGAAAAATCCGGATGGGACGGATTTTCGCGGACAGTTCGAAAATGTTTCGGAAATTACTCCACTCTGCGGAATTAGCCTAAACCGGGAAGATCCGAGTGCGCAGAAATTTCGCAGACACCGCGGGAACCCGACGATCGGCGACACGCGAACCATTAATCAAACAATCATGCAATCTTCTCTACTTGGATTTTAATGGTTCAGAAATTGACGCTAATCAACAAAACTCAGAATGCAAAGGATTTCAACCCCCCAAAGCTCTTAAATGACGAATCCACATGGTGAAATGGCGATGCCCTAATTTTGGTGAAAAAACCTCCCGCCATTAAAACCAGCAAGCTCGAGGTTTAAAATATCATCGATAAAGAGCAGTCTAAGGCACTCTGAATCCTCACAGGGTGGGGGTCAGCGCAATACAAAGGCAAGATTGGAAAATCACAACTTAATCCATTATCCTGGGCCGAGCATCAAGGAAACCCTAATCTCACATAATATGGCAAACTTCGCACTAAAAGGGCAAACAATCTAACCCAGAACCCCTCCCAAACAGACGCACGCACCCTCTAATGGATAAATACTAGCACGGGAGACAAGGCCTTGGTGTGGATTTAAGTCCAACCCTAATTCGATGTAAACTCATGATCAAGCAAAGGCCGACCTGGACCAGCTACCAACCAACTTGGAAAGATTTAATCAAGACGCAACAAAGGAAGGGTCAGAGGCAACCTACCATGGATTAATGCTGGTAATATCCGAACTCAAAGAAGCGATTGCAACACGAACACGCCCAGGCACTGAAATCCAGACACCAGCACTTGAACAATCCTTACGCACACGAATCAAAATCAATCTTCGTAGCTCAAATGGAAAACACTTAATCGCCAGAGCAGCGAGCAAGGTGAACAATGAAGTCAGAATGATGTTTAAAATGCCCAAATCCACCCATATACGTGTCTGAGCAAAGGTACCTTGGTTATTAATGAGTGACAAGACACTTTTGACAAATCCGAAAACCCGAGCGCAAAACAGAATTTCAGAAAATCCCAAGATACACGGAAATCCGGATGGACACAAATTTTGCGGAAATGCAGAAACAGGGAATATAACGAAGCTCGGGATTTTGGTGCAGACCAGGAAAATCCGCCAGAACCGGAAAATCCCGGATTCAGGCAGAAACCCGGATTCGGAGAATCCAGCCAGAAACGGACAAAGAACAAGGGCCCGGGAAAATCCGCCGGAGCTGGAAAATCCCGAAGTTAGGTGAAAACCCAGATTTTGCTTAAAACCCAATTTCAATCAATTCCAGCCTCAAGGCAAGGTTAAAGCTAGCAAGATCAACGTGTCAAGACCTCAAAAGATAAATCCAATAAAACCAAAGGTCAAAAGACATTCAAAAAGAGGGTCCCCACTCCAAGTGGGGCGTGTGTGCAAAAACTGCACAACAAAACTGATTGCCCTCTTCTTGTCCAGTGATTCTACTAAGTAGAGTGATCAACACTGCATACTCATCTCTGAATTCTCCTCGTCCAACCAACTTAGGAAAGTCATCCTTTTTCACTTTCAGCCATTTTTCTACCATTATTCCTTGGCATTTATTCTTGGCTGCCTCGAATGCTCTATAACATTTTGTCACTGATATAACCACATTGGTAGGGCATGGTGGAATATCAAAACATTTTTCAATGTCCTTTGGTTTCAAACTACAAATTACCCTCCCATCCAATGATCGGATTTCTTTCGTGGTAGGATTGTAATGCTTAATGCAAGAGATTACAAGCTCCACACTCTGTAATGTGATGGTGATGGACGCAGCCTGAAGCAACCCAGATTCCTCTATGTTCTATAATGTATTTGATTCATCCTCCAAATCTTCTGGATCAACCCTTGGGCTCAATTGATGCAAGTCTGTGTCAGTCATTTTTAGGAAATCATGGTACAAGGTTGTCTTGGTCTTGTATTGCACCTAAGAGTACTACATCCTTAAAAACTTGAAGATTGACTATGCACAAGACCCTGTTCTAACACTTTTTGAAAACCCCTAAAAATAGCGCTCGCCAAAAAGTATTTTTTCGAAAAAAATCTGGCACATGGGTTTTGTTCGTGCTTCAATGCTAAAAAACCTAGTTCCTCGAATTTTTGAACCTGAGACTTTTTTAGAAAAACTGCCAAAAATAGGGGCAGCAAGTTTATTGTTTCTGGAAAATTTGACAAGATGGGTTTTACTGGAAAATGATATTGATCATACCCAGTTGGTCATATATGTGGTAGCTTGCTAATTTTTGTGACATGAAAGAATACGTAAGACAAGAAAAGAGGAAGTAGACAAGAGGTAGATTGGAAGTTATTAGCTATCTCTCTGAGAAAATTTGTCTTTGGATCCAACCTCTGAGAAGAAATCTTCTTGTGTCTCTGATCTTCAAAAAATATTGAAGAACGGTCAAAAAACCCTTGTCAGATTTTAAAAGGACGTCCTTGAGAGCTATTTGTTGTTTTGATATTCAACCTGCAAAATAAATAGTGAAGAAGGATCCCTAGGTTTGCTTTATATTGATTCAAGCCTGAATCCTTTAAGTTTGGGTGCCTAACTCATGATCTAAACCTAATTTTGCCTGATCTGGAGTTCAAAAGGTTGATTTCCAGTTATCGTGGGATGATTTTGCCAATTTTTCCTCTAAAATATCTTAACTGAAGTCAACAAAATTTTATTTGACCTTTTTAGGTGTCCATTTTGAGTTTGAGTGCTTTTTCATCATTTTTTTATGTTGAATGACCTCTATTTGATCTTTGCTCTAGATTTATCAGTTGATCCTGAGTAGTTGCTGATAGATTCATTGTTGAGCTGGATCTGTGCTGAAGAGATGTTCCTATGAAATACTAAGCTGAAAAACTATGTTTGAGGCTCGAGAAGACTGGGTACCTTTCTTCAGCAAGGGCGCTTTTACACTCTCCTTAGTCAATTTTCAATGTTTGTTCTTCAACACTCCATTTAGAACTTCGTGCTCTGATATGATATTCTCGTTGACTAATGAGTCAAAAAATCTTGCTTGATGATTCATCATGTGACTAGCTCAACCCTGAAAAGGATGGGTGGTGTCTTAGCCCTTGAAAGTCAGTTTAAGGCCTCAAGAACCAAGGGCACTTTTGCTCATTTTGATCAGTTATTTTATGTTGAAAACTACTTCAGTTTGATCTGCGTCATTAGATGATTGCCTTGTTAGAATCCTTCACTGATGGTTTGATTGTCGAGGTTGATCGAAACAAAGAAGATCATCTTGGGGTTCCTTCAGCCATTTGACAACATTTGAGTGCCCAAAAGAAAGGGTTCCTTTCTTCAATAAGGGTGATTTTTCTTGATACTTGGCACATTTTTTAGTGTTCTTCTTTCGGTATCCTTATTTGGCATTTTCTAGGTGTTTGCTTCCTCAGTTGATCAATCACTGCAGTTGTTTGACTCATCTTGCAAGTTTTCTTACGGATTCATTGTGAAACTGGATCGAAGCTGGATAGAATTCACAAAGACAAAATTTCTCAATAGGTGACATCTTCATCAGCC
>VDFB02358134.1:136543259-136667555 GCA_007258455.2 Sequoia sempervirens | reverse complement strand
AATGTCATAACCGGGATGGATAGAGTATCTAAATCAGCAACCTCGGGCTCTGACCAATCTATAGGCGGAAGTGGAGTATCCCGAACAGCTGCATAATCTGGATGCACAACATCCATATCCTCATTGACCTGGTCCGGAACTGGAACTACCTCACACTCCCTGATCAGAGTAATCGGCAACCGAGAGAACATTCTCTTCCTTACTTCAATTTCATCAACCGCATCAGCCCAATAATCCTCAATGGTGGCCTTATGTTTGAACTCCTCCGACAGAACCCAATTGATGTTATGGTGTGGGTCATAATGCTGTCGGCTTGTATGATATGAGAAATGATAAATTGAAGCTCATTCTCAGCTTCTCTAGCCGCCTGTATCGAAGGACACACCTCATCCGAGTTGCCCATCACAATTGGAAACTCTCTATCCCTCCTTTCTTCTTCTTCTTTTTGGATTTTGTCAGCTAGCAACTGTCTAGATATCTCTAGCATTATTATTCTATCTGTCGAGTACTTAGGCAGCCTATATGGATATGAGGAAAAACCTTGCAGCCTAATGTATGAAAATCTCGGAAACTGAATAAACCAGCACCCATACCTCTCAATCAGCTCCTGGGCATCTCTAGAGATTCTCAGATGTAACCTCCTCGGGGCGTACTTCGGTGATGTACATGGTGAATGGAACGCTTGTAGTGGTTGTACTTCTGATGTGTGCAACTGCGGTACATGCCTCTCATGGATTTTGAATTGATGAGAGCCGCATCCAACAAGCTCTTTGTAAGAGATCCCCCTGTACCTTGTCATTCGTGCCAACATATAAATAAGGTAGGAGCTCATGTAAAACGTTTTAGTCCTCCTCAAGCTCAGGAGCTGCTCATGTATACTATCGCTGATCATCTCAGCCCAATTGACATAATCCTTGCCCTCTAGCACCAGGTTGATGTAGTAAAACATCCAAGGCTCGAAAATGTAGGACTGTGGGCAACCACCAACCCTGCTCAGCATCATGATGAGATCACAATATTCTTGTTTCAGGTCCTCTGCTATGATCTGTTTTGGCAACTTCGCACGAGATGGCTTAGGAGTGCTCATCCAGTGGGTGTTAATTGTGTCCATGCACCGCTCGAATGTGGAAGCATACATCCGCTCAGCCCGTTCTCTGGACTTGTAAATCATGTTCCTGTGCACCGGGATCCCGAAAGCTTCACCAATGGCCGCCGGAGTGAGATTGGCAAGCACTTGGCCATCTGGTGTCGTGATCGACCGGTGTTCCTTCTCGTAGCAATTGGCGCACTCCATTATCAGCTCCGAACACTGAATGGCTGGCGGAAAACCAGCAGCTGCATATAATCCACTGCGGACGATGTTGTGCGAAGTGACCGAAGCCTGATGACTTCCAATTCCAAATAGCCTGTTCTTGAAGGTCTCCAGGTTGACAGAGCCCAAATTAGTGTCCGTCAACTTGCCCAGCTTTGAAATAAACTTCGACTCTGGCATGAACGTTTTGCTGAGCTTCTTGATCACAGCTTGTCTTGAGGCACCATTGTCTTTTCCGGTTGTCCTTGCTTCAGCCATCTCAGCTTCTTTTCTTGAATAAGTCCGAATTCCAACACTTAGAACAGATTTCTAAGTGAACCTTGATGACTCTACTTCACTATCAGCAATCAACAATTCGAACTTCTATGACTTCGTATCAGCAATCAGCAAACTAGCAAGTTTGTACTTTTAAAACTCTCAACCACTTCCTTGCTTCAAGGCGTCTTTCTTTAACTTGCAACTTCAACTTACTCAATCAATTTTCAGTCACTAGCAAAGTCGTACCTCCAATCAGCAAGGGGCGTCCTCTTTACTTCAGCAAACA
Organism: Sequoia sempervirens; assembly: GCA_007258455.2. Lineage (NCBI taxonomy): Eukaryota > Viridiplantae > Streptophyta > Pinopsida > Cupressales > Cupressaceae > Sequoia > Sequoia sempervirens. The sequence continues at coordinate 136,665,699 of VDFB02358134.1, read as the reverse complement.
CCTCTCAGCAACTCAAGGCGTACCTCCCTTTTACTTCAAATTTGATTAACTCTCAACTGCGCCTCTTCAGCAAATGCAACTCCTCAGCATAATTTGAATTCCTTCAGGCCTCAGCAACTCACTGCAATGCTTCACTCTCAGAGCAAGTTCGACTTCTCCAGCTGTGAAAACAAGTGAAAAACCTCTCCATTTTATAGCTAAAATTCGAATTCTAGAAGAAGTTAATTTTAGCCAGTGCAATTAAACTCCACTACTCCACTTCAAGAATTCGAATTTTCCCTCTCTGGTGTTTTTGACACTTGTCTCCAGTCGTCGGGAATATTATTCTTCTAGAAACTTGACTTTGACTGGCGTTTTTGAATTCCTTTTCGAAAAATTTTAATTTAAATTCATCATTTTTTTACTCACCAGCCGGGGCTCTGTTACTGGAATTTGAATTTTAACTCTCTTCTGCTCTGAAAAATCCATCCTTGAAGAATTTAATTAAAATTATCTAGGCAATTTCTCTTGAACTCATCATTCGAAGAAAATTCATCTTGAAAGCTCATTTTACTCGTTTTTGCCTTAGAAAATTTAAAATTCTCCCTTAGGAAAATTCACAATTTGAGCACTGATTAAATTCTTCATTGAAAGAGTGTCGGCGAAGCTCAGAAGACTTGGAAATCCATTCATCATCACAAATGTTCAGTACCCAGAAGCAAATTTTCTTCAGAACACCTCGAATTCATGGGTACCCAACGAACGAGTTCATTTAATTTTTCAATTTTGAACCTTAGAAAAAATATTATTTTCATCATTTAAATTCGTTCTTCGCCTGTGATCACTCTGCGTTGCTCTGACCTCTTGAAAAAATTTGAATCGTCTTGCATTTCTGACTCCATCACTGAGAAAAGTTGCTCTTGCCTCACGGAGAAATTTCACCACTCTGATCTCAAGGCGTATTTTCCTAGGGAAAATAATTTGCCTTAGAAAATATTTTAAAATCATCTCTTACATTTTGAAAAATTTCCCTTAGAAAGTTTTTAATCATCTGCCAGTGGAGAGAAAATTTCTTGTCAACTTCATTCAGAAGAATTTTATTCATTCCCGGCATGCCTTGTACATTTTATCTTCACTTCACACTTAGGAAATATTTATTCAAAAGCCCAACGCCTAGGCAAATTTTCAACACTTAGAAAATATTTTATTTTCCCCCTTGAGGCGCCTAGCACACTTCATTCTATTTTCACCACCCCCAAACATTTCAACGCCTTAGAAAATATTTCTAACACCTTATAACTCCCTTACTCTTGGCGCATATCACACTTTGAAAGGAAATTTAAAAAAAAACCACGCCACACATACCTTGATCACCTTGAACGCCCAACACTTACCATCTTTCACCACGCCTTGGGAAAACTTTCACCTTATTTACCACTTGCATTTACTTTTCACATCCAAACATGGGCGCATTTCCATGTAGGAGGAGGATGACCTTTCGTATTCCGATTTTCGTCTTGACATGCACAAGTTTGGGCGCATTTTGCCCCTTGAGGAGGACGAAATCCTTTGACTTGTTGACTTACTCCTACCTTGGGCGCATTTTCATGCCTGTGAAGGATAGAAAACGTTGACTTGTTGACTCTTCTTTCAAATTGGGCGCATTTTGCCTTGTGTACAAGATAAAGTTGCATCTTGGGCGCATTTTGAGGGGTGAGGCGGATTTCTCATACTTAGAAAATTTTCAACTTTTCTCTCTTCCTTCTTGGGCGCATTTTACCCCCTGTGAAGGATAAGAACTTTGACTTTCTTTGACTTTTCTCACCTTGGGCGCATTTTGCCCTGTGTGAAGGATGAACTCATTTTCAAAAATTTTCCACGCCTCCAGCTGAGATGGGCGCATTTCCCTATGCCTGCTGGACGAGACTCCAGACTTAGACAAATTTTTATCATCTTCTGCCAGCTTACGTGCCCTGCTATTTATAGTAAGTTCTCTCAATTTTGCACTTCTGGAGCTCGGATCAACTTGAAATTTCAAACATAGCTTCTTTACAACTTTATCAACTTGTCGGCACTACCACTTTTAGTCACCCTGCTATTTATAGCCTGTTTCTGAAGGTGACTTACTATAAATAGTAAGCTCATGTTTCTGATAGCTCCCAAGCTCCGATCGAGTTGAAATTTGGATGAGGCGCTCCTCACCACGGACCTGCTATGGTGACACGGACGATGCAACTGATTTACTATTTTTAGCACGTTTCAATTTGACTTACTATAAATAGTAAGTGCTCGTTTGACTCAAATTTCACCAGCAGATAGCCTGAAGGACGCCGATCGCGATGGTTTACATCGGTTTTCAAGATTTTGACTTTTGATGCCTATTTTTAGGCTCGGGCCGGAGACCCTAACTTGCATCGTGCGCGATCAAAAGATCTCCGCTTTGTCTTTACTTCGCTGCACCGCGATCGCCTGCGGATTCTGAATCGGCCGAGGCGGCCGGACACACCTCGCTAAAAATAGCAAGTTCCTTAAGTGAGAATCCTCGCTTGCATGTCACACCATCGCAAGCTCTTGAAAACCCATCAGAATCACCCGACATGCAAAAGAAACCCTCACATGCAAACCCTAAAAATAGCCTCAAAGGTCAACTCGAAGTGGTCATTGCCTTGCATGTTATACCATCGCGAAGGTCTCAAAACCCTGTATGAATATCCAGACATGCAAAGAAAACCTCTGCATCTGGACCCTGAAATTTGTGCCGGAAGCCAGACTGCTAAAAATAGTAAGTCGTCTGTTTTCGCTCAAATTTGGCATGCAAGCAATCTGATATACTCTGAATGCAGTGTGATGATCGGAATCTCGAAATAGCTGACAAATTGCCCTGAATTTCACACTTACTAAAAATAGTAAGTACCTTGGAATCTGATGAAAATTGGCTGGAAACCCGCTGGATGTCTGCTGACAACAATATTAAGTTCAATTTTCAATTTTCTCACTTTACTTGCCCCTGAATTGGCTGAAAAGATGAAACCCTAATTTTAGACTTGGCCAATATTTTGCGTTTAAGCTCAATGACGGACACAACCCCCCCGAAAGACGGACATCAGGAAAGAGACAGAGCGGGAGAGAGAAGAAAACCCAAGCCAAAAGACCGAAACGGAGCAAAAATTAGGGGGTCCCCATCTTGAATGGGGCGATGTGTGAAAAGGTCACAACAACGCCCAACCTTTTGGATTTGGTATTGAGTGATAGTAGAGTGCCTAGCGTAGGTGACATGATGCAGGATCAGCAGGACATTTTGAGGTCTCTCAGAGACAATATCCAGCGGGCATAGAATCAGCAGAAGTAGTATGTTGATTAGAAAAGGGTTGAACATTCTTTTGCAGTGGGTGACATGGTGTATCTCATGTTACAGCCATACCGTCAGTCCACTCTGCGGAAGAGTGGTGCAGAGAAGTTGAAACCTCGTTACTATGGTCCATTCCGAGTTATCAAACGGGTGGGCGAGGTTGCTTATGAGTTGGACTTACCGGCGGATAGCAGGGTTCACAACGTGTTTCACGTTTCACGCCTGAAGAAGGCGTTGGGTCAACATGTGATTCCCTCTCTAGTATTGCCACCCCTTGATGACGAGGGGAAGTTGATATTGGTGCCTGAGGCCATCCTTGATGTTAGAGAGAGACATCTTCGGAGGCGGGTCATCAGAGAGTATTTGATTAAGTGGAGAGACTTGCCGGTTGAGGATGCTACATGGGAGTCAGAGGAGATTTTACAGCATCCAGAGTTGAGATTGCTTGAGGACAAGCAATTTCAGGGAGGGCGGATTGTAATGTCCCCTTCCTAGGCAGTACAGTTATTTATGAGGTTAGCCTATCATTTAGATCCTCGTAGGCTGGCAGAAGTGTTTAGAGGATCACTTGAGGCAGTTATCCAGCGTTGGGGAACATCACTCCAGCAGTTGATTTAGGTTTGGGCCTTTGCGGACACTTACAAAGTGATTTAGAGGTACTTACTATTTATAGTAAGTTAGGTAGGCAGGAGTTGCTATTTTTGGCAGGGCACCTGATTCAATTGGTTAGCTTAGTTTCAACCCGGTTTAATGATTTGATGAGCAAACAGGGATTATTAGAGCATTTAATAATAATTAAAGGGATTATTAATTTGACTTTATAATATAAAGTCATTTTAATGAAATATTAAAGTTATTATTAAAATGGCGAATTATAAAGCATTTTAATACTTTATAATGAAGGGAAAATTTTAATATTTAATGAGTTTAATACTCATTAATAAAAAGGACGCCATTTATTAATGATTAGCCTAAGTATTTCAAAAGGGCGAATTATTATATTATTAAATGCAAATGAGCTGATTTTTGAGAAGGGTCGACTTTTTGAGAGAAGTTATATATTTCTTCAAGGAAAATCGAACTCATTGATGTTGATTATTCTAATTTGTCTTTATTTCCCTCTGAGAGCATCGGGGTTTGAGAAACAAGGGTTTCTGCAGATCATCAGGTTTTGAAGAATGTTCCCTCTTCAAAATCAGGCATATTGAGACTGTGCAATACCAGTTGAAGATTGTCAACAAGGTGACTTCATTCAGAGGTTGCATTTGTGCTTACTGAGATAGTTTCAGAAAGGGTTTTAGCAGAGATTATTCATCTGAGCAATAAGGTGACTTACCTATTCTTTATTCAGTGATCTAGCACATTCTTCAAGGTTGTATGGATTTATTGAATGCTGGTTGGGCCGTACATTTGCTGCAGCAAAGGCCGTACTTCTTCACTTGACAAAGCGCCTTGCTTTTTTATGCTTTGTCTTCACCACAGGGGACACCTAGGTCTTTGGGGGTGTCTGCAACCTTCTGGTGATGGGAGAAGCCTGCATCTGGATTGGCCATACATTTTAATGCTTCCTACAGGCGGCTGCAAACAAAAAACTAGGTTCTTTAATATCATATTTGTGCTTGCCTTTTTCTTATATGTTTGACTTTCTTCATTGTATGAGTCCAGAAGATTAATAAATATACGCGCCATCATCTGGGAAGCTATTTGTTGCATCATTTATCATTAATGGATTTTTTATGAATTTAATTGTATTTATTTCCAAAATCGCATTCTTTCAATATACTGCAAAAACCTTCAAAAACATCAAAAACTACAAACAAAACAAAAAAACGCATTCACAGTCAAAGGATTTGGGTTGAGAGACACCTGGTCTCTTACATTGTTGGTTTTTCAATTCACACCTCTGGAATGCGGATTAGAAACAGACAGCTATGCACAGATAAACTACTCTTCGAATTAGGAGGGGAAGCTCCCTCTTTGCTGATGGTGCTTAAAAGAAAGTAAACTAAAACTAATTTGCCAATCTTTTTGTTCAGCTAAGAGCACAATGTTATAAAACTCAAGCGGTGTAGCTGAGTTTTTCTCTTTTGGAAGTTCAACTACGACTAAGCCTACTCTAATGACGTTTCTAACTTCTCAAGTAAACGCAGAGCAAGAGAGTTAGAAATGAACAAGGATTCTTTGACATAAATACTTAAATAAACTTTCTCTCAACGCACATCTACTTACTTTCAATGCAAGCTAAAATAGAGATTATATAAGCATACTACATGAAACGGAAATTTGAGACATTATATCAGGGCAAAGTAGGCACAAGACTTTATTTCTCAAATCTCAAGAACAAAAGATTACACTTCTGGGACAGTAGGATTGTAGGAAAATAGGCTTATAGTTTAACCATCAAACTAGAATACATTGACACAAGACACATGCATTGAACCATAGTTGGAAAACTCGGACTCGGGACTCGGCACGGACTCGGGAAAAGACTCGGCTAGGACTCGGCAAAAAAAAAAAACCGTAGTTTTACAAAAAAACAAGAACAAATTAATGCATTTATAGAACATAAGAGCCTAATTTGATTATCAAACACTTATAATTCAAAGATTACACATGTCATATGATCATCAAACACTCAATAATTGAAATTTCATCATTCATAGTCATCAAATACTCATAGTTTCAATGTAGAACAGCATCATAAATTTATAAATGTTTACATATAATCATGTCAAAAAGAGGAAAACATTAACAACCACATGTAATCTACATCTTCCTTTTTCCCCTCCCAATGGTACTCAATTTTGGAGGCCTAGAACTAGAAGGTGCCCGTGCTATAGTATCCAAACGAGGACTAGGAGATCGAGAAGGGGAAACATGATATTCAAATGTGTCTTCATCGTCCTCCATGGCATCCAATCTTGCTGCTTCTTCTGCTGCTGCTCTCTCTAATTCAGCAAGATCCTCATCAGTAAGGAAGACATCAGCCTCATCATTTTGTTCATCAATAGTCCATTCACCATATGGATCAATGTCATCCAAGTCGATGGACTCATGTGAAACACCCTCCACCTTTCTAGTTCGAAGGCGAAGGTTGTATCGAACAAAAACTAAATCATTTAGGCGCTGCTGAGTCAACCTATTCCTCTTCTTTGTGTGAATGTTCTCAAATAAACTCCAATTCCGTTCACACCCAGAAGCACTGCATGGCTGTGACAAGACACGTATGGCTAGCTTTTGAAGATTTGGTGTGCTAGCACCATAGTTCTCCCACCATAGATCTACAAAAACATGTTTAAAAAATATAAGTATTAAGAAATAAGAATAAAGTAAACAATCTATATGTAAGAATCAAGTTTCTAATTTCATTTTTTACCTGGTTGTTGTTTTCCTCTCCTTTCAATTGCTTGTTGGGAGGAAAAGAGTCTCCCCTCTGCACCTTTGTAGACCTTGAATAGATAAAAGAAAAAGTAAATCAAATATAGAAAATTCATAGATAGTCAAGGCTCAACATTGCAAATTCATAAATAAGATGTAACAAATCTCACCTCCAACTCATCAAGCACTTTATCTCTCAGCTCAGGATCAGGCACCATCCTATCAATGCATATGACAAGACCTTCCATGACCTCCTCATCCGCCTTAAATGTGTCCGAGAAGTAGAACTTCGGATTCAAGAAGTAGGCAAAGGCATGGATCGGCTGGTGGAGTTGGTGTGTCCATCTCCGATCAATGATGCGCCATATGATTTCATATTTCCTTTTGTTTCCGCCATAGTAACGTGATATGGCCTCTTTGGCCCTATCCATGGCCTCATAGATGAACCCCATTGGCATGCCATCTCCATCCACCATACAAAGAACCCTCACCAAAGGTTCTGTCACCTAAAAAAATGAAAACAAATGTTAAATCATAACAAAATTAACCCCTCAAAAAATAAAAACAGCAAATAGATTATCATGTATAATTTATTTTTGTGTGATTGCTACTTACCCCCATCAACTCCTCTCCATTTTTGATGAATGTCTCATCAAAAACTATGGCAACAATCCTCTCCCCTTCAGGTCTATTGGAAAATGAGGACTCCTTCCAAGCATCGGACACGAACATTTGTTTGAGATGACCAATGGCACCAAGAATGCTTTGCAATGTGAGGAAGTGGCTAGCAAATCGTGTCACTCCAGGTCGCACAAGGTCCTTGCCATTTGTAAATTTCCTCATCAAAGAAAGCACCCAAGTATGGTTGTAGATAAATTTTGTAACACTTTTTGCATCTTCAACCACACTTTTGACCCATGAAATCTTCCCAATGTCCTCTAGCAATAGGTCTAAGCAATGTGCAGCACATGGAGACCATGCAATTGTGGGATACCTCTCCATAAGTAGTCTACCTGCAGCTACATATGCAGCTGCGTTGTCCGTGATGATTTGGACAACATTATCAACTCCAACCTCCTGGACCACCCCATCTAATAGATTGCATAAAGTCTCAGCATTTTTAACTTCATGGGAGGCATCTATTGATTTTAGAAACACCAATCCACCATTAGAGGCCACTAAAAAGTTAAGGAGAGTTCTATTTCGTCCATCTGTCCACCCATCAGATAAAATGCTGCAACCTTTTCTTCGCCAAAATTTTTTTTGCTCATCAACCACAAGCCGTGTATTCTTTACGGCTTCCTCTAGCAATGGCCCACTCAAATCTTTAGATGATGGGGTCTTAAACCCCTTTCCTGCAACTGTAAGGGCGTTCACCAAACCTTCCCAATATGGGCTGTTTGCAACATTGAAAGGTAGATTATTGTAGTACCAAAAGTTTGCAGCAGCCATCCTAGCTTCTTGATGCTTTTCTTTATTCCAACCAGTACCTTCAAGTGAAGGTTGTGCTCCTGGAACATTACGTGGAATAAAATAATTTGGTCCTGATGAAGGACCCTGACTAGCAGTAGAAGAAAAGGAACCATCAGGACTCTCACCAAAAGATGAATGTGGAGCACGGAAGCTTGGACTTGCAACACCATGGGGCATAGAGGGTGTAGATTGGGATTGAGATCCACTCATCGCTGCTGTTAGGGCATCCTTTGTTTTTTGTCTTTCCTCTTTCTTAAGCTCATATTCAGCAAGAAGGGCCTTCATCTCTCTAATAATCTCAGGAGTAGTATTCTTGCATCCCTCCACATTTTGCCCAGGTATTCTAGCAAGGTGGTATTTTAATCTGTTTATTCCTCCTGTCATCCATTTGTTGCATTCATGACATGTCAATTCACCTTTTTTATTTCCTGGAATTCCATACTTCCATGCAGGGTCTTTTTTTACTCCCTTTGGATTTGAAGACGACATTGCTGTTTCAAGTTCAAAATGGAAAAAAAAATCAGCTAGGGTTTGCTAAAAAATCAGCAATTAAATGTGATTCAAAATTTCAAAGTTTCAAACATTTGCAAAAGAAAAAAAATGCAAAACCAAGCTAGAAAGTAGAAACAATAAGAATTAGGCTATTAAGGAAAATAGAAAAAAAATTGGCAGCATTTCCCCTTATTTTTCTTGATTTTTTAAATTTTGAATGCAAAAAAATTGAAGAAAACAAACAAAAAGAAGTGTTAGATCACTTACCTTGCTCTATTTTGACCTTTTTGGTTCGTTCTCCTTTCTTCTATCAACCCCAAAGCAATTTGCAGACCTGGTTTTCACAAGTGAGTCAAAAAATGAAAAAAAAAGCCAAAAAAAACATGGGTTTTAACCCGTTTTTTGACTCAGCCGCGTAGGAGAGTTCTGGGTCGGGACTCCTGAGTCCGACCTCAGGACTTGGGAGTCCCGACCCAGGACTCGCCTGGACTCGACTCCCGAGTCCGTGGCGAGTCGACTCGGCCAGGGTCGGGACTCCCGAGTCCGCTGCAAGTCCGCCGAGTCCGCAATCTATGCATTGAACAATAACTTGCAGCTAAAGAGGCATCCAAGCTTGCTCTTACACTAAGTGAACATGAAATTGAACAACAACTTGCAGGCAAAATAGGCTCAACAATTTGCTATCACAATAACTGTTAAGAAAATAATGGGCAAGGCTGCCCTTATTTATACACAAGTAGAGGAGTAGGGAACCCTAAAATCTCCTTGCTTTTACAACCAAGACTTGCCAACATGCAAGCTTTATTTCTAAAACTAAACAAGGTAAACATCTAACCACCTATGAAAGCATAAAAACAAGGAAAGTGCCAACTATTACAACTTGTTTTCTTTTCTCTCTCAAAGATGGGATAAGCCTGAGCCAAGAATAAAAAGAAATCGTGAGATAAGAATGGGAAGAAAGCTGGGAGAAAGCTGTTGCTTTAAATCTCAATCACATCCGCCAAAAATCTGATTTATTTCTTGATTTTAAGTGGATAATGCTGCTGAAAATAGAACGCTGATCTGCCTTGAAAAAGCAATTTCCCCCCAAAAAGCTGAGACCTGGGTTTTGTAGAAAATCACGTTCCGGAGAAACTCAGATGTTAAGAAACTGAAAAAGCTAAATCTATCATGAAAAAGCAGCCAAAAAGCAGTTTCTAGGAGAGGGGAAAGTTTCTCAATGTTCAATAGGATAAAAAAGCGAAGATACCCATGTGATCAGTAACGGAAAAAGCTGAGTGGCTGTTTTGAAAAAGCAACGCCCTAGAAGTTTGGAGCACGAAAAAGCGTTCTTGCTTGCTCACTGATCTCGAAACCACGAAGAACACTGAAAAAGCATGTCATTTGGGTCTTCAAATCTTCGTTGAGAGAAAAGGGAAAATCTTCTTGCTCTGGATGCCAACTTGCAAAACTGAATAATGGAAGACAAAAGCTCTCTTAAATAGGTTTTTAGGATAAAAAATGCTTTCATTCTCCAGCTTTAAAACTTCTTGAAGCCATTCCTAAGCAGGTGCATCGAACTTGGACACTTTTTGATGTTGAAAAATAAAACTTGGAAAAATTGACTAAGGCATTGAGCCTTGGGCGCCTTTCTTGGCTAGAGGCGTCTTTCTTCTTTAGACGACCAATTTTTTAGCAATTTCAACTTTTTCTTGATTTTGGACCCTAGTTTGATTTTGATTTCCGCGTGCTCGGTGAATCCCATGATCTAGCAAAATGATCTATCGCGGAGCTTGATTTAATTTGACAAAGTCATCTTGGAGGCTGTTTCTGATAAAAACTTCATTTGACCCTTAAAAAGCTGGGCGCCTTTGGCTACCTGGGGCGCCCAGGCTCACCAGTGTTAGCCATTTTTCATATTCTTCAAGTTTTGCTTGCTTTCCTTGATCTTTTGATGAATTCGTGATTCCGGGAGCTAGAATGATCCGATTGGCTGACTGTCAGATTTGCTGGATAGCTCGGAGGATTCTAAGGGGGGCTTCTCTGGAGGCTTCATCTCCTAAAAGCTGCATCTTGGGGGTCAAAAGCTTGGGCGCCCCTGGCTAGCTGGGGTGCCCAACTCCTTCAGAGTTAGTTTATTTTCTGAGTTCTTTCACTTTGCTTTTGACTTTTGTCATTTTCCATGGTTTTTACCCCTTGATCAGTTTGTAATATCTGATGCTTGTCAACTCCGATGAACTAGTTGACGATTGCGTTGGAGGGCTTGATCAAGACTGGAGAAGTCATGCTGGGACTATGATTGCAAATTCATCCATTTGATGCCCTTAAAGCTTGGGTGCCTCTCTCCTTCTGGGGCGCCCAAGATCTCTAGCCTTAGCCATCTTTCTTCAGTTTTCAACTTTGAAGCTTGAGACATCTTGTTATGCCTTATGTTCATTTTGAGTTTGCTAGCAGCTGACGAATCCAATGATCTTGCCAAGATATTCACTACGAAGTTGTCAAAATTCTGAAGAGATTGAGCATATTTGCAAACCCCAGTTGTTGGATTAGGGCCTCCAAAACCCTAGGCGCGTATCTTCTCTTAGGGCACCCAAGTTCTCTAGACTTAGAATATTTTCTGATGATTTCATGATTTGCATTCTGCTTCTTGGTTGAGACCTCTCTGTTTGATCTTGAATTTTGGATGACTGATTGATCGGATGACTGCGTTGATGGACTTCAAAGTCATTTGGAACTTTAAGTGATCTATTTGTGCATTGATTTTGGGTGCTTGTTTGAACTTGGATCTAGAATGTGACCAGTTAAAGTGATCTTGTTTAAGGTTTATCCAACTAAAACTAGCCTAAGTGATTATGATTGGGTTTTTTCTATTTTATGAATAGAGGATAGTTACAAGATTATGCGAGGTAGTTACAGGTCACCGCCAGATACTCTCACGTAACTGTTACCTTTTTATGTAATCAATATAGCTTCATGCACCCATTGTAAATATATTGGACTATCTAATGTAAGGAGGATTTTTTGAAGCAAGTTTTAGGTTTTTACTTTTTAATCTGAAAATATTAGGTCAATGAAAGTTAAATATGTGGAAGCTTTTCATGCCTTCTTGTGTTTTTCATCATTAGCACGACTTGTATGCATTCTATAGAACTTCTGTTGATTTGTTTGTTATTCATTGAAATGATGTTGGATGGTCTACAAGGTTTCCTATTCGCTATAGATCTCTACATTAGGCTGATTGATCCTTAAATTTCTCTAAGTTGATATCCAAGAGGAGCTCTATTAGTGTTCCTTGCAGGGTGTCTTATTATTTGCTTTCATTTCCTATTTATACATGCATATAATGTACTCTCTTTCATTTCAATATAAATATGTATATAAGTATGTAAATTCCATCATTGTAAATTTTCCAAATGGAGTTAAATAAGATAAGCCATCCCTGCTAATAGGGGAGGGACTATTGTCCTACACACTGCCCTAAACAAATTTGTCCTTGACAAATTTCAGAGATAACACACCTTTTATGTGTTGTATGCCTGTCCTCCATTTTTTTGAATGAAACCTTTGTCCACAATTTTCTTGAGAAAAGTAATATCTTGTGAATTTGTTCTCTCTAGGTTTTGATTCTCCAACATCACAACAAATCAACATAGAATATTTTCCAATCAGACATCGTTTCTATAATAGTTATGCTTGGAAGGTTGATGCATGTAGACAATGATGGAATGTGACAATGGCACCAAAATACTTCACAATACTTAACATGAAATGTTGTATACATTTTCCCTGCATACTTAGACATGAGCAATCATCTATAATGATGAACATTGCAGGACAAATGTTGGGAATATTAATGTTTTCGTTAAATGTGAATATGACTATTGGATCCCTTGCAGCATCAATCCAAATAGACATATAGAGTCTAGTTTATAGGTATGATAGTTGGACACATTGCTGCAGTCTCCATTAACCACACCATAACAAGTGTTACTGTCACAGTCTCCTAAAGCATCAATCAAAGAGTACATGTAAAGTTAAATTATGATAGCTTATAGATATGATAGCTGGATGTAATGCTTTGTTATCCACACCAGAGCAAGTGTTAATATCAAAATTAAATTCTTCTTTTACTCAATGAGTATATTATTTATCTACTAGGGTAGTAGGGACACCTTATACCAAAATTTCTATAGACAGTATCAGAGGAAGATTTGGAAAATTAAGAAAATTGAGACCAAAGGTTTAGGTGGTTATATGAAACTAGCCCCAAGTTCTCAACTTCTGGAAAGAGAAAATAGGATTTAATTTATTTTTGAAAATGAGTACTTAGGCATATGATTCAACGTTTTGGAACAACAGTGAAGAAGTTATTTAGAAGTTTTACTTCTTGTTATTATATCCAGGACATTTTGAAAACTTTGCCTTTTGGAATTTTGAAAAAAGTATTGTATGTTTTAAGTTGCTATATTTTTGTCTCTTCGTATGGATAGGTAATCAGTCCTAGCATGTTTTTTCATATACAGGCTAAGTGGTATCTAAGAGCTGCAGAAGGTGGAAGCACCCGTGCGATGTACAATACTGCTTTATGCTACTTATCTGGGGAAGGCATTTCACGCAATTATCAGGAGGCAAGGAAATGGATGAAGCGTGCAGCACTTGCTGGCCATAAAAAAGCACAATTTGAGCATGGCCTAACCCTCTTTGCTGTAAGTGCATCACAGTTCTTGTGACCATCTATAAGTTTCATTCCAAAGTAAGCTAAATTCTTAAATATGATTCATTCTTATTTTGTCTGTATATCACATAGTTTACATACTCGGAATCGGAGAGTACTCAGCAAGCCCACAAATTTTGACTTGGGGAAAACTCGGCAAATACTCGACAAATACTCGGCAAATACTTGGCAAATGTGTGTGGATATTTATGTATGTGTATACTCAGGACTGCACTATGCACACATACATATCTATAAACATACACAGGATGCCAACTTTGCATGCATATACACACACAAACATGCCAAGTTTGTGGGTTTTTTGTGAGCTACTAGCGATTACTCAATAATTTGACGAGAGAAAATCCATCTGCATACTACCCATGAGTAAAAGTAGAAATTACTTGGCATGCAATTTTTTTGGAGATTACTCGGCTACTCGGAGAGTATGTAAACTATGGTATATCATATAGAAAAATTTCAAGGCATTAAGTGCTTAGAGATGCATTGAAAAAATTATTGTTTTTTATTATTTATATGCTTTGCGTACATACAAAGATTTCAAAAATTCTGTAGTTCACATTTTTAGATGAATGGAAAAACACGTAAACCCCTATATTTGTTGGTTGCTTCCTTGTTTTTCTTATCCTCTTGGGCAAGTTGAGCATTTATTGGTGGTATATCATCCCTTTAGGGTCCAAGTCAGACAATGTGATTAAACCTGATCAGAGCAGTGAATACCTCTTCTTTGAAATTTGTATCTTTAGAGTGAGGGACTGGGATCTAGGTTAACTTTGGTCAAATATCAGTTGATATCATGGGTCTCTTTCATGAAGAATAGTCTTATATCAACCTCATGGCCATGTATGTCGTGGATTTTCTTCCTAGTTTCAGACTTGGGTAGGACATTACCTTGATCTCTGTGCCTATCCTTCCTTGCATTAAAATATGGGAGCTTGATCCTGATTTACTCCCGGCTTTGGAATGTTTTGAAGAAGGGAATGCAATGGTAGTTTGGGGCATTGGTCAACATTAATCTTGGGTCCTCTAAGGACCCTCGGTTAGTTGAGATTGGAATTAGTCTCTCCTTGATGTGAAATAATACCTTATTGATGTGTCCTAGATGAAATATCACATTATATGAAGTTTTGAAATAAATCATACCAAAAGTAAATGCAGCTTCCCTGTTTGTATGATTACCTTTTGAAATGAATGGCAAGCTGAAGAAATATTAAATTAGTAGCCTTATAAAGACTGCAATTCCTTTTTACTCACCACCAGCAAGAATCAAAGATCCCTATATATATTAAAGTACCTTATTAAAGGAATCACACCATTGGTCATTGGTGCAATAGTTCTTTTAATACCAGTAAGTGTGGCCAAGAAGGTTTGAGGTTGTGGCCCCTTTGAGACTGAGTAAAAGCTGCGGTCAAATATTTGGTATGGCAGTGCAAGAGAATTAAAACATATACTCAGCACCCTTAATCACTTACAATATGCAATATGAGGTATGGCCAGCCAAGGAATGGCCCATAATAATATTTAAATATTTAATTTTGAAAACTCAAATAAATAAATATTTTCGAAATCATCTCACAAAACCAGAGATTTAGAAAATCCACAAATTTCAGAAAATCACACCCAAAATGTAAAATAATCTGAAAATCTCACACAACTAGATATTTGCAATTGGAAAACTTCTTGCAACTGTTCACCGCAATGATAATTCCTGGATGGGATTATTCAAATGAATAGGAGGGTTTTTGTCATTGAATCCATTTTTTGTCAAAGTATTTTCATCTTAGACAAAAAAGATGAACAATGTTTAATCTCAAGAGAAGGACTTTGATAATATGAATTGGTAACCCTCTCCATTTTCCAACTCCTCCTTATATAGGCTTTTTGAGGGAAATTATTATTATTTTCCTTTTTTTCTCCTTTTCCCTCCAAACTTTATTTTTAAATGTGGATCCCATTCCTAGCATCACTTTTGGTCCTTCTTTTAAAACATTTTTTTTTTAATAATAAAACATTTTCTTTTTGAATATAACTTAAAACTACTTTAACAACAACTTAAATTATTAAATAATTTTCCTTGCATCAACCCATTAGCCTATGGGAAATAAAATAATAGGCTTAAGGTCTTCATTGGATTTATGCTAGAGCAAAGGACATGGCAGGGAATCTCAACTTGGTTTAGCCTAAAGATAACTTTTCAATACTTTGCATAGGAATTCATTGTGAACATAGTTGTAGGGTATTAGATGCTCAAACTTATGGTGGTTTCTTAAGGTACCACTTTTCCCCACAAACATAAAACTACTCTTACTACCTCTTGGTTGACTTTTTACTTCATCATGATACCTTTTGGTCTTAAGAATGTTGGGACTGCCTAACAATGTATGGTGTCCATGTCTTGTATGACTATTCTTGACATTATGGAATGTTTAGTGGGTGATCTCCTTGGTAAGGCTAGCAAGTGGTCAAAGCATGTTCAAGATCATTGGATTATATTTGGATGGCATTGCTAATCTCACATTACTTGAAACTTGAGAAGCATCTTTGGTGTTCTTGTGGGTAAGCTTCTCAATTTCATTCTTTCTTGTTGAGGCATAGAGGGTGATCCTATTAAGATCAAAGCTATAATTGACATTCCTCCATGTAATTTAAGGTGATTGCAATATTTTGGAGGATGGATTAACCTTCTTGCAACAATTTATCAAGGACTAATCTTACAATGTATAGGCTAATTGCTCTTCTTAGCAAATAAGTTCCTTGTATTTGCATATGCACTGCTATCCATATTGTTGAGACTCAGACTTGGCAAAAATTTGGCAAGCCAATTTTTTATAAGATTTAGTGCCAAAACTCGATGAAGACTTGGCAAATTTAAAACATCATTGAAAAATAGAAAGTTTTAAGGAAAAAACTTATTACATTACATCTCATGTCAAAATAATTTCAAATACATACAAAAACAAATCGGTTAGATCTACCATATAACAATGAAATAAGTAAAAACTACCATGAACTTTAAAACTTGAACGTTATAATACAAAAGATAAAATGCTTTGATATGCTTCAAATTGTTTTTTGTATACAAACAAAGGATTTAGAAATGTAAATGGGATTAAACAAAATCACATAGAAATGTTAAACTAATGTTGGTAGGCCTTGTGGTGCTTTGTGTTTGCTAAAGTAGTTGTAGCTATTCTATTTGTATTTGAGGTAGCAACATCATCTTGGACAACTTATTTGTTTCGAGCATAGTTACAAGACTTAGATTCGATAGGCTGATTTTTGACTTGGATTCAGACTCAACATTTAGACTTAAGCTAAGACTTGGCAAATTGAAATTACCATGAAATGCAGAGATTTTATAAGGATTTAAAGCTTTTCTTATGCACTCTTTTCTGCTAGATCAACTTTAAAGACATAATATAAATAAACTAATCACATAGAAGCTACTCTAATTATATGCACAATTACACATCGATCAAATGAGTAGAAAGTGGATTTGAATTGAATCTATTTATGGGACTCTAGATCACACCTATCTTACATTAATATAGGACAACATAAATTACAAGAAAATTACAATATATCCAAATTGTAGTGTAGCTAGATAGTTATTTCTTTGATATTTATGTTGTTCCCTAAACTGTCCGGCTTGAGTGCTTGCTCCTACAATGCAATTCTTAAATAGTCAACCATAGTCGTTCAGTTGTTGCCAAAAAACTTGGTTTAGAAATAACAAATTGTTAACTTCTAGCCTGTCCCATTCAAAATAACTTGAATTATTTTCAAGTCAATCAATTAATTTAAGAAGAAGATTACAAAAGCACATTTAGTTGAAAACTCAATAATGAGAGTGAAGTTGAATACCGATAAAAACAAACCCCCAAAAGAATTCTGGAAAGAAAGAAGATATAAAAAAATGTGTCAACCTCAACATCACATTTCAAAGCTAGAAAAATAAAAAAGCTAACAATATCTTCAATTAATTGTATATACAAACTATTGTCTGTAGTATGTAGTAATGTACGTGTACAACTTCTAGAGACTACTGTATAAACCAATCAAACGCAAAACAAAGACAGACTCACATAAAAGCATAAATCTGCCAGCTGTTTTGGCTGCAATTTCTTGTTCTTCTTCCCTTAAAATCATCTATCTCATAAATACCACTAAATAAAATGTAACCCTCTTAAAATAAAATGTATCACAAACAATCTTGGGTTTAAAAACTAGGCATAGTCACCAACAAAGCCACTCCGATCCACATAGCGGGATGAAACCAATACATCAAGCTGCTTTGTGCTCTCTATCTCAAAAAACAACCTCAAACAATGTAGATTAGAAAACAACCTCAAAATTGCAGCCAGGTTCATGTTAGCAATGCTGCCTCATTGCTTCTACTTAGAGCTCAGTCAAGAATATTTGACAAGATATGCCAAGTTTGGAAAATCTAGTATACTCGGTATGTCTTACTAGATTCACCAAGTACTTGGCTCCAAAGTCTCCTAGACTCATTTCGATTGGTTTGCCTTAGGATTTGGTGAGTTTTCAGTGATTCCTGTACCATTGGTTTCTAGTTGTAGGAGCTCGTGCTTGCTCCCCCATCACTTCAAGCTCCACCTCATGATCAACCCAAATGATCAATGCATGGTCCTATGTAAAAATGGGCTCATCCTCGGTGATCCACTCATATGCAAGATCATTTTCCTCCAACTCCATGTGGGCTAATTCTTCATCTATATCTGAAATCTACTTGTGCGGAGGCATTGGTTATAGTGCACAAATACAAGGGTATTAAACCTTTCTGTTAGTTGCTTAAACATATTCCAGTTGCATTCACTACTAAAACAACTCATGTGGTGTTTGAATCTGACCTTCTGATTTTCTGTGTGTTTTTCTGTTTATTTGTTTTTGAAAGTTTTGATGCCGGAAATGAAAATAATTGAAATACACAAATATAGGAAAGGAATGCTTAAAATGAATGAAACCCAGTTGATTTTTATTGATTGTAAATGCAAATAAGACATACCCATTTGCTGATCATGAATTTCATAAGTCTGATTTTTATTACAGCAGCCTGAATGGCATGCAATTCCAAATGCCTAGCACTGACAAGCTGAAAGTTCACGCCAGAGATGATGAAGATCTATGGGGAATAGCTGGGCACCAACAATGAAAGAGAAATTGGGCCAAAAGACGAAGCGCCCTATCTCCCAGCCAACACGCCCTCTAAGGACAGTATGGCCTGTGTACAGCTGAAACACATGCAAATCTGATGTGACATTTGCTGCTCTGAATTCTCAGGAGAATAGCAGTCAAGGGGACACCTAAGCCATTTGCATCTGATTAGAAGAAGTACGGCCCTGGAATCTTGATCCACGAGCTTGGAAGGATTTAATCTTCAACTCCAATGTGCTGGTTTATTACTGGTAATCTGCAACTAATAAAATTTACAAACCCTTGTTCCAGATCTGCAATGCTAATCACAAAGACCTGATTTATTCTTCAAAGTGATACTCAATAATTATGCTCAACTGTTAATCTCTGAATGAGACCAATCATGAAGGAACCTTGGACGATCTTGCACGCCTGCAAAACCTGTTCTAAGAGAGGGTATCCGTCCTCAATCAGCCTGAAAAAGACAACTTGCAGCAGCAGCTCCAAAATGATATAATATTCTCAAATGTTTTATAATGAGCTCAAACCATTGCCTTATGGAGAAGTACACCCCCTTTTAGGTTTTCAGCCTTTGACAAATAAAACATAAAATTCTCTCCTTGGAAACCACGCCACTTTTCAATAACTCCTTGATTTAATATTAAATCATTTGTCAAAGTGACTTTTCACTTAAATACTTCATAAAATGACTTTTCACTTAAATACTTATAAAGTGACTTAAAATATTCTTTTAATAAAATCACTTTCACTTTATAACATTAAATCACCAAATCACTTAATAATAGAATACTATTAAATAACGTGACTTAATAAATCCATAACTCTTGGCCTGGATATCAAAATGAACCCTCGAGAGTGTCCCATGACCAAGAACAACTGCAAGTGTGCCATCATTGACCCCAAATGTCACTTACTAAAAATAGTAAGTAATGAGGACAAGTCTTGAAACCCTTCAGAAAGATTCCCTAATCATCCCGTTAGCCTACGGGAACCATAGTAATAGGCTAACCCTGTTCCTCGAGCCACTTGCTAGAAAGGGGACATTACAACAACCTAAAGTGTTGTATGGTTGGCACAAAACTTAGATGTCGATTCTCTAAATATTTGGCACCTTAGTGCCAAATTTGTTTTGCCATGCTTCAATAATAATAAAATTAAAACGTTTAAGATTTACAAATACGAAAAATTAAAAATGAAAAAAACAAAGGAAAATATTAAAATTTTAAATCAACGTTTCAAAGAATGCAAATTTTAGCTGGCCTAGAAGTTGTCCTTGTTGACTTGCATGTGTTGAGAAAAGAGATATTGTAGGACTTGTTTATATGATAGATTAAAAAGTTGTGAGAATCTTGCCTCACTGGTGAGCAAAAAGTCCCACTAAATCACATGCCTAAAAACTCATGGGCATGTTTTTGCAAAAAATCAGCAATTTTTTACCTAGTTCATATAAAAAACTCACCAAGTGGAGCAAAAAAATAGTGCAGTGATAAAGGCAAAAAATCTCTTCATTTTTCACACTTTCACTCTTTTAGCTCACTCCTTGATGCATTCACAACATTCATTGCAATTGCAAGTGATTTGAACAGTTATTTAGTGATTTGGAGATGATTGGAGTCACTGAATGATTTTTTTGGCAGATTTTGGAAAGTATATCCTTGCTTTTTTCTTGTTTTTTAGAGTTTTGTTTTGTATTTTCCTCATGGTCTAGGGTTTAATTATTCAATTTTCAAATTTTGTTGTTGTTTAGCTAGCTGGTAGGGTTTACATTTGATTCTTTAATTATTATTAATTTTGTTTTTGATAGGGTTTGAAAATTTGAAATTCAACTTTTTGTTCGACATATGGCATCAAGAAGTAGAGTTGGTGTGGGACCTTGCTTGGAAGCATGGAACCCTAGGGGAACTTTTAGGACTAGTTATTTGTGATTATTGTGGAAAAACATGAAAGGAAGCATCAACCACCTCAAAATTTCATCTTTCAAGGAGTCCAAGAAGAGATGTTTTGCTTTGTGATAAAGTAGAGATTGAGGTTATATGGGAGGTTAATGCTCTCCTTCATATGATGAGAGGAAATTAGAAAAGTAAAGGACTGCAATGGCAATGACTATTGTAAATGTACTGGGTGCTTCTCCTAAGACCAAAACAACGAGCTCTTGCATTGACATTAATAGATTTTCTAATTTAATTTCCTATATATATGATATTCCTCTTCCTGAGAGTAACGTATTAATATTTTCAATTGAGTTCTTTGGAGATGACATTTTAGTTTGGTCTTGCTCTATGAAGAAATGACGAAACAAATGTTTTCCTTGAAGATTGATTCCTGTTGGACCATTCAAGATTATAGTCATTCTAGAAATTTCTGTGTTGCTCATTTTTATGCATCTTGCATTTTTTAAGACCCTGTAGAAAAGGATACGCATAATTTGCTTAACTCTCAAATGTGTCGAAGATTCTTAAAGTTTTAAATGTTGTGGTCAAATTTTGTTTTGATCCATATTGCATTTTCAAAAGCATCAATATCAACATCCCTGATTAATTGTGATTTTTCCACAAAGTTTTTAATCCCATAAGAATGTCATGTCCCCGCAATTTGAGATGGCCTCAAGCTTGTGGCGGGAACGGTGTTTTTCAACACCAAACGTCTGAATTTTAAATACTTAAATAATAAATAATAAATTTAAATTATTCATAAATAATATTTAAATTTTATGCTTAACCTGGCCAACCTCTTTGGAAGGCGCTAAAAATAATATTTGAATTTCGTGATTTTCTGGCTGACTTCTTGGGTTAGCATCAAAGGTTTGGTATTTATCTATGTTCGTTGGTCATTGTTGCTTATCATGGAATGAAGACATTGATGTTCTGGTCTTGTGGAGACGAAACTCTCTACAGATCAACGCTCTGGTAGGACGAAAACTTTACCAAAGATCTATGTTTCCATTCCCCTCAGTCCGCCATTCATTTCTAAACTTCCAATTCCTTACCGCAGGTTCAGATTGTGAGGGGGGCAACTAGCAGATAGCGATATCCAACGAAGCTTGTGGCCTAGCCTTAGGCTCTGGCCACAATCATCAGTCATACTACTGTGCAAGAAGACAATGGGTAGTTCTGGGCACATTCAAGTGCACAGTTAGGTTTCCGATCAGTAAGGATACATGCACAGATTCCATGAACAATTCCGCTTGATGACATCAACAGATGCTTCTGAATAGCGACGCCTATAAACAACATCTCGTCCACTCAAGCCAACCCGTGTCGGGTATTGGATGTGTAGTGATTGTAACTAGAGGTTTCAAAACTATTAAACATTTGCTGTGATTAGTCTGATAATTGCAATCTGATGAAGTGCGCCATTCTGATTTGAATGTATCTCATATTGTCTTTGCACCATTTATTTCAGTCAATGTATTCTTGGGAAATTTTGATTTCTGGTTTAATGCCGTAATAGTAATATTTAATGTTTATTCAGAACTGAGACTTATTATAAGACCAGAGTTCATCCAAATTTCCGTTGCTGTTTATTGTAAGTTCTGGCCAGGTGTGCTTTAGTGGTATTAGAGCCTCAAATCTTGCCAGCCTGAGGGTATCTTATACATCCAAGTCAAAGAGATCAACGAGCCATTAAGAGGGAAAGAAGGAAGGTAGAAGCTGAGTCATCTGAAATAGGAGGCAAAGGTAAGAAGATGGCTGATAGGGATGAGCAATGGGAGACCTTCTTGAGGCAAATGGCTCAAATGCAGGAACAAATGGCCAAACAATAGGAACAAACATCACAAATGATGAGCATGATGATGCAGACTATGAATACCATGACTAACACTTTCAGATCTACGCCAAATAATGGCCCAGAAGACAGCCATTCCAATCAAAATGGATTGAAACTCAGAGTAGTAAAGCTATCCGTCCCACACAACCATCATTCTTGCCCAAGAATGAACCTACCAATGGAGGAGAAGAGTAGAGACTTGCTGAAGGCGATGTCAATGCAAGCATAGATGCCTATGCATAGATTGATCAAGATGTGTGAAGTCAAATTCCATTCATTCAGTTTCACAATGCAAGGAATGGATCAAAAGGACAAGTAGCGTATTATTCCAATAGAGATCTGCAGCATAGGGTGAGCAAGTTGACTCTACCAACCTTTGATGGTTTAGGGAAGGTGACAACACGAGCATGGGTACTAAAGCTAGACACATACTTTTCACTCAACCCAATGCCTGAAGGTGAATGGTAAGTTTGCTATTTTGCATTTGGAGGGAATAGCACATGAATCGTGGCATCATGGAATTGTGATGCAAGGGTTTAATCTTGTCTCTACATATGCTGATTTCACACAAAAGCTTATATAAAGGTTTGATCAAAGAGATCCAGAGACACACTTCAAGGAATGAACACGTCTAAGGCAACAAGGGTTTGTGGATGATTATGTGGTAGAATTTCAAAGGCTTGCTGTTATGGTCCCAAATGTGATAGATAGGAGACTGATGTTCTTGTTCATTGAGGGGCTATCGGAAGCCTTCCGTGGATTGGTGAGGGCTTTAGAGCCAGCATCATTGGAAGAGGCTATTCGAAGAGCCTTATACCTTGAAGACTCCACCATGAAGAATAAACCTATGATCAAGAGCACTCCAATAGGGCAACAAAGGAAACCATTCCACAAGGCTACTCATCCACCTAAGATCCTTCCCCCAAGGCCTAGAGGAAGGATGTGTCTAAGAATGAGCTCTATCGGAGAAACTTATGCTTCCATTGCAAGGAGCCTTGGGATTGAAGCCATAGATGTTTGGGAAAATGCCAAATCCACTGCATTGAGGTAGTTTCCAATGATGAAGTCGAAGAAGGTGAAACTGAGGAAGCTACTAATGAGGATGAGCAAGAGATAACCATGGAAGGAGAACATATGGGAGGCACTCTTGCAACACTTTCAGGAGCACCATGATACCATTCTCTTCATGTTAGAGGGGTTCTTCAAGGACAGAGAGTGACAGTATTGATAGATAGTGGAGCCACTCATAATTTCATTGACAAAAGAACCGTAGCCAAGAAGGGTTTGGAGGCAAAAGGCTTTGAAGGATTTGATGTATCAGCTGTAGGGGGTAACATTCTCTCTTGCACCCATTGGATTCAACAAATGGAGTTGATCCTAGGGGGACACAGGGTGTGAGACGATTTCTATGTGGTTGACATTGGCGATACAAATGTGGTCTTGGGGGTACAATGGTTGCATTCGCTTGGGGAGTACATAACCAACTACTTGACCATGGAGTTGAAGTTCAAACACGATGGGAAAGAGATTGTCCTTTGAGGCCTATCCGAGGTTGGTCCGATGGTAGTTTCAGCTAAGAGGATGGAGAGATCTTTCCGTAGAGATGAGGTGGCTTGGGTAGTAGAGTGTTTGATCACAGATACCAGTCCCCCAAAGGAAGGAAGAACCTACCCCATCGACATCTAGTCCATGCTAGACAAGAAGTGCAAGGTATTTTGAGAGATCCCTTCTGGATTGCCACCTAATAGAGGATTCCGACATGTGATTGAGCTTGAGGAGGGAGCCAAGCCCGTCATCACCACTCCTTATCGACATCCTAAGATGTACAAAGAGGAAATTGAAAAGGCAATCAAGGAGTTGTTGGACATGGGGCACATCCGTCCTAGCTCTAGCCATTATGCTTCATCCGTAGTGTTGGTTAAGAAGAGGGATGGCACATTGAGGATGTGCATTGATTATAGAGCACTCAACAAGAAGGCAATCAAGAACCACTATCCCATTCCCAGGATCAATGAGTTGATAGATGAGCTCCATGTTGTAGTGTATTTCTCCAAGATTGAGTTGCGCTCAGGATATCACCAAATTAGAGTGAGGGAGGAGGATGTGCATAAGACAACTTTAGGTGCCACTATGGGCATTATGAGTTCTTGGTTATGCCATTTGGGTTGACCAATGCTCTCGCTACCTTCTAGACATGTATGAATCATGTATTTATTCTACAATTGAGGAAATTTGTTTTGGTTTAATTTGATGACATCTTGATCTATAGTAGGACATGGGAGGATCACTTGAAGCATATAGAGGAGGTGCTTGACATACTTGAGCGTCATTCATTTTATGCCAAGATGTCAAAATGCGAGTTTGGGATGACTGAAATTCTGTACTTGGGGCATAAGATTAGTGCTCAAGGGGTTAGTGTTGATGAGGAGAAGATCAAGGCAATTCAGGATTGGCCTAGGCCCAAGAACTTGTCACAGTTGAGAGAATTTGTGGGCCTATGCAGCTATTACAGGAGGTTTGTGAGAGGTTTCTCACAACTTGCAGTTCCATTAACCAACTTGACGAAGAAAGGAGCCTTTTTGTGGAATCCCATAGTGCAACAAGCCTTTGATAAGCTTAAGGAGGTAATGAGTTCATGTCCAGTTTTGGCTATTCTGGATTTCTGACTTCCTTTCGTACTTGAGTGTGATGCTTCAAGAGAGGGCATTGGAGTAGTTTTGATGCAGAATAAGCATCCCATAGCATTTGAGAGTAGGAAGCTCAAGGATTCAAAAAAGAGTTTCTCCATCTATGACAAGGAGATGTTGGCTATCATACATGCCCTTGCCAAATTCATACAGTACTTGGTTTGTGGGAAATTTGTGGTAAAAATAGATGTAACAACCTCAAATTCTTCCTCAATCAGCGTGATTTGAATGATAGACAACAAAAGTGGGTAAGTAAACTCTAAGCCTATGATTGAGTATGTAAAGGGTAAGAACAATGTAGTGGCTGATGCATTCTCTAGGAAGCCTCATTTCTGCTCTATGTCCGATATATCTGCTGATTCGAAGATTGCAATAATAGCTGAATATGCCAAAGACTCTTTTGCTACTGATATTTTGGATGGGAAGTTGCTTGATGATAGATACAAAGTGGTTGAAGATCTCATCCTCTACAAGAACTGTGTGTATCTCATACCAAAATCCAAGGTTAAGGAAAGGATTATGAGAGCTTGCCATGACACACCTCTTGCTGGTCATCCAGGTTTCTTCAAGACATTCAAGCAAATAAGGTAGCGTTTCTCATGGAAGGGACTAAAGAATAATATATTGCAGTATGTAAGAGAGTGTTTAGTGTGTCAACATAAAAGACTGAGCATGTCTTTCTAGTTGGTTTGTTGCAGCCCTTACTCATTCCAAATCAGAAATGGGAAAGCATCTCCATGGATTTCATTACAGGGTTACCTAAGGTGCAAGGTAAGGATTGTATTTATGTGGTGGTTGATAGGCTTACTAAATATGCTCATTTTCATGCTATCTCTTCAGAGTTTAAGGCTCCCCCAAGTGGCTGATCTGTTCTTTAGAGAGGTTTTTTGATTTCATGGGCTGCCCAAGAACATCGTGAGTGACAGGGACAGCAGATTCATTAGTTTGTTTTGACAAGAACTCTTTCGTTTGACTCATATGGAATTGACTCCAAGCATTAGCTACCACCCCCAAACAGATGGTCAAACTGAAATTGTGAACAAATGGATTGAGGGCTATCTAAGGAACTATGTTACAGGGCAGCAAACAGCGTGGGTTAAGTGGTTGCATTTGGGAGAGTTTTGCTACAACGCCACCCATCACATGTCTATTGGTATGTCACCCTTCAAAGCTCTTTATGGTTATGATGCCACTTCATTGATGGATTTGATTCTTAGCGATAGTAGAGTTCCTAGTGCTAAGGATATGATGCAACAAAGTAGGGATATCGTACATTCCCTCAAGGAAAACTTACAACGTGCTCGAAACCAGCAAAAGATGTATGCAGATCGGCACAGGACAAAGAGTTTTTGAGGTAGGTGATATGGTTTATTTGAGATTGCAACCATATAAACAGTCAACCCTTAAAGGGAATGGTGCCAAAAAGTTGAAGTCAAGATTCTATGGGCCTTACCGGATTATAAGGAAGATTGGGGAGGTTGCTTATGAGCTCGAATTACCAAGGGAAACAAAATTCATAACATTTTTCATGTGTCATGCCTAAAAAGGGCACTTGGACAATAGATTACACCTTTCATTGAGCTGCCTCCTCTTGATGATGAGGACAAACTGATCCTCGAACTTGAGACAGTGTTGGATGTAAGGGAGAAAAGGCTGAGAAATAATATCATTTCAGAGTACTTATAAGGCCGACTTCTTGGGTTGGCGTCAAAGGTCTGGTATTTATCTATATTTGTTGGTCATTGTTGCTTATCATAGATTGAAGACATTGATGTTCTGGTCTTGTGGAGACGAAACTCTCTGCAGATCAATGATTTGGTAGGAAGAAAACCTTACCAGAGATCTGTGTTTCCATTCCCCTTAGTTTGCCATTCATTTCTAAACTAACAATTCCTTACCATGGGTTCAGATTGTGAGGGACGTGACTAGCAGATAGCGATATCCAACAAAGCTTATGGCCGAGCCTTAGGCTCTGGCCACAATCATTAGTCATACTTTTGTGCAAGAGGACAACAGGTAGTTCTGAGCGCATTCAAGTGCACAGTCAGGTTGCCCGATCAGCAAGGATACACGCATAGATTTCATGAATAGTTCCGCCTGATGATGCCAACAGATGCTTCTAAACAACGGTGCCTATAAACATCATTTCGCCCACTCAAGCCAACCCGTGTCGGGTAGTGGATGTGCAGCGATTGTAACTAGAGGTTCTGAAACTATTAAACATTTGTTGTGATTAGTCTGATAATTGCAATTTGATGAAGTGCACCATTTTGATTTGAATGTATCTCATATTGTCTTTGCACCATTTATTTTAGTCAATGTATTCTTGGGAAGATTGATTTATGAGTTAATGCCGTAAAAATAATATTTATTGTTTATTTAGAACTGAGACTTATTATAAGATCAGAGTTTGTCCAATTTTCTGTTGCTGTTTATTGTATGTTCCAGCCAAGTGTGTTTCAAAGAATGTTTTCTCGGAGCTTTTTTCCCTCATGATAGAATTCATTTTCACGAGTGTCGACCTACACAATATATTATAAATGTCACGGTTAAATGATAAGATCCACAAACCTTTGGTAAATACTAATTTTTGCATTCTGCTTGTGTCATGCCCTCGTTGTGTCGCTGCTTTTGAATGAAATTTTTAACACACAGTTACAAAAAGGAATGTTTTGACTTTTGCGTTTGGTGTGTTAAACCTTTTTTGTTGAGTTTTGCAGGTCAGACACACATTATCGCTAGTTTTATCAAAAAAATCGCTGAGTTACAATGCAAACTCGAACGCAAACTCGACGGCGAGTTATTCTGCGTGTCACTCGCTGCCAGTTTTGGCACGAGTACTCGCGCGAGCCTGTTGAGTTTTCTTTGCTTTTTCATCTATGCTTTCAGATGTTATTTCTGGCTTTTGGTTTGGGCTCCAAGATTCTTGGAGGGAGCGTCTATTTTTATTAAGTCACCAAATCAGGTCCGTTTATCATCTTTTATCATTGGGATAACTCCTACGTAGTCATATTTCAAGTTCGATGCTTTTCGACCATTTCCGCTAATTGGGTGTAATATTGAGCTATATTTAATTATTTTCACTAAGGTTGCCTTTTTAATTAAATACATTTATCGAGCACCTCAATGTTATAGCTCGTTGGAAAGAGGATGGAAAGTTTTAAATGATGGGCTGCTTAAAAGTGACTTAAAGTGTCGGAAATGTTTTAAAAGTAAATTAAATCACTTTTTGGAGTTAAAAAGGCTTAATAAATTAATAAAGTGAATTTAAAAGGGAGTTTTTGGAAAGTCTTAAAAACCTTATAAAAAGGGGAATTGAGAACTTATTTGAGATGTTGAAGTTTATTATCTCTTTGTCTGAAAACCCTTGTGGTTTTGGAAATTGGACTTGGTGCATCTCAGCCTTCTTGAGGATGAAAACCCTCTTGGAGAAGATTGGCTTTGGTGGTGAAAAATCTACCTTGGCTAATGTTTGTTGGAGATATGGATTATATATTTCATAGTGCATTCAAAGATTTGGTTTTCTAATTTGTGAGTCTCTTTCAGAGACAAATTCATAGGTGATCGGAAATATTATAGAATATCTTGTTTGGAATCCTTGCTTGGAAGAGTTTGGTGGTTTTGGCAGTTTCATCATATTCTTATTTTGGAGCAGCTTTATATCTTATTTGCTTGCCGTGGAGTTGTGAGTTTTGAAAGAAAAATATTATTGGAATTCATTGTCAGAATTGGTGAAGTCTTGTGCCAAGACCAATTTCTGGTTATGGTGAAATGAAGGGAAATATGTTATGATTTATTGTTGAAGCTAGTCCAACCGTACCATATCCAAACCCCTGAGCTATCTGTACATGTTTGTGGGCTCAAGTTTGAATAAAGTAAAGATCGGAGGCATTGTAGAAGGCAAAGGAGGAAGCTTACACAGCTAAAAGGGGAGAAGGAATCAACAAAGGCTGTTGTACCACTTCCAAAGGCTTCCGTACCACTTCTAAGGCCGCTGTACCCTTTGGGAATTGCTCATGAAGTATTCTAAGCTAGCCATACTTATTGGGAAAGGCTATGAATGGATGTGAAGGGCATTTAATGTCCAGGTTAGTGAGTTGTAAATGATATTTATCTGCTCTATCAAATTTCTGAATGTAATAAATTGTTACCAGCACTTTGAAATTCAGTTTTCATTTATACATATTGCTACTTTGGGTTCAATTGTAGCATTTATTTAATAAATGCAAGTATTTCATGAATGCCATTGTGCCCAAAACAATAAACAAATCACTCTATATCAAAATCAGTCATAAACCAGTTTAGAGAAGTTATAGGCAAACTGTTTGACAAAATGTTTGAGCATATAGATTGGTGAAAGTGAATTTTTTTTGGATAGAAAATTAGTTTGGGATATTCTTCTCAAGCACATGTTGCATCACCTACTTGTGCTTATGCCTATTGAAGACAATAAATTTTTCATCATGTACATGTCTATTATTGACTTTGTTAGGGGGCATGTTGCAAAAGAGGACCATGGTGGTAGGGAACGAGCCATATATTAGTATATTTCTTTTCTTGAACTTTGATCAATTAGGATATTGATTACCCATCCATTTAAAAAGAATGTATTTCTCTCACATTTGCAACAAAATAATTACAACATTACATGATCCATAAATTGAGAAGATATTCCTCACATGAGTTCACTAGCAATAGATCCTCTTGCAAAAACCCTACAAACAATCTTCAACCATAGACCATTCCACCAACAATGGATAATATAGCAAGGTTTCTAGTTCATTTAGACCCTTAGCATGTGTTAAGAGTGAAACCGAGTTAGAAAAGATATAAAAAAGCATCATGGTGGGGGCATCCTCAACATTGTACATCTTTTGAATATCCTTCATGAACCCTACCTTCACTTGAACATCCTCAATAGGGGTAAATCTACTAGGCCTTTGCATATACCACTTTGAATTGAATGCATAGGCAGCCATGTGTAAGGAAATGTTGAATATGTTCATGATAGAACTGCAATGTGGGGTCTTTCTCTTGTACAACGTCTTTCATTTGGACAAGCATATTGTCAATGCATTCATACACCTCTTCAAGGCTAGGTGCATTAGCATCCACATAATTGATGGCTATGAAGACTAACACTATGATAGAGACAATATATTGTGTGTTAGTCCAAAAATGTCACTCTTTACTACTTGCTTCACCCTCTTCCCCTACTCTAACTTAGAATTGGGCAACAAATTCCACTTTGTTGTTATAACCATTAGTTGCAATGCCTCTTGCAACTCAAGTATCCTCTTTAAGAGAATGAAGTACGATGCATATCTAGTCTCTATAGGTTTCAAAAAATCCTTCTTGGAGAAGGTCTTGAATAGTGCATGCGAAGTTTAGTGGTTGCAAATAAACATATGCACATCTCTAGCATCATTAATGACCTATTTGATCCAACCAATTTTTCCCATGTCCTTGAGTGCACTATTCATGGCATGCGCACAACAAGGAGTTCACCAAATATGCTTGTAGGCTGCTTTAATCAACATCCTTGCAACTTGTGATACTTTGGTGTTTGGCAGTGTCCTATTTCTTTGCTTTGTACAAGGTTTTGGGCCCTTTCAAAACCCTGCTTACCTTATCAAAAACATCCTTGCAACTTTGCACACATAGGCTGTATTTGTCACTAGCACCACATTATTTAGTCCAACCTTCTCAATTGCATCTCTAGTAATTTGGAATTAATAATCAACATCAATGTGGTGCCCTAAAAAATCAATAGCCTTGAGAAAGTAAGGGCCCTTTATATATGTGATCATGATGTTGATGGGTGGATGATGCCTAATGTCCATCTATGGTCCACCCATTCATAACTATTCTACATCCGCTAGTGATTTGGATACCCTTCATTCTCTCCATTAAATATTAATCTTGAATAGCTCTTATCCAAGATTTTTGTTCTCAATTTAGTATCCCCTAGCGGCACATATGAAGGTTGTGCTCTTATTATCTTTGCCACAACCTCCCAATTATAAGGAGAGTGAGCCACATGGAATGGAATGCTATTTGCAAAGAAGAATTTGTCAATGGCATCATCTGCCTCATCCTTATTTTGCATATTGAATAATATTGCAACATGTTTGGAGCATCTCTAGTCACTCTACACTTCCCATTAGGCTTTGCTACCCCCTAAACTAGATGGAAAAGTAGAAAATCATAGTTGTGGAAAGTACTATACTAGTGGGAGTAGGACCCTTGGATGGCATAGTAGTAGTTGTAGTTTTTTTTTCAACTCAACCCCATAATCTATTTATTTCAGCCCTTTGTTTGAGTGACAAGGTGCTACATATCGTAGTGCCTTTGCCTCAGATGCAAGGTGTTCATTAACTCTAGTAATGTTGCTTTGAAATTCAAGTTAAAAAAATGACACTCCCATAGCCTAGTGCCCCTTGATGCCTCAAGCTTTGCTTGTCGTTTGGTTGCAAACTGTATTAAAGAGGACTTCTTTTTGAAGTACCCCTTGGCAAATTATTCTTATAACTTGGAAGGGCAATTGAGATGTGCACTTTGAATAGAACTAGTTGCCTCAGGCCCTTGTCACATCTGCATTTGAAGTCTTAGATTCAACACCCATAGGCTTTGGCTAACCTTCTTCATCATTCATGCTGTGAGAAGTAGAACTCATAATGACACTTTAAGGAATGAAATTTATGGTTTGAAGTTTAAACCATAAACGTCATAATGCAATGGCTTAAGACACAAGGATTTTCTTTTTGTTTCTCTTACATTAGGGTGCGTAAAGCACAAAAGTAGAGGATACACACAGATAGGAATCTTTGTGCTTCAAAATTTGTCAAAAGGATTTCATTTTGCACTTAGGTCGTAAGAAGCATAGAAGTAGAGGATACACAAAATATGAAAATTTAAATTTGACTAGTATTAATCAGATATTTATGGAACTTAGCAAATAAAAATTCAAAAATATTTTAATAAATACATTTAAAAACTTAAAATACTGCTGGTATAAATGTAAAGGTAAATTTTTAAACCCCTAAATGCTGTTTTTAGTGTGGTCTAACTGCTATTTTCAATTAAAACAACAATTCAACAACCCTACACACAACATTTTATAACCATATATATGAACTATATATTCAATATTGTATATCTAAATTGAAAAAAAGTCATGATTATTGAGTTCAGATTTAGGAATGAACCATTAAAATAAAATATGCAAATCCCAAATTATGAAAGGTCAAGGATTACCTCAAGACTTGTTGAATGTATTGAAACTTGAATGGTTGATTGATGAAGACTTGGCAATTGCCCTTCCTCTTGCTGTTACTCTCACACTTGCTAATGATCTCACTCTTGCAGCCATGCTCAATGCTATGATCGTGATTTGGTGTGAAGGTAGGATCCATATTTATATTTTTTAGTGTATAGGGTATGGGTAGGGCCCATAAACTACTAGGTTAGGGTTAGTGGCTCAAATTTCTAGAAGAGTGTCTGATTTTTAAACAACTGCTGTTGTTTTCAAGTGTTCGACATGGGTGGACATGTGCCTGTCTTGGGTATGTTTGAGAGACTCTATCAAGTTTTTTGAAGGCGTAGGAGACGTCTTGATGTCCCCTCGACATCCTTGTTAGGCAAGATGCCTTGGAAACACCCCCTCTAAGGGAGGTGTCATGGGGACCTCTCTTGCCTGTAGGTGGTGATAGGGGCATAGTGGGGGTTCTCTTTGATGTCCTAGGAATGCCTCGTCTTGGAAATGGCAAAATTTTTTTGGAAAGAGGGGTGAGGGTTGTTGTATGGGTACCCATGGAAAACTACATAGAAAGGAAAGGGAAGAGAGCCAATCTTTTCATTATATACCCTAACTAGCGATAGGTTTACACTAGTGATAAAGGAGGGTTTGAGGCACTAAGAATAGTCATTTTACGCCAATGGTTTTCAAATGTAGTTCATGGTCTGATAAAATTCTGTCACAGGATTTTGGAGCACAAATAATTGCCAAGTAGGGCTGATCATGATTCTCTAAAGATTTCTAATTTTATTGATCATTTCTTCCTTTCCTTCAGATCCATTGACTAAGGAGTGTAGAAAAATTCTTATGTAAATATTGGAATGACATAAAATTTCAAGTGTGGAAGAATAATGCCTTTCATGATTAAAAGGCACCTTCAAAAGTAACTGAAGGCATCATAACAATGCATGTTTCATTTCTACATGCAGTCAAGAATTAACAAATATCCATGCAAATATTTCCTAAATCCTTTTATACATACTAAGCTCAGGATATTTATCTTTTCAGTCTATTATTTGATTGGCAAACTAATGAAAGCTACAGTTAGAAAGGTCACTGTTGATGCTGAAATGTCCTTGATTTTTTTGTCTTTGGTTTATGATACAAATAAGGCATTACACAGAAAAATGACGCAATAAGAACCCATAAAAAAAAAATCTTAAAACTTGTCAAGCTCATGATACAAATAAAAATTTCTAACAGGAAAAAATGAAATTGATTGATGTATGGTATATACCCTAGGGCAGGATACAAATGCTGATAGCCAGTATGCATATCACAAATGGCGAAAATCGTGTAGGGGAAGTCCTTTGGTATCTCCTGTCACTTTGATGGACATTTCCTGATACAAATAACCATGAAGTGTAAAAATTCAATGTGTATGAAATACTCCACACCCTCAAATGTCCAGAAGTCCCCACTGACGCGATTTCTCATTCATTCAAACTATAAAATTAGCAGGAAATTTTAAGTTACAAACATAGCTGCAGGATTTGAAAATATCGAGAACAAGATTTAAAAAAATGTAGGTTAGGGTGGCATAGATTTGTGAGGAAAGATATCACACAGCAGAAAACATTTGAGAGGAACAATCTCATTTTCATCTGAGTCAAAATTTTGAATGTTTGTTTAGATTTCCAAAATTTCAAAATATGAGTATGAGGTATTCAATTTTCAAATTCCCTCGTGCCATGATAAAACAAATGCCATCCCTGTCCTTGTATCTGTCCCCAGATTGATGCCTCCTGGTTACTATGTATAGAAGATGAAAAAAAGTGAAAATTTTATATTTATAATGAAAAGGTTTTAAATTGTGGAGAATGAGGCAGTTGTCAATGCAAAGAGATGAAACTTTTCTATTGTTGAATTTTGTAAGAAAAGTAATTTCTATGATCTTATTTGATGCATAAGATTGTATGAACTTTGTGACGTGATATGCATCCATGTTGTATCCTCGTCACAATACTTATACACATCAGTAATAATTTTAGCTATGCTTGACTTTCGTGTGGTCTCTTATCTCTTGCACGTGCATTTCTAAGTACTCTTATGCTCATGTTTGGTGTTTTATAACTAATTTTAGAATATTTTAATGTGTTTGCTCATTTGAATTTCTAATCCAGTGATCACCAGCAAAATAAAGATGACAATCCATCATGTGCATTGCTGCCTTGTTCTCAGTGAACTGAACTAAAAATTTAGTAGTGAGATCCAACTACGTAAGGAACATGAACAAGTTACGTCAAAAGGAATTTATCACGTGGCTTGCTTGGTTTTAGGCTTCTGCATACAAAGCAAAACAATTTTTTTTGAGGTCAAAGTTGTTGGTGCGATAAATAGAAAATAATATGTTTTCAAGGCTAATAAACTGGTTGAGAAGAGAACTAAAAATCTGTTACATGGGGAATATACACTTGAGAAATGCATTTGTTACGATTGTTTAAATGTTCTTGTTGCAAGTCATCTAAAACTTGGATAGAGAGTGGTTTAAAGACACGGGGTTACCTCTATGGATGGTTATTTTTTTTTTTTGCTGTTTTGTTCCCCCTTATTTTCCTCTCCTACTTGTTGATATTCATCCTTTTCTACTAATGATTTAACTCTTTCTATTTTAAAGGAAGGTGATGGTGGTTGTGCTTTGGTATTTCTTGAACTGGCTACTCGAGCTGGTGAAACTGCAGCTACACATATCAGGGATATCCTTCTCCAACAACTTTCTCCAAAGTTGCGAGCAAATGCGATCACTCGTGCTGATAACTGGCAATTAAAACAGTCTTCACGATGATGTAATGCAGTTTCCTGTTTCATTATAGAAGGGATCCTAATTTTAAATTTATACGTCATATGGTAAATTGTGTTGTATTTGAAAACAGACAAACGTCAAGAAACAGGGTACTCTCTTCATTGAGCTTTATGAATATTCTTCCTTAAAAATTGTGTACTCTGTGTTTGTGCAATTTCTCTCTTTCCATTTTATTTTTATTCGGCATTATTCTAATTCAGGACCAACTGGCATCTTATAATTTTTTTTAATTTCATTTCTTACAGATTTCAAGCTTTTTTTAATCAATGATAATTTTTATGCGTACACATTAATAGAAAATTCATGTATTCTCAATTATTGATACCTGTAAACACTGCCACGTTTTAGAAACAAGTTACTTTGTATTAGCTTGACAGTTATTTTGTGAGATAAAGTTAATCTTATTTACCGTTTAATGCTCACATAATGTCCATATAGTACAAGATATAGGGAGATGCTTAACCAAGCCATTTAATGCGTACAATGACAAAATGGACCATCAGCCATACAAAAAGATTCTTATAGGCAATAGGTAGGATGCATAAAGCAGAAGTCTAAAAGCTGGATATCCATAGCATAAAAACATATGTGCAGAAGTCGGCAAAGGATCACATAGATAAAAATGGTTATTGTTCCTTTTGATTGTCTAGATTGGCATGAAAAACAGTTGCACACATGCCATTTTGTACTATGTGATGCAGAAGTTAGAGGAGTTTATTCCGATAGCTCAATTTGCATCATTCTCTTGAAGGAAGTGAAATCTTGAACTAAAGCAGAGCCTGCAGTAACTTACTTTGAAGGTATGTGAGTAGCAAGCTTGGTCATTATTTCTTGCATGGTTTTTCTTTTCAAGCTATTCTACAAAATCATGTAAATCAATCATTTTGCTATTGAAATTGATACCAAATCCTGTCACAGCATTTTATACCAAAGAACGCCCAGTGTCTTAGTATCCTTAGTATTGGATTGAGACTATAGTATACATATTGCTTCACCTCTTGGATGTATTAGTGTTAGTTACGTAAGGTTATGATATTATAGTGTATATGGGTTGATGAAGATGTTGACATGTTGTACACATCTTTGAAGTTAGTTATATTGGGTGCATATGTTTTGTAAGTCATCCCACTAGCTAATTTGAATAAAATATTTATTCCACGTGTGAGGGGAAGCAATAGTGGTAAATAGTTGAGTGTTATATATTGTGAGACTTAGATAATAGAGAACATGTGAAAAGTATTGTTTTTATTTGATATCTCATATAGAGATATAATGTATATGATGTTGCCCTACTTTTAAGGGTTTAATCTATTTCTGACTATATTAGATATCATCTAAATTATTTCAATTATTTTATATAGAGTCATAACAAGTGGTATTAAAGCTTTGATATCGACAAAGTGGGAGAACATGTTGAGTTTTTAATAAAATTGTCTATATTGTAGATGGCCGCAAGTCTCACAAGTCTTCAATTAAAGAAAATTTAGATTTGTTTGAAAGAGGATTTCATGAGTTTTTTTTTTGTTTTGAAAAGTGGTCATAATAAAGATTTGTAGTATCAAACAATATAGTGATGTAAAATTGATTGCAATTTTGATTTTTAGTTCAAATTTAGAACAAAATTTATGCATGATGCCATTTGCCTCATATAGATCTTCAATTAAAACAATTTTGGATCAATTGAAAGTATCATTTTGTGAGCTTTTCATGAAGTAGGACAACATTATACAATATTCCTCATGGAAGCACTCTAAACTATATCTCAAACAAAAACATGTGCAATGTTCACCTTTCAATTTTGATTTTTTCAGTGAATTGTGACAACAATTTATATTTTGGAAGTTGAGTGAGGGAATTGAATTTTATTTCTTGTAAGTGGAAGGTAATATTTAGATCCACTTTTTCATTGTTTTATATTTAAATCTATGGTAAAAAAATGTCAATAATTGTTTCATTTTCAGTAGAGATTCCTATGTTTGGTGGAAGTCCTAATGCTATAGAATGGTGGTTTAAATTCAAAAGAATTTGTTATCCATCTGAATTATGGGAGAATGTACTTTGTGGTCACATAAATGGTGCCACTATTACATGATTTCTTTTGCTGCCTAAAAACAGTTACTCTGAAACAAGTTTTCTTAGATAGATGAGCACAAAAAGAACTAATAGTTGATAATGATAAAGAAAATGAAGTAGAAAGAGGCAAGGAAAAAGTGATGTTGAAAGAAGAGAAAATTCAATATTTCTATTTATTTTATGGATGCATTAAAAAAGAAGTTATTTTATGTACTCTAGCAACAAATATAATTTTATTGACATGAACTTAGCCTAACAGCTGCATGTTCAAACAAAGAATATTAAGATGCTCAAATAGAGAGTAGGCATGTTCAACTTTTGAAGATTTTAAAGCTCACTACGTACAACTGCTCAAATACTAAAAAGAAACAAGTTTTCTTAGATAGATGAACACGAAAAAAATTGATAGTTGATAATGATAAAGAAAATGAAGTAGAAAGAAGCAAGGAAAAAAATGATGTTGAACGAAAAGAAAATTTAATATTTCAATTTTATGGATGCATTAAAAAAATTATTTTATGTACCCTAGTAACAAATATAACTTTATTATATTTTATTACTCCATGGACACGAGCGGGAAACGAAGTTTTGAAACCTCTGTGCGGGTGGCGTTTGCGGATGGACCAAGTAACCCTAAGGCGAATGCTGGAGCAGCGGTGGCGTCGTTGGTTGGGCTGTCGACAGTGAAGTCTGATGGCTTCCCTTCATCTGTGCAGCACGATGGTGTTATTGGGGCCGTTTTGCAGGCGACTGGAATGGCCAATGGAGGTGGTCAGGGAGGCGCTGGCCCTGTTTCTACGGTGCCTGGTGGAAGGAAAGTCATGGGGATTGGCCCTAAGGCTAAAGCCACAAATTTTGCGGGTCCCAAGCTTGGGCATTTTG
Source organism: Sequoia sempervirens (assembly GCA_007258455.2). Lineage (NCBI taxonomy): Eukaryota > Viridiplantae > Streptophyta > Pinopsida > Cupressales > Cupressaceae > Sequoia > Sequoia sempervirens. Next base: position 136,627,629 of record VDFB02358134.1, on the reverse strand, counting down.
GCGGATTTATCCCTGTCAGGAGTGCTATTTCAGTGAAGTTGAAAGATGAAATAGTAGAAGAAATTGAGGAGGTTGCTGCTGATCTTTCCCTTTGTGGGGTGATTTGCCGGTTCAAAGGTTTTTGGCCTAACCTTCCCCAGTTGCATTCTTGGATATTTAGTGAACGGGAGCCTTTAATTTCGGGTAAAGTTAACATTTATCCTTTAGCTAAGGGATTATTTGCTGCAAAATTTGACAATGCTCAGGATAGAAAAGTAATCTTGTGTGAATTTTTTTTTAGCTGGGAAGAAAGTATATGTTGATGATCAAACCTTGGCATTTTGATTTCAACCCTGTTTCTAAAACTTTTAATAAATTCCCGATTTGGGTTAGATTGCCCAATCTCCCCCTTCACCTATGGCATGACTCTCTTCTGGAGGAAGTGGGTGATGCCCTTGGTGATTTCTTGATGGTGGATGATGAATTTTTTGAAATTCTTCATTCCACCTATGCTCGCATTCTGGTTGAAATAAATGTTTCAAAAGGGCTGCCTGCTGAAGTCCTCAAATCTTCTAAAGGCTCTTGGGTCCAATCTTTGGATTATGAAGGGATTCTCTTCTGGTGTAGATGATGCTTCAATACTGGACATGCAGCTGCACATTGCGGATTTGAGAAAAAAACTAAGACAACTACTTGGTGGAAAGGTGCCTCTCAACAACATTATACGGTTGAGAAAAAAGCTGATCAGAATAAGAGTTTTTCAGAAGTGGTTGCTTCCAATTCACTGGGTCTAGGGACGCCCCCTCCTATCGTCTCAACTAGCGGGGACGCTAGGGCTTTCCCTATTGAGTCTAAGACTGCCACTTCAGGTGATTGTGCTTTGGCTTCCCTTTCTGGCGGTTCTTCTGTAAAGTCTTTATCTACGCAAAGGAATCATGATGAATCTCCAAATTCACTAGCTGCTGGCTTTCATACTCATGAAAGTAGCGAGTTGGTTTGGCATGGTAAAGCGGCGCAAGTGGAAGAAGGTTGGATCACAGTTAAAGGAAAAAAAGTTAAATCCTCTAAGCCTTCTTTCGACATGATTCTCCGCTCCCACAAGAAAAGTGTAAATTGTAAATCTTGATTGGTCTTGTTTTGGAGCTGATCTTTTTCGCTGGCTACTTGCTATCTTTTCTGCAGCCTTGCTCTTTTTGTATAAGGGTTCCGGATCCCTTCAAAATTCGTTTTTCCCTTTATCAAAAACAAATATAACTTTATTGACATAAACTTAGCCTAACAGCTGCATGTTTAAACAAACAATATTAAGGATGCTCAAATAGAGGGTAGGCATGTTCAACTTTTTGAAAAAATTTAAGCTCACCACGTACAACTGCTCAAATACAAAAATGAAACAAAGTTTTCTTAGATAGACGAGCACAAAAAGAATTAATAGTTGATAATGATAAAGAAAATGAAGTAGAAAGAAACAAGGAAAAAAGTGATGTTGAAAGAAAAGAAAATTCAATATTTCGATTTTATGGATGCATTCAAAAAGAAGTTATTTTATGTACCCTAGCAACAAATATAACTTTATTGACATGAACTTATCTTGACAGCTGCATGTTTAAACAAAGAATATTAAGGATGCTCAAATAGAGAGTAGGTATGTTCAACTTTTTGAAGATTTTAAAGCTCACCACATACAACTATGTTTTGGATCTATATATTTCCTTCCACTTACAAGAAACAAAATTCAATTCCTTAACCCAACTTCTAAAGATATAAGATGTTGCCATAATTCACATTGAAAAAAATAAAATTGTAAGGTGAACATTGTACAAGTATTGTTTGTGTTTGAGATCTCATATGGAGAGATGGTGTGGAGCGACTTCTTCCATGAGGAACATTGTACAATGTTGTCTTACTTTAATGTTTAATATATTTTTTACTATATTGTATATAATTTAATTTAGTTCCATTATTTCATGTAAGTTCATAATAATATAAATCATTGAGATACTTCTTGAGCATGTTAGATGAATTGACATGCTCTATACGATGATCAATGTTTATAAATAATCATTTTAGTTGCTACTTGATTCTATTTATCCATTTCATTTTTGATATGATTGACACACACCTTTTTCAAATTGAAGACAATCAAATGGACTTAAGCCTATTGTTTTATTTTTCATAAGCTTGAATAAGATGAGGATAAATAAATTTTAAAATAATCTTTTAAGTTTGTTCTAAGTTACTTTATGTTATCATTTTAAAAAGGGAAAACTTAAATGTTATAAAAGAGGGCCAATGTTATGTCATTAGGAAAGTGAGCCAATGAAGTATTCTTATTCTTTAAGTTTGTCCCAATATTATTTGAAAATTATTGTAAATGACAACTTAATATTTTATTTTGTACACGCTGTTTAAATGGGACACAATAAAACCTTTTTGTAACTTCTAAGAATATTTCATTTTTCTTCCTTTTGGTATGGGATATAATCTAATTTTAGAAGGCGAGTTATAATCTTTTAGTAGGGGGAGACTAAAAAATAAAGAATTTATAGTCGTGTTTTGATGTTATGAAATTCTCTCATTTTTAAAGCACTTGTGCTTGAAATCAATCTAAGATGAAACTCCTTAAGGATGTAGGAGCCAAGGACAAAAACCTTTGCGAGCAAATTTTCAATGTTTTCAATTGTTGTTCTTGATTTGAGGCATTTTATTTGTTACAAATTTCATTGAATTTTATTGAAGACTCTAAGTGAGTTGTTCCATATTTTATTGCTGGTCATTGTCTTTTGTTGAGTTGTACAACTTCATGCATTGGATGTACACTTGTAGAGATATTAGTAATTTATTTGTAGGTTGTACTAATCCTTTTTTAGTTATAGTTTCTTGAATTTATTAATGATTTTGAAGGTCATACAATCTCTATATTAGGTCATACTATTTCAGTCATTGGTTGTATTGTACCATTGCAATACTAGAAAATTCATCTACTTGATTGACTACAACTATTCTAAGGTTTGTTCAAGGTGAAATAAATATTTGTTGGTTTTTGGTGTATTCTACATCTTTTTTAGGCCACCATACCAATTTTAGGAGAATTGGACAATTTTTTGGGGTTGCAAATACACTATTTGTTGCTACTATTTTTGTTGAAGTTTTCTACTATTATTCTTAGAGTTGGTCATGCCATTTTGAGGTTGTTAAAAAAACTCTCATTACCTAGAGTTGTGTGTTTGCATTGTGATAAATTTCAGCCTATTACAACTAGGGACACCACTCTTGAAGGTGTTGTGCCATGTTTTGGTTAGTAATATGTATGATTGAAGCATCATTTTCAATATAAGTGGAGTTACTTGAGATTATTAGTAGATTTTTCCTAGCTTTTAGAATTAATATTTATCAAGATTGTTATGGTTTGAAATCCCATATTTCATGCTTATTTATTTACATTGTAATTATTTTAAGGCTTTGTCACCAAGACAATAGTTTATTTTTAGTTTTGAATTCAATAAGTTAGTGTTCCAACCACCATATGCTCTCAATATGCCCACATCAAGATCTAGGTGATTGAAAAGTGTAACAGTTCATGTGTTTCATCAAATATTTGTACAAAAAAAACCAGTTTGGGACATTACAATGAATTTTATATTTTCTAAATAAGAGATTGATTATGAGTTGTCGAATTGGGTTCGATTCCATAGGGGGTAGCTTGTGAAACAAACTAGATATTTTTAAGCTGTAGGAAAATAAAGAAGGAAGTGGCTCATAGTACAAATGAAATTAAAGAAGCCAAAAATGAAAAATTGATGAACGAGAAATTGCTATAAAATGTAAATGCATGCTAATAGAAAATAGTTAAGGGGGAATACCTTTGTCAAGGAGGAATAACCATTAGGGGATGTGTTACAAAATTAGTTTCCAACAAAAATACCATCTAATTTTAAATAATCATTGTAAATATAACTCCAAGAAACATAGTTTAGTTCTATCATTAGTTTAAAACATCAACCACTGTACTAATCAATATTCTCATTTTTAAGAAGATAACTATATAAAATGATATCTCTTGTGATAGGCCAAAATTGGGGTAAAGAATAAATTGGATTCAACTCGATCTAAGTGTTAATCCGTGGATCGTAAGCTCATGAAAGGTGTCGTGGCTATCTGCACAAGGGCTCCAATTCGTGAGGTGAGTGGGGATGAAAATGCATTCCTAAACTCAATCAATTACCTAAGTTGAAAAGTAGATTAATGTTTTTGGTTTTTTTGTGACAGGAACTGCTACAAAAATTGTCACTGGTTCTGTAGTATTTTTGTGATAGGAATAACATAAATTGCGACAAGAACTATGCATAAATTATGACAGTAAATTCTAAAACAGAAACTTAATCAACAAATATCAGACATGAAAACCATAGCAATTAATTCTATAGCATGGAAATAAAACTCAAATAATTAATACATGAAATTTATTAGCACCAATCAAATGTAGAAACCTAAGCAACTGAAGTCATAACACACAAAAACATACTTTACAGAAAATAAATAAAATATTTACACTTCATCCATGGTTGAAGAGTGGGCGCCTTTCCTCCTAGTCAATCGATGAACATAGAACTCACTAAATTTTTGAAAGGAAATTCAAAACGTTTCTTTCAATAATTATATCAAATGCATTTTCTTTTTCTCCTTTTTATTTGATATTACATCATATATATATGTAGCGTTTATAACAAACTGTACAAAATAATTTGTTTTAGCCTGTGGCCAAAAACAATAATTTAATGGTTTACATTAAATAATAGATTTAAAACAGTCTCGTCAAAACATAATATGAAAATAGAAAATAGGAAGATTTTGATTTCCTCCTCCACACAGTTGGAAAATGCAGTTGTTACCATAGGTTATGCTCTTTGGATATGAATCCACGTGGCTGAAGAATGCAGGCAAACAATCCAACAAAAATATTGCCCCAACAAACTTGACAATAGAAAGCATGTGTCCAACCTAATAAACATGTGTGAATACATGCTATGAATAAAATGAATGTGCCATGGAGAAAGAACTAGATGAAATCTGCCATCGAACAAAATGGTGCACAATCAACATCAAAGAGTGAAATCCAATCATTATGGAAAACTGCATCAATAAGCACGAGCCATATTTCTGTGAAGAAGGTGACAATAAGTTCTTGTAAAGAACGTGACAAGAAGTCTGTATGAAGATGACAGGAAGTCCGCATGCTGTGAGATTTATTTTCCAAGGCTTAAAATGACAACACTTATTAGTAAAGATAATCAATAATTATTTTTCATATTTTTATCCCAAAACCATATTAAATATCACTCATATATATTTAATCATATGTAGTGTAGAATGAAAAAATGTTTTTGATTAAGGGAAAAACAGGTTTTGAAGGGACACAAAACCCTATACAAACCAAAAACAAAGCTGCAAAAAGGATAGCCTGCAACCAACCAAAAAAACCAGCCCCCAAGCAAGACCCATCAAGAATTACATTTAGAACTTCTCTTGTGGGAGCGAAGTCATGTCGAAAGAAGGCCTAGAGAATTTTTCTTTCTTTCCCATCACAGTAATCTAGCCTTCTTCCACTTGCGCTGCCTTATCCTGCCAAGCCAACACATTTTTTTCCTGAAGATGAATGCTTGCAGCCACTGTCTCGGTGATTTCAACATTATTCTTCCGTGCAGGCACAAACATATCAGAAAAGCCACCAGAAATGATAGCCAGAGCACTATCACCTGAAATGGCAGCCTGAGACCCAACCTCTTGCTCTTTAGGGGATTCAACAAGATGAATTTGTACAGCCTCAACAACCCCACCATTTGAGACATCCGGAGGGGATGCCCCAAGACCCTGTGGTTCCGACGCAACCACATCAGAAAAACCCCTGTGTTCAATTTTCTTCTCTACTGTATAATGTTGTAGAATGACAAAATGTTATGATAAGATATATAAATGGAATATGAGAATGGGATTGAAGGCATATGAAAAAGGATAAAATGTGACATAAATGGCTCTCATCATCTTGGTTATTTTTTGAAGGTTGATGATTCCACTTCTTTTATGGGCCATTCCACCTTTGCTTGGATTCTAGTCGATATTGATATCTCTTTGCCTATTCACAAAGATGTGATTCTATTGGTTGGTGATTGACCCTGGTCACAATCGCTTGATTATGGGGGCCTGATGTTTAGGTGTCATTGTTTCACTACTGGTCACCTAGCTTCAACTTGCTCTCTCATGCATCGTAAGAGTATGACTACTTGTTACAAGGATGGTAATGATGATCTCCTGATTGTTCTTGCTTCTTCCTCTCCTAAGGATGCCTCCGCTTCTGTGGAGTGCCCTTCCTTTGGCATGGATTTGTTTCGCCTTGAGATCCCTGTTGGTGTCTCTTCTCCTTTGTGTGCTTCTCCTAATCCTCCATCTACCCTCGCTCTGCCCCAGAATTGTGGTTGGTGATTGTTGCTCTCCTATTTGTTCTCTTGTTCCCCTAGTGTGCTATTGGTCTTCCCATGGGGGAGTCTTATGTTCCCCCTTGCAGATGGTGTCTAGAGGATAGTATCGCTTGGACCATAGTTGGTAGAAGGTGTAAAGGTTCCACCTGTACTTCTTCCTTTTCTCCTTCTCCAGACTTGTTGGCTAAGTATGTCGTATAGGGTTGAGACCCTTGTTCTCATTTCTTTCTTGTTCCTTGCTCTAGCATAAAATCATTGTAGTTCTTTGTTTGGTTCTTTAAGTCTTACCTTTGGTGAGATTTTTCTTGCTTGCCTCGATGACTATTCTATATTGGGTTTGTACCCTTCTTGATTTATCTTAATCAATACTATGTAAAATGATTGCAAAAAAAAAAGCTTCTTGAAGAAACTCATTTAATTTCTCATCGAATACTTTAGAATGTTTTATACTCAAGTAGGGATAACACTCTGAATCACCATTTTTTTGGGACAATTAGAAGTTAATTATAAGTTTGAGGTTTCCTTTTTTATACTTGGAAGCCTAGTAACATTCACCAAAGAAACATGTGAAATCATATATTATTCATAGATGGTCTTGCAGTGATTGGGTTCATATTATACATTGTTAGATGAGGCACATTTGGATTCATGACATGGCCTTTGTACATTGTTAGGTGATTTAAGAGATGAATCATCACATCAAATTGATAAAGTTTATCTTAGGAAGGTGACTCCTGTTATATAGGTAGGGCCATTGATTCAAACGTTTCAATTCAATAGATTAGCAAAAACCTTATTGTGCACTTGATGCCATAAAATATCTACTTTAATTATTTTTGGTCTTTGTACATAATTGAATTTATTTAAATTTTTTTAGAATTAAGAAATTATAAAAATGTGCAAAGATATTATATCTTGGACCATGCAAATATTGTAATTTTTATGTTTGAGTCATGTAAAGTTCCAACATGTGTTTTGGGAAACCTTATTAATAGGTGCTATTCACATTGCAAGAAAGCAATTTTCATAACAAGATCTTCAACAATAGTCAATTATTTAATGTTGTGAAATCCATGGCTAATTGATAGTTTATTATGGGTAAATGCAAGAAGATTAGTGCACGAAAAGTGGAAGTTTTTAACTTAGCAAAAAACTCAAAATCGACTTCAACAAAATAGGATCCTGTTTAGGTTCAAGGCGATCCAGGAGGATCCAGAAGACCAAAAAATTCACAATCTCATAATCTGACGAAGCTGGAATTCTCACGTAGAGCTCGTTGAGAGCTTTCCAATGGTATTAAGAATGTAAGAAACAAAGCTCGTTTGCTCCCAATGCAGCTGGTCAAAGTTTGGTCAACATGTGGTCAAAGTTGGTCAACTCAAAAAATTTAATGATCATGGAACATTTCTCTACCCATTCCATCGTGTAGAGCTCGACAAGAGCTTTCCGACGCATTTTGAACAGACCAAATCCGACTCTGTATGTAGAAGTTATGACCAGTCAAAGTTGTAATCAAACTTGGTCAAAGTGATGACGTGGCATCACCAAAGCTTGAAACTTGGAAGGAAACGTGGTGGATGACATGGTGGGAGCAGTGAGTTAGCACTGACATGGACCAACTAAGTGATAAATTAAGGATTAAACCATATTTATTAAAGAAAAAATGTTTGGTATAAAATTAAACAAAGAGGATTTGGTGGGTTTTGATCCCTTGGCTTATGCCTTAAAATCCTCTTGCCTTGATCATTGCCCAAGATATAAGGGGAACCCCTCCCTATATATAAATTTTAAAATAAGCATAAGAATTGTTTTATTTTATGTAAACCATAAAATAAGGAGATAAATAAGGGAGAAAAATAATAATTTAAATAAGCCCGTTTTTAAAAGATTTTTAAGAGATTTTTAAGGGCTCGATTATATGAGAGCCATTGAAATATTAAAATCTATTAAGCCTGAAAACCTTAAAAGGGTTTTAAAATATTTTTATTTTATTTTAAATCTAAAGGGGCTTAGAATAGGTGATTTAGGGGATTTTTAAAATATTATTGTTTTAACCCCATAACAACATGTGAAATTGTATGAAAGGGGGATTTTTGCTTGTGAAAGGAAATTAATTTTTTTTGGGAGGAATTTAGGAAAAGTAATATTGGAGATTGATGTAATCAAATAGACTTTGTATTTTGTATTTCTTTAAGTGTAATTGGGAGTGTAAGGCATTTGAAGCCTGCCCCATGAATGCAAGTGAAGAAGAATACAAAGGAGTCTTAGGGTGTTGAGAGACACTGTGAGAGAATTTGTAATGTAGGTCTAAAGCTTGGATGGTGTATAGAAGCAATTAAAGCTTGTCATCATTAACAAAGCGGTTCCTCATTGAGAAGCGGACCTGGAGATGTAGTCCGAACATATGGGTGAACTCTATTATCAAATTTCTTGTTCTCTCTCTCTATTCTTTCTATGTTTCTTCCGACATTTTAATTTCTTCTTTGAGCTCTTATTTACAATATTCAAGTAATCAGCTAATATTTCCATTAATTTGTGAACTCAATTCTGTAATCTCAATGGTTAGATAAACATAACCACACAATTTTGTTTGCGATCAGGATAAATCTGTAAATTAGAATTAAGTGCAAATTATTTTGTAAAATCTTTAATTTCATATCAAGTTTGGTATTAGAGCAGTTTAACAGAAAAAATTGCAAGTGGTGAATGTTAACCAGGTTGAAATTAAAGTGAGGAGAAAGTGCACTTGAGGATTTTAATCTAGAGATCGGATCAAGGCGAGTTACTTGAAGACAAACCATGAAATAACCAGAAGAAGGGAAATCTTCCAATCCTGAAATCTTTGAGAATGAAGAACAATTTCGCAAAGCATTCCTAGACATGAAGATGATGGTGGAAGAGCTGTACAGGAAAAACAAGGAGAAAGGTGAATCCTCTTCAAAAGATGACAAAGGTAAAGGAGCAGGAGGTGGCGGTGACCCTCCTAAACCTCTGCCTTCACCTTCTTCACCTTCCTCACCTTCTTCATCTTCTTTGTCTACTTCATCTTCAAAGAAGAAACAACTATGCAACCTGAATCTAATGCTCCTTTGTTAAATCTTGATGTTAAATTTGAATTGCCAACTTATAATGGAGAAGTGGATGCAAAAAAACTTGATAATTAGATAAAAGAAATTGAAGTTTATTGTAGGATTCAAAGGTTTACTGATGATACTTCAAAGATCCAATTATCCACTCTTCACCTGGGAGGCACAATCTTAATCTGGTGGGAGAGAAAAACTCAGGAAGATCTAAGCCGATATGGTAAAATTATTTCTTCTTGGTTTGAGTTTATAGCTGCACTTAAGAAATAGTTTTATCCATTAGGTCACATGCAACAAGTAGTAATGAATTGGAAATCATTAAGGCAAGAAAAAGGACAAAGTGTACAGGAATATACATTTGAATTTAGGAAAATAGCTTTAATTTTGGGTATTCCATTATACACACAAGAAACTTTGTTGAAGTATATAGGTGGATTATGTGAAAATTTGAGGCATACAATACTTATGTTCAACCCAACTAACCTTGACGAAGTTAGTGTGCAATCCATTCATCTTAAAATAGGCAGGAATAATAGTTTCTTAATGGAATCCGATAAACATAAAGAAAACAAGAAAGGGAAGAAGGAAATGCAACAAACAACTTCCATAAAGAAAGAGGAGGAAAAGCCTTATTGTTCACACTGCAAAAAGAAGGGGCATGAAGATGCAAAGTGTTGGAAATTGCATCCTGATTAGACACCAAAGTGGTTCAAGGATCGAAAGGGTAAGCAAAAGACCGCAACTATTGTGCATGACCTTGGGTCAGGTTTTGATGATGAAACCAAGATAATAGTTGTGGGTATAAAAGGTATTGTTCCTGTTGCTAGTACTAGTTCCCATGCTTCTTCTATAAAGAAAAATGAAATCCCTGTTGAAAGTAAAAGGAATGAATTGTTTCATATAAGGACTATTGTAAAACAAAGTAAAATTGATACACTCATAGATAGTGGATCACAAGTGAACTTAATCTCTGAACAAGTTGTTAAGCAATTGGGATTAAAAACAATACCTCATCCAAAACCATATCCATTGGGTTGGGTGCATGATAATGCATGGTTACATGTGTCAAGGCAATGTAAATTCTGATTTGCAATCACATCCAAGTTTGTAGATGAGGTAGAGTTAGATATAATTCCACTTGACATCTGTGGGATGGTTCTAGGAAGTTCTTACTTGTGTGACAGAAAGGCCATATTCTATAAGGAACATAACATGTATCATTTGTTTAAAGATGGAATTGAATTCATTATGAAAAATCATCGCATAAAGAATGATAAATCTATTGTAAACACATGGCATTTGAAAATGGTTGTAAATGCAAGCAAGACATTAACCCTCATGTCTGTAACAACTAGTGATATTAAGCATGAAAATGAAACAATTTCTAATATTGATAAGGTGTCACAGACAACACAGTGTGAGGATCAGTTGCAAGCACATTTAAGCCTTCAGCCTAAGGTGATAAAAGAGGGTTTGAATGATTCATTTTTTAATGTTCTTGTTCAGGAGATTCAACAAGTTGATACTTTTTCCTTCACATCAATTTATTCAGTATTGTTGCTTGTCATTCTACTAATTAGTTCTATGTGGATAGTGGATGCAACAATGAATATTGATGGGTATTTAGTTGATTGTATTAGCTATGCTATCTCATTCTTCATCTTGTTTGTGATGAGTCAGATGATCAAAATTACAACAGGGTGGATAGATGATACTGGGCAAGTGAGGTGACAATGCCCTCACTTAAATTCTATGTAAAAATAGACTTTTGATGGTCCAAAAGCTTTTCAATTGGGAGGAATGATCCAGGAGGATCCAAAAGACCAAAAAAATAATAGTATCAGAATCCAACAAAGCTAGAATTATCACGTAGATCTCATCGACAGATTTCCAATGGTATGCGGAACATAAGAAACAAAGCTCGTTTGCTCCCGATACAGTTGGTCAAAGTTTGGTCAACATGTGGTCAAAGCTGGTCAACCAAAAAATAATGATCACGGAACATTTCTCTACCTATTCCATCATGTAGATCTCGGTGAGAGCTTTTTGACGCATTTTGAATTGACCAAATCCGAGTCTGTATGTGGAAATTATGACCAGTCAAAGTTGCGGTCAAACTTGGTCAAAGTGATGATGTGGCATCACCAAAGCTTGACACTTGGCAGGACACATGGCAGATAATGTGGCAGGAGCAGTGAGTTGGCATTGACATGGACCAACTAAGTGATAAAATAAGGATTAAACCATATTTATTAAAGAAAAAGCGTTTGGTCTAAAATTTAAACAAAGAGGATTTGGTGGGATTTGATCCCTTGGCCTGTACCTTAAAATCCTCTTGCCTTGACTGTTTCCCAAGATATAAGGGGAGCCCCTCCCAATATATAAATTTTAAAATAAGCACAAGAATTATTTTATTTTATGTAAACCATAAAATAAGGAGAGAAATAAGGGGGAATAATAATAATTTAAATAAGCCCGTTTTTAAAAGATTTTTAAGAGATTTTTAAGGGCTCAATTATATGAGAGCCATTGAAATATTAAAATCCATTAAGCCCGAAAACCTTAAAAGGGTTTTAAAAGATTTTTATTTTATTTTAAATCTAAAGGGGCTTAGAATAGGTGATTTAGGGGATTTTTAAAATATTATTGTTTTAACCCCATAACAACATGTGAAATTGTATAAAAGGGGAATTTTTTCTCGTGAAAGGAAAATAATTATTTTTGAGAGGAATTTAGGAAAAGTAATATTGGAGATTGATGTAATCACATAGACTTTGTATTTTGTATTTCTTTAAGTATTGTAACTAAGGGAATTTTCCTAGGGTTAGCAGATTAATGCAAAACATAAAAACCCAAAGCAATAATGAAGTGCAAAGGAAAAACATGAAAACAAAATGAAGTGATCTCACCAAATGTTCTCATTCTCCATGGCTGACCTCCATTATACCTTCTCAACTTGTTGAAAATGTGATGTTGCCCTCAGATTTTTGATGAGCAATCTAATGACAATGACAAGTCCTAAGCAAATGGTGAAGGATTTGAGTGATTATATGCAATACTATGCTATTATGCAACTAGTAAGCATCTAAACTATGTCTAAATTATGCCAAATGAGATGTAAATATGCTTGTGACAAAATGACAAGAGCGCAAGAATATGAGATTGCCTAAGATTGCAAGAGCATGAAGTTGCAAGATGACATGAGATGACAAAATGAGACCAAAATTTCCATTTTATAGAAAATGCAATTTTGAGTGAATGGCCAAGATTAAAAGTTTGACAAGTGCCCTAGAATCAATGGACAAGGATCAATTTGATAACCCACAATTAGGGTTAGGGCAACATTAGGGAAATTTTTAAATGAATGGACATGATTGATTTTTAGAAAACCAAATCAAGGGTTGACAATGCATGTGACAAGAGATAAGATTGGCACAAAAAAATTGGTGACTGGAAAATCAAATAATAATAGATATTACTTGATTTTTGGAGGAAAAAAATATTTTGAATTAAAAAATAATTTTAATTCAAAAGGTGGGGTCACATGATAGTAAATAATTAATTTGAATTATTCACTAAAAAGAGGCAAATTAGAAAATGAGGGAAATGTCAAGGTGGCAATAATTAAATAAATTAAAGAATTTATTTAATTATAAGAAGACTTTTAAGCATTAATGACATATTGAATAAATAAATAAAATTCACTAAAAAGAGGCAAATTAGAAAATGAGGGAAATGTCAAGGTGGCAATAATTAAATAAATTAAATAATTTATTTAATTATAAGAAGACTTTTAAGCATTAATGACATATTGAATAAATAAATAAAATTTATTTATTTAATAATCAGGAAGAAATTAGTGGACAAGAATAATTAAATAAATTAATAAATTTATTTAATCATAGGAAGACATTAGACAATTAGTGACACATTAAATAAATAAATAGAATTTATTTATTTAATAATCATGAAGAATAAAAGACATGAATTAATTAAATAATTATGAATTATTTAATCAATAGTCGAAAGTGGACCAATGACATAATTAAAATGTCTTAATTATGCTAGGAAGAAAGGGTGAAAATAGAGCTTGCAGGCCTAGGTAATTTTTATGTGTCTACATTTTCCCCCTCTTTGTCATAATGCAACCTGTCGCATTGTGACAAAGAAAATAAGTCAAAGTCATGCCCTAGTGAAGGTATGGAGTATCTATGCCCCCTCGGGAAAATTTGCAAATTTTGGTCTAGTGACATAAAAATTTGGAAAGTGCCCTGATAAGTCAATTTGATGACCAAAAAAGCGATGGCGTAGACGGTTGCAAATTTTGAGTTTAAGGCAGCCAAAAAGGTGGTCAAATTCGGTCAAAAGAGCCTCCAGTAATAAAAAGATTTGACAAATCCCACTTTGACTCTATAAATAGGTTGAAAATGGGGTAAAAGTCAATTAATTTTCACATTACCAATAGTAAATTTGAGAGCTTTGAGTGCGGAGGACTTTGGCGAATATGGTGATTCCAGTGACCGAGTATCGCAGGGAGATCGTCCGAACCTACAAACAGCCAGAGGGTTGAGAGCCAGCGGTATGTACCTTGAACTTACTTTGTCATTTCTTCATTTTGAGTGCCATTTTTAGGATTTTAGGTCAAACAACGAATGCACTACGACGCATATGCGTGCGCGTAAGCCACATTCATGTTTGCGTTTGACGCATTTGATGCGTTACGACACAAATGCAAAGGGAAATTAGGATAGGGAAATAAAGTGTGACACATTTGCGAAAAACCGAGACACATTTTCCAATTCATGCCGCAATCGAAGGATGTAATGCCACATTTGAAATATTGCGACGCATTCGAGAACTCCGGCGACACATTTGAATAGAGTGATGCATGTGACAAAAACCGCGACACAAGTGCCATGTCAACATGCAAACACGTGCTGGAATGAAGCAAACGCTAGATCGTGACACAAGTGAAGTACAAAGCAACACAAATGCCTTACTGCAACGCAAATGAAGTCAACACGACACATCTGACTTTGACTTTGACGAAGGCTGACTTTTTTTAAGTTCAGATTTTGCAATGCTTTTGAGTTAGATAAATGATTATGATGATTTTTGATAAGGTGTTGATGCGTGTTTTGACATGTGCAGAGACAGTTGGCACCTATTTATACTCGGGAGAGTAGACCATGCACATATAGATTCCGGGACCAGTTGCGGGAGAGGGAGCGACGACGGCTGATGCAATTGGGACTCTATTATGTTACCTATATGCCCATTATCTGGGAAAATAGGGGACTCTTGACAACACTTTGCGAGAGGTGGCACTCAGAGACATGCTCCTTCCATTTGCCGATGGGGGAGGCTACAGTCACACTTGAGGATGTATACCGGATCCTATGTTTGCCGATCCAAGGAGAGCGGATCATGTACGATCCATAGCATGAATACCAGACATTTACAACCTACTATCATGATGAGAGCGGTGTAGGGTTGGGCATTAAGGGATACAAGATCCGCTGGGAGTTCATGGCAGAGCATTACTCTCAGTTTGATGCCCTATTGGCGACCTTGATTGGAGAAGTGTTGATTCTGGACCATCGAGGAAACGAATTTCCCATTGGCTAGGGAGATGTACTTTTCGGGATGAGGCGAGACAAGACTGTGCATGTGTGGGGATGTTATATCATCAACTTCATGAGGTTGCCTATAGGAGAGTGCAGAGTATTGGCTGTGGGACGATGCTCCTGATGATCTGGGCGTGGGAGCACGTCGTTGTCTTCCGTTTGCTGATCCAGAGACCACAACTAGCAGATGACATGCCATATGTATATTATTATGTGGGCACTTTGCAATAGACCTGAGTCGGCGAGACAGGCTACTGGAGGCACATGATTGACACCATGGTATCTTTTATTTGGAGGCCATATAGGGACTGTGGACAGTGGGAGGATGAGGCAGATCACTTGAGTTTCTGCAGGGAGTTCAAATATTTGATTGGGCAGACTGTGCAGAGTCAACTTATCATTGAGATGTACCTTCCACATAGGGTTTTATGATAGTTCAACGAGTAGTAGGGTGTTTCAATGGGTACCGCAGAGTATTCTAGGTCATCCCGAGAGTCTGGATGGGGTCTGCTGATAATAGTGCCCTTCATAGAGTAGCAAATAAACGGGCTAGTGGCTCAGCAGTGGGGATGGGACGAAGGGGTTGCAAATCCAGGTACCACAATAGACTTTGATCTTTGGTGGTAGACGCATCGCCTAGTGCCTTTGACAGATCCAAATGGACCGACGCCTGTGGATAGGAGATCAGTCATACCACGGGTGCGATGAGGCGACGGGGGAGGAAAAGATGGAGGCAGGGGTAGAGGCCAAGGGAGAGATGGAGATGATGAAGATGATGGGGGAGATGGTAGGAGGAGGAGGAGAGGAGGAGACAGGGGGTGGCAGAGGAGGAGGGTGAGGCAGCATATGGATAGAGCAACACTAGATGCCATCCATGAGGTGCCAGAGGGGCCGAAGTAGGAGGAGAGGGGACAGGAGGAGGGGAGACAGGAGGAGCATGTAGTAGAGGAGGAGGCCGGTCAGGAGGAGCATGCAACAGAGGAGGTCAGACAAGAGGAGCATGTAGCAGAGGAGGTATTGCCAGAGATGGGGATTCGACGAGAGGGGGAGATGGAGGTTCGAGGATGAGGAGGAGATGGGTGATGATGAGGCCATGGATGAGGCAGAGTGGCTAAGGTGGAAGATGGTAGAGGGAGATGATGAGGCACCTACAGGACCACCACTGCCAGATGATGCGACTATAGATCAGCGAGTGGTAGACCTACAAAGGAGATTGGATGAGAGAACAACATAGGTGAGGGATTTGTAGGTAGAGTTGGAGGTGGTTAGGGTAGAGCGGGATCAGGCAGTGATCCATTAGTAGGAGTCAGCTCAGTGGTGTACAAAGTTTGCACGGTTATGCTTAGGACCATCAGGTGACATGGTGAGAGAACTGGCCAGGGTTAGCACCCATATGGGATGATACAAATTATTATATGAGCAGGTGGTGCCACCTAAGAGATGAGATCCTACCCTGACATGATCTCAGACAAGGACAGGAAGTGGTAGTAGGTCAGGGAGTGGCAGTGGCAGTAGGAGCCAGAGCAGTGCAGGGGGATCTACCTCCTCGGGTCATTCATCAAGTCACATGTCTAGCCACTCTCACAGACATGCCTCGAGTCACAGGTCAGGTCATAGCCATCAGTCATTCGGGTCAAAGCATAGATCAACTCATAGCCAGCCTCCAGTGATAGACCCTTTGACTTCTCAGACGTAGGCAGCAGTGTCGTCCCAGATGCATGTTATAGTTGAGATGATACCATCAGCCTCACGGACACAGGTTGCCATGGCCTCACAGGTTATGCCAGTGCCAAATTCAGGTCATCAGTCACCACGCTCTTCTCCATGAGGGGATGAGGAGAGTACCTCCTAGGGGCATTTGACATACTTTATTGATATTCATATTTTAGCCATTTATGTTATGACACTTTATGTATTGACTATCGAGCCTGCGAGCTCCATTTTTGGGATATCTCATGACTTTATCCTATAGCATTATATTTTTTTGAGATGATATATATGATGCAGTTTTGATACGGCCTATATGCTTTATGTTATGTGATGATGCATGATATATGTTGTTTATGTTTTATGATGGATGCTTATCTGATGATGATTATGATGATGTCTATATGATGACTTATGTGATGACTATGTGATGTGATTTATGCATTTATGATACCTAGGATGATGTGGTTTATGTGCCATGCCATGTATGCATTTATGATGGTTAGTTATGATAAGATGCCATGATGATGTGATGTTTATTTATGATTATATGTCCTTATGATGCTATGAATAATGCTGACATGAGAATGATGATGATTTGCATAATGTTTTTGACTATAATGGATGCCCTATTTATGATTATGGATGCATTAATGTAGGATTATATATGTATGGACAATGCCATATGTGATGCAATGTATATGGTTTAATGATATAGATGATGTATGTATGTATGGACCTAATGCAATGCCTATATGATCATGTATGCACTTATGTTTTTGTATGTCACAGGATGTCATCGTGAGATGGATGAGACGTGATAGAAGGAGATGAATGTTAGCACAAAAACAAGTCCTTCAACATATTACCATAGGACTTTAATAATTATTGCTCTTAATCATCATTGGGCGAATTATTGTAATGGCCAACAAACACCATGATATGACATAGATCAAGGTGTGCAAGGTCGTACCATCACATGAGACAAGCAGTCACAGACAAGGATGATCATGACTCATACTAAGAGTGCAATTGCCCCAATCTTTTTGTCATAACCAACCACAAGCATAAAAAGACCAAAAAGACAAGTCATGAAACATCGTTGCTCCTCTAAATATTTTTGTCAGGACATCCTCGAGGAACTAGCAACATGACTGCCAAAAGGACAAGACAAGATAATCATCATGATATGTCGCTGCTTTTCTAAGTCTTGTTGATAGGACATCGCTGAGAAACTGGTAACATGATGAGAGAGCCAAAGACAAGTGCCAAGTGTTTGCCAAGCATGTCTGAATTCCAGGTGTTTTGATGTCAAGATGCCAGGTTTGATGATGTTGAATGCCAAAGGTGTCATATTTGATGATGTCTGAATGTCAAAGTTTTCCAAATTCAAGAAGGACACATCCTGAATAATGTCGATGTCAAGAGGATCAATCCTCAAATGTCAAGAGGATCCCTCAAAATTCCAAATGACAGTGACGGTACCTAGGAAGGACGCATCCTAAGGTATAAATGATAAAGGTTGTTCTTCAGAAGGACTCATTTGAAGAATAACCAAGAGTTGACAGTTTGACTAGTTACGACAATTTGACTTGTTTTGACTGAAGTTGACTGAAGTTTGACAAAAGTTTGACTGTTGTTGACTGAAGTTTGACTGTTGTTGACTACATGTCAATGTTGACATGTTGATGTGTTTGATGTGTTTATTGGAGAATTTCCAAAGTTGCAGTAGTTTTCTTGTTTTGAGATGACTTGTTTGATTTGAAGACATTTTTGACGTGTGTGCCAGTGTAGTGCCATGAAACCTAATGGACTGACCTAGTGCAGTCTCAGGGGCTCATCGATTGATGGCCTTTCCTACATCATACACTCAGAGACCTCGTAGATTGACACGACCAATGACTTTGTCCTGATGACCAAAGATTGAGTCATGATTTTTATTTCGACAACCTAAAAGGACTAACCTAATGTCTCGAGGGCTAAAAGTTGAGCCTTGCCTACGTAGCAAATGCACAGAGACAACATAGTTCAGACGAAGGACAATGACAAACTGACATGACTGACTTGACTGACTTAATTGACATTGACTTTGTTTTGGGTTTTTGAGATATTTTGATTTTTTTGGATTTCTTCAGGACATTTTTCAATTTTTAGGTCTTTTTTTTCAAGATATTTTATGATTTTTTCTTTCTTTTTTTAGGACATTTTATGATTTTTAGGTCTTTTTTAAGGACATTTTATGATTTTTTTGTCTTTTTTTTAGGACATTTTATGATTTTTTTGTCTTTTTTAAGGACATTTTATGATTTTTATGATTTTTTCAGGACTTTTTCGATTGTTGAGACCATGTGTGATACCCACTACAATCACATGATAAAAAATTTCCCCTAGTCAGGTCCAGGACTAGCCAACTAGACAGATGCAGAAAGGATGTGTGTGGGGTGACAAATGAGTGATATGCAGGACTTGATGTCAATCATTATCAGCCATGGGAGAAAATGATGGGGTTTTTGTGATGGGTGTCAAGGTGATGTCAGAAAAGTGAGTGGTTTATTATGGACTAAGGCATATAGAGTGACAGTAGATGGTAGAGAAATGACCGACTACGCATGGCCCCTATTTGACAGGTTTTCACCATGGTACTTATCCAAAGAGCCTGTTGACTAGGTTTTCACTTTTGGATGAATTATTTCTCTTTACTATTTTTGTCATTTTTTGATTTTTTTGGTATCACCAAACGCCAGTTTGCCAGGTTTTCATCAAGGTGACAATTTTTTTATGTTTTTCAATTTTTTTTGTGTTTTTAAGGTATTCAGCCCAACTTTCTGATGCTATGCATAGAACTTGCGAAGATGTAGAATGTTGATAGGCTCTGTTAGTTGTTCACCATCTAGAGTAGCTAGTTGATATGCTCTAGAACTAAAAGAAGATATGATGACGTAAGGACCCAACCAATTGGGCTCAAACTTTCCAGGTTTTTCTCTGTCAGCCTAATTTTTAGGATTTTGCATGAGGACTAAATCACCAATGTCAAACTTCTTGACCATGACTTTCTTGTTGTAACTATGATAGAGACGATTCTAATACGCCTGTAGATGGTTCAAGGAATTTTATCTTCTTTCATTTAACATCTCTAGCTCGTGTAGTCATGATTGTCTGTATTCTTCATCATCTATCATACCCTTCATGGAGACTCTTAAGGTTGGAATTTCAACCTCGATGGGAAATATGGCTTTAGCTCCAAAGACCAGGGTGAAGGGAGTGGCTCATGTAGGCATGTGAATACTGGTGCGGTAAGCCCATAGAGTAGGGTTAAGTTGGATGTGCCAGTCACGACCAACATCATTGACAGTCTTTTTAAGAATTTTGAGTATTGTCTTATTGGATGCCTCAACTTGACCATTTCCTTGTAGGTAGTATGGAGTAGAGAAATGATGTTGTATGTGGAATCACTCACACAACTCACAAACGTCTTAATTTTTGAAAGGATGCCCGTTGTCTGTGATGATGGACTGTGGAATACCATACCGACAAATGATGTAGTTGAGAATGAATTTGGAAATTCATTTTCTGGTTATGGATGTAAGGGGGATGGCTTTGATCCACTTAGTAAAGTACTCAGTGGCGGTGATAATGAATTTGTGGCCATTGGAAGAGGTAGGGTGGATTTTTCCCACAAGGTCGAGTCCCCATTGTGCGAAGGGCCATGGAGACGTAATTGGTCGAAGTTCCTGTGCCGGTGCATGAATCAAATCTCTCTATATCTGACATTGGCGACAAGTCTTGACAAACTCAAGTGCATCTTTTTCAATGGTCGGCCAATAATACCCAAGTCTCATTATCTTTTTGGCTAGGGTAGGACCACTCGAATGAGACCTGCATACAACCTCATGTACTTCGTGTAAGGTTGTGCGTGCTTCGTTAGTGTCGAGACATCGAAGAAGGGTGTTGTCAAAGCTACAACGGTAAAGGGTGTCACTGACGATGATGTACCAGGAAACTTTTTGGATAAAAGACGTTCATTGGTTGTTGGATAGGTTGGGAGGAAGGGTTTGGGACTTGAGATAGTCATAAATGTCTTGATACCATGGAGAATCGGAACCAACAAGTTCACAAACCATCTCTAATTTTGGGATATCATATGTAGGGATCAACAACTGTTCTACCAAAAACTCAAATTATGGCACATTACTTGGGTTGTCTAGGAGAGAGCCAATTGTAGCCATTGCATCTGCTACCTTATTTTGTGCTCCTGGAACTTGTTCAAAAGTCAACATATGAAAATATGTCTGGAAGCTGTCAACCATTCGTTTGGAAGGCATTAATTTCTTGTCCTTGGTGTCATAGTTGTCATTGACTTGGTTGATGACCAGCTGAGAATCTCCATAAACATGAAGTGTCTTGATTTTCCATTTTATGGCCATTCTGAGTCCTATCACAAGTGCCTCGTATTCCCCCACATTATTTGTACATGGGAAAGCTATGCAGAATGACTTAGGGATGGAGTCTCCTTGTGGAGTGATAAACAATATTCCTGCCCCTGAGCCATGATTAGTATGAGACCCATCAAAGTATAGCCTCCAAGGTGACTTAGGTTCTGTATGAAATATGGAATCGTCCAGAAAGTCTGCCACTAATGGGTGATCACTTTGTACAGGTGCATCTGCCAGTTGGTCTGCTATCACTTGTCCCTTTATAGCATTTCGTTCTACATATTGGATGTCATATTCACTCAAGATCATGACCCATTTCACTAGATGACCTGTTAATGTTGCACGACTCAAGAGATATTTCAGGGGGTCAATCTTTGCTACTAGGTGTGTCTGGTGATTCAACATATAATGTCTTAGCTTCTGAGCTGCGAAGACAACTGCTAGACAAGCACATTCAATGGGTGTATAGTTTAGCTCATATCTGACCAGTGTTTGACTAATATAATATATGGCCCTTTCCTTCTCATCATGGTCATTCTATTCCAGTAATGCCCCTAGTGCTGAAGTTGTTGTAGAAATGTATAAAATCAAAGGTTTCCTTTCGATAGGTGGCATTTAAACAGGTGGTGACAATAGATAATCCTTTATTAGTTGAAAGGCCTCTTGACATTTTTCTTTCCACACAAAGGGGATGCCCTTGCGCAGAAGATACTGAAATGGTTGACACTTGTCGGCCAATTGTGCTATGAAGCGTCAGATAGATTGTAACCTTCCTTTTAATGTCCTGAGTTTGCTTATCCCTTTTGGAGGAGGCATGTCTAATATTGCTTTCACTTTGGATGGATCGACCTCAATACCTCTTCGAGAAACTATGTATCCCAAAAGTTTGCTAGATGTTACACCAAAGACACATTTCTTCGGATTCAGGCGGACCTTATATTCTTCCAGTCTCTTGAAGATTTTTTCTAACACGTTCAAGTGGTCTTTTCGTGTCAAAGATTTAGCCAAAAGGTCATCTACATAATCTTCCATTATCTTGTGCATCATGTTGTGGAATATTTTTGTCATAGCTTGATGATACATGGCACCTGCATTCTTAAGACCAAAAGGCATGACATTCCAGCAGTATGTACCCCAAGGACAAGTGAATGTTGTTTTATGTTGATCTTTAGGGGCTATGCAAATCTGATTATAGCCTGAGAAACCATCCATGAGGGACACCATCTCTTATCCTGCCGTGAGGTCGACTATGATATCTATGTTTGGCAACGAAAAGTCATCATTTGGACATGCTTTGTTCAAGTCTCTGAAGTTTATGTAGACGCATATATGACCATTTGGTTTTGTGACTGGTACAAGATTGGATATCCATTCAACATTTTCAATAGAGTGTATGAATCTTATGTCTAGCAGTTTCTTGAGTTCAACTTTGACTAACAGGGCGATATGAGGATGCATTTTATGCAGCTTTTGTTTTACTTGCTTGGTGTCTGGAAGTAGTGGAAAATGGTGTAAGACCAATTCTGGATCCAACCTAGGCATATCGGCATATGACCTTGCAAAATTAATTTTCTCTTCTTCTATCAAGGATGCCGCAAAGAGGACCATTTTAGGATCTTCTGCTGTAGATATGTTTACTTCCATGGTGTCCTCTATGAGCATTGCTGATTTCTCTTGAGTCATGGGAAGAAAGTCCAGTCCTCCATCTTTGGGTGCCTTGGAGAGGTTTTCACTTGCAGATACATCCTTTATTTTTACTTTTTTATCGTCAGAAGGTGCCTTTCAGTTTTCACCTAAAGACGTTTCATTTTTTGTTTTATTTTTATTTTTCATTTTGCGACTAGAGGATAGAGCAGTCTCCCCGAAGTAAGCTACACAATCTAGGTCACTAGTGAATCCAACCTTGTGATCACCACTGGGTATGCTCTCACGTAGTCCCATAAATTATGCAATGGCCTCATCATTCTAAAATATGTCCATGATTGGTGGGCCTTGTTGGTCCCAATCGATTAGTTGTGGGTAGACTAAGGTGATACCATCATTAGTATTGGTGAATTGTGGAGAGGACACATAAAGCATGTAGATGGATTTAGAGATGTTGAAAATGAAGTTGTCATCATCCAATTCCCAATCAGATTCTATCCAATATTCTCCTTCACTTGAATCATACTCATTGTCAAAATAAGGGACAAAAGGACTATCATTATGGTCGGTAGTGTCGTGTGACAACTCAAATGAATCCAGATTATGGTCATTAAGTTCATATGGTTGGGCAGATAGGTTAGGTGTATAGCTAATACGACTGGAAGATGATTTAGGTTTGTCATTGTTCCTTGGGTCAAAGAGCTTATCCAAATTTTCTTGTTTCCTTGGGATCTTTGGATTGTCAGTTGTGTCAATTTTAAATGTTTTCCAAAATCTTTGTTCAGATGCAAGTTCTCTAGGTTCAAGGAACAAGTCATCAAGGAAATAGTCACTTAAGGATCGTTGGGAGCCAAATTCCCATTCATGGGAGTTAGTTTCAGTAAGGGATTCCTCAATAGTCTTGACACTTTCCGAAGCATTCACGTTCTCACTCAAAATTCCATTGGTACGTCAATCCTCATTTTCAGTTAGACCATACCCTAACCCAAGATAATTTGGTCTATAGGTTTTCTTCGTCCATTTTTATGTCTTCCAAGGCCACTAATTCCATCGTAGCCTTTTTCCTTTAGCATGTCATATCCTTTGCCATATATGTTAACTGGTAATGGGGGTGAGTCTTCCATTTCTTTATAAAGCCATCCTGTTATGTCGGCAATGTCTTCGTTGTTCACGTCTCCCCATTTTATGAAAATTGTTTTTGGCGGCACCTTAAAAATTTCTTTAGGTTCCATTCTAAAACACGATTGACCATAGACCTTAAGAGACTTGGGTATTGTTGTGATACTATATGCCATATTTAGTTTGAATTCTCCACAACCTAGGTCTTGGATCTTGACATTGGACTTAGCCTCAAGAAGTGAGGAAGATGATGGCATGGCAGAGGATGTGGAGGGAGTGGACGTGGATGATGATGCGAGTGTGGACGAGTCAATGAATTTGGAAAAAGAGGAACAAGGAGCCTCTCGGTTGATGGGCACTTGATGTTCAGAAATACCCCTTAGGTTGGTATAATACTGAAAGGGATCGGGGTCTCCATAAATGGTGATTTCTGTGCCATCAAAGGGAAATTTCAGGCATTGGTGGTAGGTGGATGGAACAACTTTTAGGGTACAAATCCAAGGTCGTCCGAGTAAGATGTTCAAGGGTAATTCAAGATCCAGGACTTGGCAAGTTGTGTCTACAATGACTAGCCCAACTCTGATGGGAAGAGTGATGACACCTCGAGAGGAACATTCTTCATCATCATATGCTTTTATGACTATGCTCTTTGTTGTGTCTATGCAAGCATCAAAAAATCCTAGAGCCTTAACCAGTTTTAAGGAGCATATATTCATTCCTGCTCTGCCATCTACTAAAACTCGTCTGACCTTGTGTTTATGGATGAAAACCTCAATGTGTAACTCATCATTATGGTTTGAATTTGGTGATGAATAATCTTGGTATGAAAATGTTACATGATGGGGTGTAGTGAGATAACCCACCATGGCCTCAAATTGGTTGACATCAATGTCTTGCGAGACAGAGGAATCTTGCAAGGTTTTGTCAAGTATAGCCTTATGCGTAGGAGAAATTGGAAGCAACTCAAGTATGGATATTTGTGTAGGGGTTTTTCCTAGTTGATCAATAAGGTTAAACTGACTCTTGGGTTGGGACTGCTTTGCAGATAGGCTTAATTGTGGTTGTTTTGCGGATGGACCAGGTATTGTATTTTTTGGTTGCCAAGGGGGTGGACCAGCTATGGTGATTTTTTCGCTTCGAGTAGTGGCATTGCATTTAGGTGCTCTTTTGATAGTGATGGTATTGATATATTTGTCATTGGTTTGGATATTATTAATGGTGGTTCCTCCTGAATAATTGAATGTAGCGCGAGCGTAATTGGCTTGATTATTATTAGTCTTGGAACTTGATGTGGAGGCCTTATTAGAACCATGGTCTTGTAGTGGGTTTTTGTGAATAGTATGGTCTGCATTTGATGCAAATTGTGGCCCACCCAATTCAATTGTGTGATTTTCAATTGAGATCTTGCACAATGTTTCTTAGTTGCTGACAAGAGGATGTCTTATGCCCTTTAGCTCGATGGTGATCACAGAAAGCGTTGTCATCCCACCATGATGGTTTAAACTGTCCTAGGTCATATGGCTTAGGGTCCTCAAGTGTGATGAGACCGTTTTGAAGGAGCTTCTTAAGGACATCCTCAATTGGCTCTCCCAAGTGGCGTATGTTCGTCTTTTCAAAAATTGTCTTGTATGGGGGGTTTGTCCTTGACTTTGACTGTTTTGACAGTTTTGGTTATTGTCGGGGGTGTCAGTATTGTTGTTGGTTTGTTTTGTGGCTGAGCTCCTTTAAGAGTAAGCACTAGTCCCATCGTGCTTACAACCTTGGCATCAACAATGCCATCATTGGTAACATGTTTATTTTTGACCCAATACTTATTTTTTTCTGTGAATGAGTTTGCATTTGTGTTCTTAGGACCATATTTTAGTTCTCCTTTAGCAATGAGATCTTTCTAAATTGGACACCCTTTTTGACTAGGTCTGTGAAGGTTGTGCAACAATGGACTTGCAATCCATATTTCAATGGGCCTAGGAGTTTTTGAACAAACATGTCGACCTTTTATTTTTCATGTATTTCAATGTGGCAATGACTTGATAGACTTCTCCATCTCTGGAAGAATGGGATAAAAGTTTCACCAACAACTTCTTGTGTAAGAGTGCATAAGCTAGTGATGGAGGTGTCCATGTCAATGTTATATGCATAATTTTTCACAAATTTTTCTTTAAGTTCATCCCATGTTTTTATCCCTTTCAAAGTGGAGAACCATTCAAGTGCAGGTCCTGTAAGACTCTTAGAGAAAAGTCTCATCAAGTAAGTTTGTTCATAGGCAATGCCCATACAGTTGGTCATGAATTCTTGAACATGTTCAACAAGACTCGTCTTGCCCTTATGTTTGGTGAAGTTTGGTGCCACATATCCAGGAGGGAATGGTGACATGTACATATTTGTGTCAAAAGGATATAAGCATAGGTCATATGATATGTGTGACTTCTTGTCGGCCATTTGAATATTTTCTATTGTCTTTTGTAAGTGAGCTACTTGAGCTGGCAAGGCATCAATTATAGGATTATTTGTTGCATCACACATGGGAGTGATAGGTATACCATGGGTCCCCATTTGTTGAGATGAGATGCATGGCATGTTTTTTTGTGGGATGTATTGGTGCGAGATGTATGATGTGTTTTGGTTTTCATGTTGGTGGTATTGAAAGTTTGGATTAGGGACTTGTTGATGGGTGTGAATATGTGATGAATATGTCAGAATGTGCCCTCCAGCCATTTGAGTAGAAATTTGTGGAATATGTTGAACATGAATATTTTGGTGTCC
This sequence comes from Sequoia sempervirens, assembly GCA_007258455.2. Classification (NCBI taxonomy): domain Eukaryota; kingdom Viridiplantae; phylum Streptophyta; class Pinopsida; order Cupressales; family Cupressaceae; genus Sequoia; species Sequoia sempervirens. The sequence goes on along the minus strand of VDFB02358134.1, from coordinate 136,600,798 downwards.
CAATGATGCCATGTGATGTGTATTCTGATTGCCTTGTCCAAATTGTTGAAATTGTCCATGGGGAATGTTCATGTTTTTACCTTGGGAAGGATTGGTATTAAGTTGTGATGATGTGTTAATGTTTGGTTGTGGTCCTCGAATAAAGACATGTCGTTTACTTCCTCTGAAGGGGTTGAATGAGGTACCAATGAAAGGATTTGATGATGATGCACCCATGGCACTAGATGAAGCTCCAAATGAAGGATTTGAAGAGCTTTCCCCCATTGATGAGGACCCAAAGGTGGCTCCAACTGATTGTGACGATATTGTTGACATTGTTGGCATTGATTGTGACATGGCTTGTGACATGGTTGGTGTCCCTCCAACAGATGTTGCATTGATTGAATTGGAATCGTTTTGATTGGTTGTGTCATTGGAGGTAGTATTAATGGTACTTGTGGCAATTTGTGAGGTAGCACCAACAAAAGAATTGCTTATATTGTTTTGAGGTTGACTAGTGTTGGGAAAATTGTTTGTATTGTTGACATTATGATCGGGTGATGTTGGTCTCAAAGTGTTAACGTTAAAGCCTCATGTAAATTTATCACCTTGACTTAGAAGTATGGCCAAATATTTGTCTCTATCGTGTAAAACCATTTCTTCCACAGAGGTCGCTTCCAGATTTTGGGCTGCGGCTTCTAGGTCTTCCTAAAATATTTGTCCATGTTCATCCCTATGTATGAATGGTTCAAAGGGATTATGTGATGAGGATGGCATATTCATGTTGCTGAAAGGATTGATGAAAGATGTGTCTTGGTTCATGCTTTGACTCATGTCATTGGAAAATATGTAAGTGTTGTTGTCTTGTCCAAAATTAGCCATTTGTCTTCTTTTTCTTTGAAGCCTAGTCTCAACCATATAAGGAATTGCTCAAATTAGGAAAAGGATGAAGATGCCAACTAAGTGACACTATGTTTTTGGATTTTTTTCTTGATAATAAGGAATGCAATATGATAATTTTGTCTAAAGGAAATGACTAATGTCAAAGGATAATGAGGCCTAATATGACAAGTTATGACACTAAATCTTTTGTATTTTTGGAATAAAAGGATGTCAATGCAAGGTAATAATGACGTTTGCCTAAGGAAAATGACTAATGTAAGATGATGAGGTTGTCAAGAAAATATGTCAAATTTCAAGGCAACAATGAGGACTAATATGGAAATGTTGACTAAGGAAATGATCAATGCCAAGTCTAGATGCCAAATGGGGACTTAGATGGAAGTTATGACAATATTTTTGGATTTTTTTTAAGGATAAGATATGCAAGGTGAGGACTAAAATGACTTGAATGTCTAAAGTGTGTCAATGCCAAGGTCTAGATGATTTGGAAGAAGGTTGCTCAACCACCCTAAGCTTGATCTATGTCTCAATTTTGGAATATCAAAGGACTAAATGACAAGGACAAGATGACTAAGTGAATTTTCCTAACTAGAATTTTGAGTTGGAAAGGTCTCACTAAAGGACAATGACTAAAGAAGATAATGATGACTAAGTCCAATGATAACCTAGTTTTGAAGACCAAGATTTTGCTAAGTGAGGTAAGGTTTCCTATTCCAAAATTTGAAAATGAAATTAGGATGCAAGGACTGGTTTATGACTAAAAATGAAAGTGGTGAAGCCTAAAGATGAAGCTAAAATTTGTAAAGATGAACCTATGGTAAAATGCAAACTAAAGATGCAAATGGTGAAGAATTTGAGCAATTTCTGAGCTAGTTTTTGACAGTCTTCTGGAAAAAGATGTTTGATGACAGTTTGGCCAGATTTGAATTTGTTTTCTGGTCTGTGACAGAGTTTTTTTTTTTTCTAGGCAAATGCATCGTTTTAGGTCACAAATGTGTCGTAGTGTGGAAAATGCGGCTCAACTTTAGCGAATGCAATACTACAGAAATAAAATGTGACTCAGTAAGGCGATTGTGGGTTTCTACAAAGAAAATGCAGTTTGATACAGATAAATGCATCTCCAGGAATGGCAAATGCATTTTAGCAGAGCAACTGCATTGCATGAAATGTCAAATGTGGCACAGGAAAATAGATGCGTTTCAGAAAGCATAAATGAGCTATGGCAATGCAACTCAAAAAGATTCAAATGCGGCTTAGCCAGACACATGTGGTTCAGAAAGCAAAAAATGCATTGCAATAGAGTGAATGCGGTGTAGTAAGCATCAAATGCATTTCAACAAAGCAAATGTGTTGCAAAGTACAACAAATGCATTGCAGCCATAATGAATACCTAGTTTGTTTGCAAGTTTGACCAAAATTTGAAGTTGTCTCAAGTTGAACGTGTGTTTCCAAATTTGTTTAATGATGTAGTTTGTTTAAATGTCTATGAAAACACTTGACAAACACAATATTTTGTCTTTGATTCAAGCACAATGAAGACAAACACAATCCTAGTTTAGGAAAGGACAATATTCGCTAGATTCCACGTGTGTTTCCCGAATCACACTTATTCTTAGCGTGTGAATCCAAAAGCTTAGCTGCACATGCTCCCCCTTACATTGCACTCACTTCTCAGGCCAACCAAGCTTCCAACCCCCATAAATCTCCCATGGTAGGTTGATCACCTCTACTAAGAATTGCGAGAATGTGGATGCCTTCACAATGATCGTTGCTACGCTAGAAAATAGAGGGATTTTAGCTACTACACAAAGGAGTTTAGTTCGGGACCTCCGTTCGAGTGGCCATACATGGGGCAAAGATTAAGCTCTGTTAAAGGAGGAATTCCAGCCTGAAGAGGTTACGCTCAATAGGGTTTTGGGGAATCTTACTTTGTCTGTATGACACATCCACACTCGTAATCATAGGCTTTCCCTTAGGATTCACATTTATATACCAGTTGGGGGTAGCTCGGCCAAAGAGCTCCGTTTTTGGTTTGAGTCACCTTGGGGTGAGTACTTTTTCCCAGCAAGGAAGGCCCAATTTCTAGAGTCAATAACCATTTCTCTTACACCCAGGATCACACAAGCGCGCAAGGGGAGAGGATACTTTGATTATTGAATCGGGGTAAACAAAAAATAAGATGGGTCTAGTTTTCTGATCACCTAGTTTGCACAAGGTGAGAGCATAATCACCTACCACCTTCAAGCACAATCAAACAAAGGACAAGGAAATTTATTTTTAATGCACCAATTGAATTATTTTCTAATCTAAAAAAAAAGAACAAACACAATGTTTTCAAAGTAATAGCCTTGGACAATCAAACCTACAAAACCACTAGTTAGTAATTTCAAAGGGATGTCTTGGACCCATGAAGGACTCAAAGCCACATGCTGCAACAAGTCATTAGTAACCAGAAAATTTCTAACCTAACAGATTGTAGAAAGGAAAAACATATTGCAAAAAGAAATAAAGACAAATCTGAAAAAACCCAAGAGAAAAAGTTTACCAGACGAGTGCATCATAGCAGAGCGATTGTGTCGCTCCATACAACAAATGCAACTTGGTTATGTGTACTGGAATTTGACAGATGAATGCGGTAACCTACAAGTCAAATGCATTGCAGCCAAGCAAATGCGTCGCTTTGCAAGTCGTATGTGTCACAGTAGAGCGTATGTGGCTTTGTAAGGAGCAAATGTGTCACGAAATAATGGATACGTTGTTCTGTAGAGAAAATGCATCGCGGCCATACCTGTACCTACAAAATAGAAAAATGTCGTACGAAAAAACAAAAAATGATTGATTTCATGTTGGGTTCACCAATGTAACTAAGGGAATTTTCCTAGGGTTAGCAGATTAATGCAAAACATAAAAACCCAAAGCAATAATGAAGTGCAAAGGAAAAACATGAAAACAAAATGAAGTGATCTCACCAAATGTCCTCATTCTCCATGGCTGACCTCCATTATACCTTCTCAACTTGCTGAAAATGTGATGTTGCCCTCAATTTTTTGATGAGCAATCTAATGACAATGACAAGTCCTAAGCAAATGTTGAAGGATTTGAGTGATTATATGCAATACTATGCTATTATGCAACTAGTAAGCATCTAAACTATGTCTAAATTATGCCAAATGAGATGTAAATATGCCTATGACAAAATGACAAGAGTGCAAGAATATGAGATTGCCTAAGATTGCAAGAGCATGAAGTTGCAAGATGACATGAGATGACAAAATGAGACCAAAATTGCCATTTTATAGAAAATGCAATTTTGAGTGAATGGCCAAGATTAAAAGTTTGACAAGTGCCCTAGAATCAATGGACAAGATTCAATTTGACAACCCACAATTAGGGTTAAGGCAACATTAGGGAAAATTTTAAATGAATGGACAAGATTGCTTTTTAGAAAACCAAATCAAGGGTTGACAATGCATGTGACAAGAGATAAGATTGGCACAAAAAAATAGGTGACTGGAAAATCAAATAATAATAGAAATTACTTGATTTTTGGAGGAAAAAGACTATTTTGAATTAAAAAATAATTTTAATTCAAAAGGTGGGGGTCACATGATAGTAAATAATTAATTTGAATTATTCACTAAAAAGAGGGAAATTAGAAAATAGGACCATTTTAAATAAATAATTTTATTTAAAATGAGGGAAATGTCAAGGTGGCAATAATTAAATAAATTAAAGAATTTATTTAATTATAAGAAGACTTTTAAGCATTAACGACATATTAATTAGGAAGAAATTAGTGGACAAGAATAATTAAATAAATTAAGAAATTTATTTAATTATAGGAAGACATTAGACAATTAGTGACACATTAAATAAATAAATAGAATTATTTATTTAATAATCATGAAGAATAAATGACATGAATTAATTAAATAATTATGAATTATTTAATCAATAGTCGAAAGTGGACCAATTACATAATTAAAATGTCTTAATTATGCTAGGAAGAAAGAGTGAAAATAGAGCTTGCAAGCCTAGGTCATTTTTATGTGTCTACAAGTATAATTGGGAGTGTAAGGCATTTGAAGCCTACCCCATGAATGTAAGTGAAGAAGAATACAAAGGATTCTTAGGGTGTTGAGAGAGACTATGAGAGAATTTGTAATGCAGGTCTAAAGTTTGGATGGTGTACAAAAGCAGTTAAAGCTTGTCATCATTAATAAAACGGTTCCTCATTGAGAAGTGGACCCGAAGACATAGCCCAAACATATGGGTGAAATTCATTATCAAATTTCTCATTCTCTCTCTCTATTCTTTCTATGTTTCCTTTAGGTATTTTAATTTCTTCTTTGAGCTCTTATTTATGATATTCAAGTAATCAGTTAATGTTTTCATTAATTTGTGAACTCAATTATGTAATCTCAAAGGTTAAATAAACATAACCACACAATTCTATTTGTGATCAGGATAAATGTGTAAATTAGAATTAAGTGCAAATTATTTTGTAAAACTTTTAATTTTAGATCATAGGGTCTCGAGCTGAAAATCTAAATGGGATCCCTTCTAGTAATGGTGTCCCAATTGACCTTCTAGAAGCTGGATCCCATTTGGTAGTGGTATTTATTAAAAAAAATAAAATTTGTAGGCACCGAAAAATGCCCTAAGTCTACGAGCGTCATTTTTCTTGGTCGTCGTCTTCCGATAATTAAATAATTTTTAATTATTAAATTAATTCACTTTCTAATCTTTATTCTATCCTGATCAATTAAATAAATCAATTGCATCACTAATATCCCCCTTTCTTCAATAATTAAATGAATTATTATGTATTTAATTATCTTACGTCTCATCTTTCGTCTATGGTTAAATAATAATAATTTATTTATTTAACTATTCACTCCCTCTTTTAATTCTTCTATCGTTAAATAATTGTCAAAATTATTTAATTGTCAATGTGTCTCTTGTATTAAATAATTAAATCAATTTAATTATTTAATAACTCTTTTCACATTTCCTCTCATTTAATTATAATAGTTATGCAAATTATTTTAATTGAATCTCCACTTGTCCATTTCTTTTTTTTCTCAAATAAATAATTCAAACGAATTATTTATTTTCCACTTGGTCAAATATTCCTGTCTCATGAATTAATTATTTGTCAATTTTTAATTCATCTTTTTCCTTCACTTGCTCATTAATCTCTATCATAGTCGTCTTCATCATAGTCGTCAGCGTCATAACCATCAATAGTCCACCTCTTTTTGGTGCATCAATCCTCCATCGTTGATTTTAGCATCTTTCTAGAAGCTTAATCTCAACCGTCCGTTCGAATGGATGTCTATAAAAGCAATCCTCCTCCATTTTTTCCTTAACAACCATATTTCTCCAACTTTCTACTTACTATTTGCAGGTTATTGCACAACTTCAACAACAAATCTAAGGACAATATTGGAAAAATAAGAAATAGGAGAGACAAGAGAAGGAATCAACTGCAATGGCAAGTGTCTTTATTTGAATGCTTTCATTTTTATTCCTTATTTGTTTGTGTTATCTTGTTTTAGATAAGTTTTTTAGCTTAGAAGTGTTGTGGCTGTCACTTTATCTAGGCTAGAGTGTTTTCCCCCATCTTACATTGGTGAACGTGATGTGAAAATAAAATTTTGTAAGCTTTTGTACAACTTTCTTTTTGTTTTTGTAGGTTTCTAGTACGAAATGACACATTTGCTCAAAATAGTGAAGTATTTGATAGGAAACGACACATTTGATGAAAATAATGACACATCTGTGGAAGGAAACAATATGAGGGAAAATTTGAGTTTAAAATCATGATGCAATTGTTCTGGTGTGACACAACACAACACATTTGCTAAAAAGAACGACACAACTGCCTACTCGGTATAAACTTTCAATTTTTAGTTTGTTTTTTGTTTTTCTTTTGGATTTTCGAATAGGTTAGGTTTTTTGTGTGCTAACTTTATGCTTTTAGCGTGTAGCTATGGAGTTAAGGAGTTCCCAAAACTGTTTCTTTTGAAACAACTAAAAAAATTGAGCTCTTTCATTTCATTTTTAAGCAATTTTTCTTTTGTTGTTTTCCAACTACAACTTGCATCAAGATCATAAAGGCTAAAAAGAATCTGTATTTTTCACTCATAAGGTTTTAAAAAGAACAACAATATGCATATTTCACTCATGGGAATTAAAATGAACTTGCATATAATGTCATTGGTTTAAAATTCACAAGTGTCTTCAAATCATAAGCAAGGGTAAAATCTACAACTGTATTTCGTGTTTGGTGATTTGTAAGTGTCATAGAGTGCGTATGCTCTCCTCTCACGCCATTCGGCCATCTTGAGTGACCAAAATCATTTCTTTGGAATTTGTGTAATCATACCACATATTTGGATTTGGTGCTTAAAATGAACCCCATGCAAGTGTGATGAAAAGGCACAAAGTATGCTTCTCTCCTTTCGCTTGATGTGATTTGGGATGATCAGAAATAAGTGCACATCCTCGCTATTGTTTACCTTTTATTAGAGGGCTTGCCACCCCGATTTGAAAGGTGGGAACAACCCAAGTGGTAACAAATCTAAGGCCAAGCTCTTCTAAGCCACTATAAATAAATGTGCTGATGTGTCATACTGACAAGTGCCACCCTCAGTAGCCTCGTGAGCTATGTTAAAATCCTTGCTTAGGGAAAGGACTGTGAGGTCTCTTGAATTGTCATAATCTTGAGCTAATATTGCCACATGTATGGCCATTTTGAATGGATGCCCTTACTAAAAGCCAATTTGTGTTATTTTCAAAAAACCCTTTAATACACTCATTGATCACAGGAGGTCGAACCTTTGAAGGTGCCCCATGTCTTCACTGAGCATGTGTAGAGATATGAATTCCTCCTTGGGGGAATGGGACTTGGTGAGCCTGAGAAGTGAGTGTCATGGAGGGGAGCCAATTCCAAGTCTCTAGCTATTTGCCTTGTTCAAGTGGCTGGAGAAATCCAAGTGGGGATATCAACCAGTGGTTTCCTTTCCAACCATAGGGTTTTTGCATTGTTTTCTATGTGTGTTTCATTTTATCAAACGTTTTCACATCCAAAACCAGACTAAAATCAAGTGCTTGACATTGTTTTTTGTGTTTGCCAATCAAACTTCATAAAAAATAGTCAAAATCCATTCAAAAACTAGGTTTGAAACCTTCAAATTTTCAAAAGCATCAATTTGTGAACCACAATTATAAAAACCATACTCGCAACTGATGCTTTGCACCGCAACTAATCACTGGAAAACCACAATTATCATCCTAAATTACACTTGCAAAAAATAGACTTGCAACTGATATTTTGAGTCATGCCTGATAATTGGAAAACCACATCTGTTACACTGAGTCACATTTGCAGAAAATAGAGTTGCAATTGATACTTTGAACCACAATTGAACTCTAGAAACCCGCAAAATGAAACGACACATTTGTAGAAAACAATGCCACAATTGTCTAATAAATAGAAACTCTCAAAATCTTTGTCCAAAATTTGATCAACTCATTTTACAATGACCTTTGACTATTAAACCAAAGACTTGCAAGCTTTACTAGTTCATTCTAGCATTTCCATTTAGGAATACATTGCATTATAGGTTACCTTCTCTCATCCTTTGCATTGCATAAATTAACCTTAGACCTGTAGGTTGCATTTATACCTTTAGATTTTGAACATAGGAAGACTATTAAGCTTTTGGAAAATCATTGGTTGCACATTCTATTTTTCATTGACCTTAATCCTTAATATTATCAATCTTTGTCATTATCACCTTTATCAAATTTGAGTCTTAAGCTTGTGCCCTAGCCTTGAATCAACCTTGTCAAAATTATCCTCTCAATTACCACGAAGGTCAATGACACTTGGGATTGTTACCTTGGGCTCACATTAGCTTGATTTCCATCCTTTATTTGAAATTTTAGGATTCCCTTGCATTACCTTGATCTCATTTAGACTCATATTACATCCCTTTGATCATAGCTTTTATCATCATCTTTCCAATCTTTGACCTTGAACCTAGATTGTACTTTGCACCTTTATCCCAAAAATACAAAAAATAGTTCATTTTCACCTTAGCCTTAGCATCATATAATTTCCCTTAATTTATCAATTAGTCAACCTTTCATATCCTTTTTCACCCATTAGTCTCATTATCCTTGCATCCTTGTATTCAAGAAAATCCAAAAAGCATAGTTTAGTTTCACCACCATCTTGCATTATACTCCAACTTGCAAAAGTGTCACATGGTTGAAACAAGGTCATGAACCAAAAGAAAGGACATGGATTTTTCAAGTGACCCTTTTCATGACATTACCCTTGGGATAAACTCAAATCACTCCACACCTCCAAGAGACCAAACCAACACATGGGAAAACCTAAGCCTAGAAGAATTCAACAAGAAATTGAAAGAGCTTATCAAGACCCAAGAATTTTAAGCATGGTTGATAAACTTGTTAGTGCTTCCCCTAATAGATTCTTCTACACACTAGCTAAAAATGGTGCGAAATTACCTCAGGGCTTTGACGTATCAACCATTGTAGAAGAATAAACCAAAAATCCATTTGCACTTGGCATGCCCTCATCACAACAAATGACAAACATACCCCTTGGGACAACTACACACATGACTACAACTAGCAAACACATACCAAGCATCTCAATAGTTGGAAACAAGGTAACCCATAGCACTACACAAGGACAAAGCTTCACATTTGGAAGTTCCTCAAATTCCATGGGTAAGACCTTTACAAATCCCCTTTTTCAAAACACAAATCAAGGTTCTATGTCACAGGTCCCACACCTTTGATTCAAAATACAAAAAAGGATCCTATACCCACACTTCAAAGCACAAATCAAGGTTCCTTATTTCAATTTCAAAGCACACCTTCATTAAGTCAACATCCACCAAATAAACCTAGAAAGGTTCACATTGTCTCACGAAGGGTACCAAATCAAAACAATAATCAAGGATCTATTCCATCACTCCAAAACACTATTCAAGGGCCCCTTCCATCATTCTAAAATTCTACTCAAGGAACCATTCCTTCATTTAAAAATACCAATCAAGGACTTGTTGTGCCCCTAGCAAACATTCCCCGTTCGGAACAGGGACCCTCTCTTTCCTTCGCCTCGCTGGGTCACTTTTGTTGCCACCTCATTTTGTGTGCCCCTTGTTTGGTGTTCAAAATGGTCAGTGAGCTTTAGGGAAGTCATCTCGAGTTGATCATTTTTTTCCCCATCAAATTTTCAAGGTTATGAGTCTTTGCAGAATCCCACTAGCTATTTACCTTAGCTCTTCAAACCTAGCGTCCTTGGAGCCCATAGGGCCCACCCCGTTGGGATGCCCCTCTCGGGTTTCTGTTGCCTCGCGACTATCACAAACGACCTTCCTCTGATGGCTCTCCACTAGCCGGGACCCGCAGGATCGTTCGTCGTTTCCCTGATTGTTAACTTTTGAATGGCTATTGTCTGATGTCATTCCACCCATCGAAACCCAAACCCTCCAACGTCATTTGTCTATCATCGAACTACCGAACGACCATTGGTCAACTGCCGCCCGCCTGTCAGATCCTAATGCTCCTGCTGTCGTTTTCAAATAACGGCTCACCAACCTGTCGTACCCGCATTTATGAGGTGTATTTAATGAGGGAATGTATATAAATAGTAGACTCTGAGCTGCCATTTTCATTCGCCAGTTTGCTTAGAACGAGTCAAAGAACCATCTTACAACGCCGCCCTCGAGCCTGACGGGTGCCGCAGCTGATTCAACGCATTCACTAGTTGATTTTCTGCCTCCTTCATCAGATTCTTGAGGTGAGTTTTCCGTCTCGTGCCTTGCTTCATGTTTTTTCTATTCTATGATTTCTTGCAAAACTGATGAATTTAAAAGAAGAAACTCATGAACTAGGTAGAGAAAACCCAGGAACACAAAACCCATGTGCTCAAATCATGAAAAACCCTCAAAATTGACCAACACAATGACCACAGAACCTTGACTCCTTGACGTCATTCTTCAACTAGAGCGTTCACACTCTGCGGGCCCGTGACCTCCCATTGCTGCTAGTAGCCTTCGAAACGAAGTTAAAATATGCAAAGGAAAATCTCTCTATTGAGTCTGCTATTGCGGGAGGACCCCGTGCCTTCGCCGTCCAAAACTTGGTCAAAAAACTCACAAGCTAAAATGGGGTCATCGAAGCCATTCAGGTCCACCCTTGCAAGATTTTGTCTGCGGGGCGCCGCTCATGATTTTCCGTTCCAAACGACTTTCGGATCCCAGATTTCTGGGGGCCAAACCTTGCTTGTCCAATTGCCCTATGGTTAAACTCATGCGAAATATTAAGTCACTATCTGTCTTGGACTACGCCTTGCGGGCTTTTGCCGGCGGAATTCCATCGACATTTCGCCGCCCCAGACGACTTTCGCACAACGTCCTTCTGAATTTTGGAACCCAACCTTGCCTTGGCCACCAGATTCTCCAAGCAATTAATGAAGTAAACATGACGACCTCATCTCTTCCTGAACCTGATCTGGTGGGTTGCTCCCATCGGATTGTCGTGAGACATCCGCTGTCTCGAACGACAATCACTTGATGTCCTCCCGTCCATACCAACCCGAGATGCCTGAACTACAAGCGAGTAATGCCATTTCCCTTCGGAGTCTCGGATCCTGTTTGGCAGAACTCCACCCACGGGACGCCATCTTGCCAGAGTCGTTCTCAACGGCAGAATCCAAACAACAAAGCTTCCTCCTGGTACCAATTGCTCAAAAGGTGATCTTAACGCCCTTAAATCTTCAAAGTGACTTAGACCCACATGCCAAAATGGGGCATCCTCCCTGGTGGACCCCACAAACTGCCTAAATCTGAAGGTGGGTCGAGACAAGCGGGCCACCGTTCCCTAATTGTCGTCCCTCTTGTAGCTTCCCCAAACTGCCATCAGCCCAGGGAAGTCTGACCCCCGAGACCCGAATTGTTGAAACTCCCTCCTGCAAAATGATAACGTCAATCTGAAAGATATGTTAGATTTCTTGAAGGATGTATTATCCAATCTAACGTCGTTTTGCAGGGATTTGGCTAACTTTCCCATATTTTCAGGCTTGAATGTGCTCACCTCTCTTTCACCCGCAAAATATATGGAATCAGGTGCAAGGCCTTCAGGAGTGGCCATGGAGAAGGACAAAGGGAAGAAAACAACCAAAGCACCTCGCGAGAAAGACTACAAAGACCAAATGAAATATAAGTTCCAAGGGGAACCTCTTAACTCTAAAGTCACCTCAACCTGGAGGGAGGTCTCTGACACAAACATCAGACATGTAGACATCGATGAATTCAAGTAGAGAGCCTAAATCAACCCTACAACTAAAAGTGTGAGAAGGATCGAAAGTAGTGGGTTAGCCAAAGCTGCAAGCTTCCCTCTCACTCTTATTGCCCTTGAGCTAGTGATGGCCTGTAGGGAGGCATATCATCCAGAGACCAGAACCATTGTGGATAGAGATGTAAATGTTTTGGTTGACATGTCTGCTAAGTCAATAATAAAGACTTTTCATATCCCTACCTTCGAAGAGATGGAGGAAGCATCTATAGAGGATGGAAAGGCGATGTGGGGAAAAGACCCTCTTAAATGCAAAAGGCTTATCAACCAATACTGGTTGAAAGAAAAGAGGGGCAACATAGCTAAGGTGCCCCAAGAGCTCTTCCACAATGAATTTTACGAGGACTACCATGACTTGTTGACCTTGATGAGTAGAGTCATGGGCCTACCAACTACAGCCTATTCCCAGGATTGGATGGTATATTTCATAGAAGAGATACTTCGAGGTAAAACTAAGTTCTATTGGGCATGAATAATTAGTGATTGCTTCCACGAGCAATTTATGGCTGTAAGAAGACCTCGTGCTTCTATATGACATCCTACTTGGTCTATTCACTGGCTGACCAGACATAATACAAAGGTATTTTCAGGGCTCTTGATGAGGAACCAGGCAAGGAGCTAAAAGTATATGATAGGTACCCTCAATTGCAATTCAAGAACTTCAAGAGGGATTACTGCAGAGTTAATGACACTTTCATAGGTCACATCATCAGACTGCTCGGGGGTGACTTCAAAAGAAGATTCTGCCACAGTGCCAATGCCTTCCTCAAACAGTTTGCCTTCTTATTCATTCAATATCCAAAGTTCACCTACGTCTGAGTTGAAGACTTTTCAGAGAAACCGTACAAGCTACCCCGGTATCCAAACGACCGGATAATATTATTAGAACTTTCTCGACAGCTGTGGCATGCGCACACCCTTATGAGCAACAAGCATAAGGTTGTGATTCCTTATCCCCTCTCCTTCAGCCAAGGCTTATATGAACTCCACACATCCTAGTGTGCCGAAAATTTAGACAAAGAGCTCGTGGAGTATCACTTGAGGTTCCACATTGCCCGACCGCGAATGGACCCTTATGGTAAGTTGAAGAAGATGGTCACGGTTGAATACACCCATCAGCATAGTGTTGAAAATTTTTGGGCCAACTTCAAGGATGATAATGAAGTGTGAATGAGGCACTACATGCAAATGACTGTGTATTTGTAAAGAGGGTCAACCTATTCCCAATGCCAAACTAGGTAGTGGAGGATGAGAATACATTAATGGATCCTCGATACAATGCAGTTGCCAACTTGCCACTACCACTGATTGATTGGGATGAGCAAGAGGTTGATGACCTCGATATTCTGACCAAGCTTGTCGAGGCTAGAACAAAGGAATGGATTGATGGGAAAATTTCCCAATTAAAGCAACAAGGGGTCACTCTGACCTACGAGAAGCTTGAAGAAGAACCTGCAAGCAAGATGGATAGTGGGAAAACTACTGCCCCAACAAAAGAAGCTTCTCAATCCCCTCCAGTCACTAGGTTGAGAAAAGGAAAAGAGATGGATGAAGGACATTCTAAACCTCGTGTATACTCGAGGAAGCCTTAGAGGGTGAATCCTCCAAAAGGCAAAGGACATCAGGTAGTCTTGATACCATCCAAGAAGACCTCTCCATGAAGGGGAGGAAGTAGAGGCTGAGTAGTCAAAGTCTCCACCTACTGCCTCCACCCTTGCAACCACTGCTTCCACCCATGTTGCTACTGTTTCTGCCTCCTAGGAAATGGTTGCTACTTCCCCGCTTGCAATGGATGTCTCTATCCACCTTGCTTCCACTCCGCCCACGACACAAGTAATGGTAATAGATTCTTCCTCTGCCACCACCTCTCTGATTTCCTCTGCCTCCATGTCTCTAACCACTTCTATTCCCCTAGAAACAACAACAATACCAATGCCTGCACTCTCACTTCCAAAGGCCTTCTCCCGACATATGTAGAATGTCCCCATAGAGTTGTCGAGGACTAAGACCTTAGAGGGTGAAATCACTCCAAAAGGCAAAGGACATTCAAGGACTAGTCTTGATCACCATCCAATGAAGACTCCTCTCGACATGACAGGGTGAGGAAGTAGAGGCTGAGTGAGTCAAAGTCTCCATCCTACTTGACCTCTCACCATGAGTCTTGACAACTCACTGCTGTCTCACCCATGTTGCTACTAAGGTTTCTGTCTCAGCTCTCTTGGAAAAAATGCAACTCTTGGACATCGAACCCTTGCCAAAAGACTTGTTTCGATATGACTTCGAATATTAGAAGTCTTTCCGACATCATTGGGGTCATCAGTTCGGTGTGACTCTTGGCAAACATGTCTCTATCCACCTTGCTTCCACTCCGCCCACGACACAAGTAATGGTAATAGATTCTTCCTCTGCCACCACCTCTCTGATTTCCTCCTGCCTCCATGTCTCTAAGCCACTTGCAAATATTCCCCTAGACAAACAACGAACAATGACCAATGCCGAATGCACTCTCAACTTCCAAAGGCCATTCTCCCGTACATATGTAACAGAGAAGCTGCCATGAGGCCGAAACCCAATAGAGATTGAATCAGTTGAGTGTATACTAGGGTATTGAGTACCAAGAAATGTACGACTAGTATCCAGAATGAACAAGATGTAATCTTTGAAGAGGCTATGAGCCTGAATTTGTATTGTAACCTTTCTGTTGCTGAATTACAATGGATTGATCTTTGGAGTGTGGGGTTTTTTATCTGAAAGGATTTTCCCCACGTAAATCTTTGTGTTCTGATTTTCTATTTCATCTTTCATGTCTGTTGGTTTGTGTAGTAGAATTTGTTAATGCTTGTTGTTGAATTTACATGTGTTTCTCTCAGATGGATCAATGTAGGAAATAAACTATGTCTGTTCCGCATTTGGACATAGTTGTCCGTGTCTTTGAGGTAACCTAATCGAAATTGAAAGTTACCAAAGGCAATACTGTATGGAGGATAGATGCGCTCCTAGATTTCCTTATAGAAAAATATCCGAGTTGGAGAGATGAGAGAAGGAGGCCACAAAGGGGATTGAGGAGGAGGCAGATGATTACCATGAGCATCCCAAGTTCCAGCACCTACCAATTGATGAAGTGGTGCACGAAGGTGAAGAAACAAAATCCTCTAAGAGTGATGGAGAAGATGCTAGTACCAAATATATTGTGGAGACCTTTGATGCAGACCTCGAGGAGGAGTTAGCTCGACAGTTGAAGAATGTTGGAGAGGAAGAAGAAAGGTAGCCTTTCAAGGAAGAAAAGGAATCAAGTGACAAAATGGAGGACACTAAACCTCCAACTGGGGAGCATGATGAAATCCCCAAACATGGTGAAGAAATACCTCTCTCAAAAGAGCAAGAAGAGAAAGAAAAGAAAGAACAGGAAGATGTTCCACCTCAACGCGAGGGAGAGGAAAGTAAAGAAGAGGATAAATCCCAAGAAGAAGAGGCTAAAACCCACGAAAGCCTAGGAACGGAGCAACCTGAAGAACATGTGCATGAAGAAGAAGAAGAAGAAGAAGAAGAAAAGAAAACTGCCAACGGGGAAGACAACCCCAAAGAGCATACAAGCGCCAAGTCTCCATAAAAGGAGACTGTATTTATTCATGATTCATATAAAGAAGAAGAAGAAAGGATCAAGCAAGAGACTCCAGGGAGTAAGGTGATGGAGATTGAACACACCCATGAAGAAGAGCATGCTCGTGAATCACCAAGGGGAGAATCTTAGATGCCTGAATGGCTTGAGAAACAACTAGAGAAGAAAGCTCCTACCCCAAAGGATCCAAGAGCAAGGCTAGAGGCCATCTTGGCCCAAGCCTAGATTAGCACCAAGAAAGAAAAGAAACCTAAGGTCATATCTCAGCTGACCATGGATGCCTTTGGATCTAGAATCATGCAAATAGCCACATCGGTGGTGAGAGAAGAAGGAATAAGTTACAACATCTCCACCATTGACTTAGGGATGACTACTAGAGAGCAAAAAATTGATCACCTCCAAGGGTCCGTCGCCACTATTGTGCATCAGATGTGCAAGGATAATATTTCAAAGGAGGAACTAAAGGCACAAGTGGCTGATTTGACAACATATATTCAACAATGGTCATTAGCAGAAGAGCTTCCCACCACATCCTCGACGCCACCAAAATTACTGTCCAAGGACCATATTGATCAGCTTGAGAAGAGAAAGAATTGGAAAAAGGCCACAGAGGATTGGTTCAGATAGGTTGTCTACAACAGGAACATGGACATCAACCATGTGGTCAGGACAACCAACAAATTCTTAGAGTTGCAGAGTATTCGAGGGAATAAGGAAGTTCTACACCGATTTCCCTGAATTATATAGGATTACATACCCCAAGCTTGAGGCCATCCTCAAGGTACCTGAGGGATCCTGGGAAAAGGAATTTGCTATGGATGAAGGTGAACATTGGCTTGTAGAAACATGGAAGCTAGGCCTAGACCACAGAAAAGAGGTGTTGGAACGAGTACTCCATGAGGTGGAGATTGAGATTGATTGGATCAAGGAAGTCCAGGTTGTTTGTGAAGATTACATAAAGTTGATGACAGACTTTGATGTGCCCATTGTTGAGTTAGATCCAGAAAAGATAAAGCCCTACTTTCACAAGAAAATTAAAAATGGGACTGTGGATGCACTAACGCCTGATTTCATTAGTTTTGCTGCTCGAGCCTTCTCTCAGTCCAAGCAGGTGATTAAGAATGCGCAAAAATTTGACAAGGACTAGGATACCGTCACAAACAAATAAGGGAGGCTGAATTTCTAGGTGATCCAATATGATATCTTGGAATTAAACAAGCTCCAGGCGTTGATTGGAAAGTTTGTGGAGAACGCCACCATGAAGAGAAATGAAGGAATTCTTGTGATTGATGATGAATTCCTCATAGTGTAGCTACAACAAAAGGGAAATCAGCAAAAGACAAAATTGTTACAGTGCTGCCACAAGAAGACAAAATAGGGAAAAGACAAGGAATGTATTTTAAATTGTAATATATTTGGGGGTAGGTGAAACCCTATTTTGTAGTGAATCTTGGCCACATAATGCAAATCAATCTTGGCCATTCATTTTGCTTTTGGAACACTATAAATATGGGATCTCCTTTCATTTTCAAGAGAGAGTTGAGTTGTTGTAAAGGCATACTGCAAAAATTTTAATAGAAGTTGATTGGATTTTGGTGGACTCTTGAGTTTTTATTGCATGTTACATGGTTCTTCTCCCATAGTTAATTAACTTGAAGTAGATTTACTTTGCTTTGTTTTTCTTCATGTTTAGTTTTCTTTAGTAGATTAGATAATGTTGTTCATTGGTTTTGAAGCATTCTGCTACGTGTTGGAAACCTTTATGGTCCATACTTTTTACTATTTATTGATGGTAGATAGTTGTGTAAATTTAGTCTAGACTTAAATTGAAAGTTGCTCTAAAATTCCATTGTTTGTTCATGCTTATGGTGAATAAATGATTGAATATCTGCAGTCCTTAGAAGCTTGCACAAATTTCATTAGATTGTGATATAATCTGGTTAAGTGAAATTCTATTTTTAGGAAGGTTGTCCGCAGTAGAATCCTCCATGATCAATGTTCACTGTTAAATTTCAGATCCAGGAACCTTCTCTCTTCCCTACCATTTTTCCTTTATTTTATAATTAACCTATGCTAAGTTTCATTGCACATTGTCAAGCCAAATCTTAAGTTGAAATAGGAGTTTAGGACTACTATTTGAACCTGCAGCAATTGCACACTAACTACCCCATCTTAGGAACTCCATTTCAAGATCCAACTTTCCTCCAGCTTAACTCTGTAAGTCTTCCTTGTGATTACCAACAAAATTACATTGAAATAACTGAGAAATTCCAAGCTTGTCAAGACGTGACACCTGAGAGACCTTGGAGTAACGTTCAACAACTTGTTGTTGGAGATTTCCTTTCAAGAGAGGTAGTGTGCCTATGCATTACCTATGTTGAGAAGGTGCCAAAAACACCCATCAACAAGACCTACACCTTCATGTCAAAATGTCAATCAAGGGCCTACACCTTCATCTCAAAATGTCAATCAAGGACCTACACCTTCATGTCAAAACATCAATCAAGGGCCTATGCCTTCATTTCAAAACATCAATCAAGGGCCTATACCACCATTTCAAAATTTTAATCAAGGATCAAATTTTCAAAACTGAGGCACAAATCAAGGGTCTACACCTCAATTCTAAAACACCATACCACATGCAAACATGACCTTTGGAACAAACCTAAATTCCAATTTCATCCCAAATCATAACAACACACATCAACATGGCCACCAAGGTCCCATGTCATAAAGCATCAATCCTAATTCAAATCCAACATATGACCTTAATACCAACATCATGACACCAATCCAAAACAATGCAACACCATCTCTTGCAGACACTTTGCTACAACAAGTGTAGGCCCTCCAACAACAAATGAAAAACATACAATTGGGACCGACAAGAAGACCTATTCCATGGAGAAATTGTGCATGCCACCCTTTCCCCCTCATTTCACAACACCACCTTTTCCCAAGTATAAGGGGACACTGGATCAAATAGAGCATATTTGAGAATTCAACACATCATGTATGGAAGTCTCATATGATCCTACCTATTTAATGAGACTATTCCCGTGAAGCCTTATGGGGCCAACTCTAGATTGGTTTTCACACCTTCCTCCAGGAATTAGAACATGTGTTGAACTGGGCAACAAATTCATCAATCATTTTTCCTTCAACATTAAAAATGATGTCACCCTTGCAACATTGAGCACAACCAAACAAGAAGAAGCAGAATCACTTACCTTGTTTTACTAGAGATGGCAAGGTTTGGCTAGCAAGTTCCCTTGTCACATTCTTGAAAAATAATTGGTCAGCATGTTTGTGGAAAACCTTAATGGGGAATTGATGAGTCGAATTCAAATCCAGTGTTGCACAACCTTTGTTGAGATTCTTGAGAAGGGTGTCCTTATTGAGAAATGTCTTATCACAAAGGAACTAGCCAAGGTACACAAGGAGAACCCAAAACCCAACAATGACAAAAGCAAGTACTGGTCCCAAAACAAGAATGTCACAAATGACAGAGTTGTTGATGCCAAACTGATAACCAAAGGTCCAACCATTCATCTTAAAGGTCCTCCCTCATCAAATGCACCCAATACATCAAACACCCAACCACAAGATAAAAAATAAACACTAAATGCATTCCAAAATAATCAACAACGAAGAGGTCCTCCCCATCCTAAAAGAACATACACTCAATTAGGTGAACCCATCAAATCAGTCCTCAAACAAATTTTGTAGTCTAATGTAATCTCACTACCAAACACCAAAAACTATGAACCCTCATTTATCAAACCTAATTGGTGGAAAGAAGATGAATACTATGAATACCACCATGGAAAAGGACACAAAACAGCTAGATGTTGGACACTCAAGAACATTATTCAAGACCTTATTGAAAATGGAACCATATCAGTAGGAGATTCACAAGGCAAAACCAATGTTGATCATACCATATTCAAGACTCCCTTGCAAGAAAATGACAAAGGAAAAGCCTCCAGTTCAGGGAACAATAATAATGCCAATTATGTCATCATCAAGCATGATTACATCACTATTATCCTTAGTCTGAGACCCTTTGATGATCACATTGCCACTATTACCATAAACAAGCCAAGTTCAAAATGTGTTGTTACCATCTATCGAACTTAGATAACTATTCTAGGACCTCCTTCTAATTCACAACAAAAAATTCAATATAATCTCCTAGATCAGTTAGGAAAAACCCCCCACAAATTTCTATTTTGGAGCTCCTTCGCATATCCCATAGCACAAAGCTATCCTTAAAAAATAATTACAAGAAGCATCCATCCCCACTAACCTAGATGCTAATGAATTTCAGGCCATGGTTGGATACCTAGCTATGCCGCACCATGTCACCTTCTTTGAGAAAGACTTTTCCGCACCAAAGTTTGATCATAACAACCCCTTACACCTTGAAGTATGCGTTAATAAACACAAGATCAAACGAGTCCTAGTAGATGGTGGAGTAGGTCTTAATATTTGCTAAGTAAAATTGGTGAAAGCATTAGGATACTCTAAAAATTGTAATCAAAGCTTATGATGATGTTGAGTGTTCATTCAAAGGTGTGATTTCACTTCCTATGAGAGTTGGCCCTGCAATACAGAACATAGTATTTCATGTCTTGGATCTGGATTTGCATTAAAATATTCTCCTTGGCCGCCCATGGATTCATGCCATGAGGGCTATTCTGTCCACCTACCACCAATGCCTCAAATTCCCATACAATGACACTGAAATCACTATTCCATGTGACCTTGATCCTTTTTTAGTAATGTTCAAACCTAAAAGGAATTGTTGAACGTCAAGTTCCCACTAATTGAGAGGCCTCACCTTCCACTTTATCCACCATTCCATCTCACTACATTGATCCATCCACTATTGTCAAATCATCCACTCAATTCATCACACCTTTCATGCCCAAGATCCAGATCCAGGACAAAGGATGCAGATAATACAATATGAAGAGTCTCTTTTTCATTGGAAAATGACCTAAATCACCAAAGTCCTATGGAAAACTACATCCTATGCAGCCTAAAGTTACCATCCATAATCCCCCTACCACCTTCACTAAATGGGGGGAACTTTCCAAAGAATCTTTAGATGATCATATCCTCACGTGGCTGTATAAAGAAGAGGACACTAAAACTAAGAAATTGCCAATTGAACAGTATCCAAAAGGGTTCCAAATAATGAAGCGACAAGGATATAATGGACACAGTGGTCCTGGCCTAAACAAACAAGGAATGTTGGAACCCTTACAACCTCCTAAATTACTAAAGAATCAAGGGTTAGGGTTTGTACTAGTAAAAGTGACTATCTGGGGTATTGGGTTACCTTCAAGTGAGGTTGCTAATGCTTCAGATGAGATCGAGACATATGAGGACCCTTGGGATTATGATGCCAAATCCAATGAATATGAATGGGATTCCCTATCCTCCACTACTTTCATGGACCTTGATAAACTATTTGGAGTATTTTACGAGCCTCCCATTGAAAAATAATTCAATCAAATGCTTACAATTAATGCCCCGCCAAGCCTGCCAAGTCCCCGTCTAAAAGTCCCTTTAAATAGAGAAGAGTGGATCAAACACTTTTGGGAAACCATTGATTCTACCTCTTAGGAACCTGATGAATCTACTTCCATCTTTACTCTATCAACCTACACCATGACTCTTGACAGTAACCATGATGGCTTACCCCTTGTCTATCCTCAACTCATAGATTGGGATCGACAGGAACCACCATGTTTGGACACTTTCAAGAACGATGAAGCAATCACTAAGTTCATGGGACTTCATGAAGGAATACCAAGTGGGGATCATAAGGTTGGATTTTCTATAGAACTCAATTATACAACATTCTTTGGCGAGGTCATGCTTTGTCTCACCTTATTCTTCTTCTTTTTAAAGTTCTAGTTTCATTTTGATTCTCAGCTCTAATGTTGTATTACACATTTATAATAGAAACTAGATATGCTCTATTTTTTATTATATTGAAAGGAAATCGTACTAGTTAAGTAGAGTAATCACATTGAAAGGTAAAGTAAATCATACTTAGTTTATCATTAGGTATAGTTTATTTTACACTTCAACTATATGCTTATCTAAGTAAAAATAAAAATAATAGGTCTTCAGGTGCAAATCGAAAGGCACCTGCTGACTGTGAAAAAGTAAAATAAAGGATGTATTTGAGGGTGAAAACCTCTTTGAGGTGCCCGAGGATGGAGGACTGAACTGTCTCCCTATAGACCGAGAGATATCACCGTTGCTTATAGAAGAGATAAAGGAAGTAAACATTGATACACAAGACAATTCTAGAATCATACAATTGGAAACATCTTTGACCATCAAGGAAAATCTTGAATTTATAGCATTCTTTTCAGAAAGAAAAGTCAATTTCACATGGTCATATGCTGATATGCCTAGATTGGATCCCGAACTTGTTCTGCATCACCTACCATTGTTACCAAATTCCAAACCATACAAACAAAAGTTAAGAAAAATGCACCCCCAGATTGCACTCCTTGTCAAGGTGGAATTGAAGAAACTATTGGATGTTGGGTCCATTCGCTTGATTGCTTATGCAGATTGGATATCAAACCTTGTTCCTATCACCAAACCAAATGGTCAAATTAGTGTATCTACATATTTCAGAGATCTCAATAAAGCTTGTCCTAAAGATGCTTTTCCTTTACCAAACATTGACATCATAGTAGACCTTACCGATGGATATGAAATGCTATCACTTATGGATGTATTCTCAGGTTATAATCAGATAAGAATCACTACTGAAGATCAATCGAAGACCACTTTCACATGCAATTGGGGAAATTTTTGTTGGAATGTCATTCCATTTGGGATTAAAAATGCTAGAGCTACCTATCAGAGAGCCATGATTACCATCTTTCACGATTATATGCACGTACTAATGGAAGACTATGTTGATGACCTTCTCTCAAAATCTCTAGAATGTAGTGGTTACCTAGCAGTATTGGACAAGATCATCACATGACTTGAAAAGTACCAACTCAGGCTAAATCCAAAGAAATGTGTTTTCGGGGTCTAATCATGCAAAATCCTAGGATATATTATCTCTCACAGAGGAATAGAAGTTGATCCTACCAAAATAAAAGCTATCTTGGACATGCCATCGCCAACTAATATCAGTCAATTGAGAAAATTACAAGGAATACTTCAATCAATCCGTAGGTTCATTGCTCAGCTAGTAGACATGATCCATCTGTTTCAACATCTCTTAAGGAAAGGAATTCACTTCAATTGGATAGAGAATTTTCAAGAAGCATTTGATCATATCAAGAATTATATATTGACTCCACTAGTTCTTATGCCTTCGATTGATGGAAGACATTTGATACTATATGTGATAGCAACTAGATCAGCACTGGGGGCATTGTTAGCATAGAATGACAATGATGGTAAAGAACGAGAAATTTATTATATCAATCACACCTTAGTTAGATATGAGTTGAATTATATCCCTATTGAATGAGTATGTCTAGCAGTGGTATTTTCAACACAGAAATTGAGACACTACATGCTAAATCACAAGACAAAACTAATTGCCAAAATTGATCCTCTAAAATACCTTCTCAGTAAAGCAGCTCTAACAAGAAGACTAGCTAAGTGGGTTATGATCCTAAGTGAGTATGGAATTAAGTACATTGACCAAAAAGAAATAAAACGAAAAGTGATAGCTAACCAACTCGTAGATGCACCAGTAAAAGCATATCATCCTATGATATCCGATTTCCCAGATGAATCAATCTTTGTCATAGAAACACCAACAACATGGAAGTTGTATTTCGATGGATCTTACACAAGTCATGGTTCAGGAGCTGGTATTTTTTTTATCACACCTCAAGGATATTCCATTCCCAAATCATTCTGAATAGCATTTCCATGCACAGACAACATAGCTAAGTATGAAGCATTATTGACAGGACTTCAAATGGCAATAAAATGGAAAATTAAGGAACTTCAAGTCTATGGTGATTCTCAGTTAGTGATTAAGAAAATTAATGATGATTATGACACCAAGGATGAGAAATTGATGCCCTACAATCACATGGTTGATAGTTTTAGACTGTACTTTGATAACATTAAATTTGAGTAGATACTGAGAATCCAGAACAAAGTAGTTGACACAATGGCTACAATTGGATCTCTCTTGGACATTCCTAACAATGCTTTACAATATGAGTTCTTGGTAGAACAACTGTTGATCCCTACGTTCGATGTCCTCGAAACCAAACTTGTGTGTGAACTTGTTGGTCTTGAATCCCCTTGGTATAAAGACATCTTCAACTACTTGCATGACCAAATTATCCCTCCTGACTTGTCCCCCAACCAATGAAAAACCTTCATCTGACAAGCATCCAAATATGTCATCATCAGAGATACTCTTTATCATCATAGCCTAGATAGTACCCTCCTCCGATGTCTCAACTCAAATGAAGCACAAACAACCTTACAAGAGGTACACCATGGTATATGTGGAGCTCACTCTGCTAGTCCAACCTTAGCTAAAAAGTTCATGATGATGGGATATTATTGGCCTACCATGGAATGTGATACCTATCACTTTGTGAAGAAATGTCACCAATGTCAGATTCATGGAGATCTTATACACACACCAGCTCAAGAACTACAATTGCTTACTTTGTCGTGGCCATTTTCTCAATGGGGACTCAACCTCATAGGAAGGATCCATCCCACCTCTACTAATGGACATAAATTTATCCTTGTTGCTACTGAATACTTTACAAAATGGATCAAAGCCATCCCATTGACTTACATTACTGCAAAGCAGATAGCCAAGTTCATCCTAAATTACATCATTTGCTGCTATGGTATCCCACAATCCATCATTACATATAATGGTCACCCTTTTAAAAACCAGGATGTCTGTGAGATTTGTGAAAATTTTCATATCCAACATCATTTTTCTACTCCATATTACCCCCAAGGTAATGGCCAAGCTGAGGCATCTAATAAGACTATCCTAAAAATCTTAAAGAAGACTATCAATGAAGTTGGTCGTGACTGGCACCTACAACTTAATCCCACTTTATGGGCCTACCGTACCATTGTCTACACTCCTACAAGAGCCACACCATATTCCCTTGTCTATGGATTTGAATCCATACTTCCTATAGAGGTCGAGTTACCATCCCTATGAGTCTCTATGCAAGATTGATTGATTAAGAAGAATATTGTGTATCCCGTCTGCAGGAGCTAGAGTTACTGGACAAAAAAAGATAGAATGCTTTGACACATTTGCAAGCATACCAGAATCACCTTCGAAACAGTTACAATAAGAAAGTTTGACCTAGAAGCTTTGACATTGGTGACTTAGTCCTGAAAGAAAATCTAAAGAATCAAGCAGAATGAGAGAAGCCCATAAAGTTTGAACCTAATTGGTTGGGCCCTTACATCATCATAGAACCATATGGATCCAGTTCTTATTAGCTCTCTACTCCTGAAGGAGAACCATTGTTTGAACTTATCAACAACATGCAGCTTTGTAAGTACTACACTTGATTCTCAAAGTATGCCCTTAAAAGGTCAAAAAAATACAAAAATAAAATAAAAAAAATAGTCACCTTGATGAAAACTTGGCAAATAGGCATCTTGGTGACAATAAAAAAAATGAAAAAAATGAAAAGAAAAGTAAAGAGAAATAATTCTTCCAAAAGTGAAAACCACTTCGGTGGTGCTTTGGATAAGTACCATGGTGAAAACTTGGCAAAAAAGCGCCTGTAGTCAGTCTATGCTCCTTCGTCTACTATCACTCCATCTGGTCTTCCATCCTTCCAATAATCCATTCGCACATGTCACTCACTCATAATAAAGCTTCGTCATCCTTTCCATGCCCTGATAACCACCGACATTTAGCATCTTTTGCCTTCATGATCATCCTTTGCATTCGCCGCTTCCCCTCAAGAATAATACAATGATCCTATACCTAATTGGGGGAAATTCCTCAACCTACGTCTTCATGGGAAAATAACACATGGTATCATCCTTTTTAAATCATCAAAAATCCAAAAACAAAATCATAAAACATCAAAATCCAAAAAAATCATAAAACATCAAAAATCCAAAACTCCAAAAAACAGAGTCCGAGTTTGAGTTAGTTTGTGTTAGTAGGGTCGAACTACATTGTCTCTGCGCATTTTCTACGTTGGCAAGGCTCATCTTAAATGAGCCCCTAAGACATTAGGTCAGTCTTTTTAGGTTGTCCAAATAAAATCATGACTCAGTCTTTTATCAAAGAAAGAAAAGTCAAGTCATGCCGAACTACGAGGTCTTTGTTTGTATAATGTAGGCAAGGCCATCAATCGATGAGCCCCAAAGGCTACCTAGGTCAGTCCTTTAGGGTTTGTCGAGTCTGGTCATGTTTCTTGATCCACAGATAATCATCATTCAAACCAAATCTCGAATCAATAGGCAAACATAACTAACAAAATATTTCATCTTCAATCAATCAATTATCTTATCGTCAATCAATCAATCTGATCATCAATCTTGTATTGGAATGGGACATAATGTCATTTTTCTCATTCGGTCCTATTACTTGTCTTTTATCAAGATGCATCCTTCTTGAGATTAGACTTTGTCTTTGGTCAACCTGGTCATTCACCTTAAGTAGGATGTGTCTTTCTTGTAGTTAGGTGCTTCATCAACAATGGTCACTTGGTCAACTTTATCAGATGTGTTACTTGCCTCCAACAGGATATGTCTTTCCTGAAAATAGGTGTCATCACATCACTTGGTCATATCAACCAATCTTTGTCAAAAAATCAATCAATCTTGTCATCTTGGTCAATTAATCTCGCCTTAATCAAGATGTTTCCTTCCTAAAACCAAGCGCAATCATTATTAATCAACCTTGTCAACCTTATCAATCAATCTTGTCAATCTTGTCAATCAATCTTTCCTTATTCAGGATGTATCCTTCATGGAACTAGGCACAATCAATCAAATCAATTTTCAACTTATCAATCACTCCTTGTCAACCTATCAATCAAGTTGGTCATTTTGGTCAACCTAATAAATCAACCCAAACCATCTCATCAGTATCATTGGCAAACATTATCTCTATTGGAAAACACTTTGTTGGTTTGGATTTGTCTTATCTTTTTTATTGGTTCTTGGTCATGTTACTAGTTACCTCAAGGATGTCCTATTAACAGATTTAGAGGGACGATGATGGATCACAACCTCTTTTCTTTACTTGTTGTTTGTGGTTTGTCTTGGAAAAAAGACTGGGATAATTGGGTCCTTCATATGAGCCGGGGCATTCCTTGTCTTTTGGCTTTGTCTTTTGACTGCTTGTCTCTCACAAATGGTCACCTTGCACACCTTGTTTTATGTCATACCATGGTGTTTGTGTTCCATTTGTGACAATTTTGATGCTCGATGATGATAAATATAAAAGCATGAAATTTGGTCCCTTGTCATTTCCCGTCTAACTTTCCATCTCCTTTGTCCTTGGTCCTCTTTCGCGCTAATTTCCATCTCTTCCACGCTAACATTTCTTCCATTTGCATCTTGACAAAGTCCTGTGACACACAAAAACATCTTGCATACATAATCATGTTAGACAACATCATAGAAGGCATCATCATCATGTTAAGCTACATATGTTTGCATAGGAAAACACAAAAACATAGAGATCATCCACATAGAATTAACATTATATTGCATCATATTATAACAATTCATGACGTTGCATTGTACATTGCATCATAACTCATTTCCATCCATCATATTGCATAGCATTACATTCCACATCACATTACATTCCATACACATTACATCACATTAATAATATGGCATATCATATCATACATCACATTTCGCATTTACCATTCTCAATCATTACATTTTACATTATCACATAAACATTCCATCTCATCAATACATTTTCATATCACATTGCATCTATCAAATTAGGTCATCCATGCTGCATTTATCATCCACACATATCATAAGGGGCATAAACATTCATAAAAAAATCATAAAAGAATAATCATAAAGCATATCAAACCATCACATCATCATATAGAATGCATCAATAAACATCATAATCACAACATAAATATCCATAACATAGCATGTCATCATCATATACATAAAAGCATAAACATATAACAATGTATATCATCAACCGCCACCAAAAATAATATCATATATATCGTTCAAAAAATAACTATCATGGGTACAATGTCAAGATGTATCATGTCCAATAAGAATGGAGCTCGTAGACTCGATAATCAAAATATTAGTGTCCATCTAACATGAAAAATAAAAAAGGAGGCCCTAGCCCAAACTGCCCTAATCCCCTATCCTTGGGACATCCCTGTCCTCCTTGCATGGTGACTCTCTAGACCTGTGCTTTGTGGTAGGAGGCCTATCATATGGGGTGGCCCATCTAGCATCTGATGTCTCCCCCTTAGACCTGCTTTGTGTACACTTACTATGTGTCTTGCTACATGACCTGCCCCATGAGCCATTGTCAATCTTTGAAAAGGAGGGCCCCTTCCTCTTGGGAGGTGTTGGCCTCCTTTAATGGTTTAATAACTAAGCCTTTAGGGCTATGACTTAGAGATTGAACATCTGCACTGAGTAGCTATCTCACTCATCATGAAGGTGTATTTCACTTGTCAACCCAAGGACGTAAACTTGAAATGGGTCAACACTGTATGTGCACTAGGACTTCATTGCAATCATCCATAAAATAGGAAAGAAACAATGCTGGAAATAAAGTGGAGTAAATCAACTTAAACACTGAACATAAATCAGCATCTGCACTAAGCATTAACAACTAGACTGGAAATGAAGGATAGAAATGAAAATATTAGAAAATAGACAAGAAACTACTTTGTTTTCCTTGGCTGCAGGACCAGTCACAAAATGTAATTTCAGTGGCTACAGGAACAAACAGTTGTTGAAATTGAAAATAACTACTGAATAGAAAATAACTTTTAAACTAATAGATGGAATTCTCACCAAGTGGCCCCCCTTGGGTGAGTCTCCTTTACACTAACTCAAATGCAGCAACTCAGAATGTCATATTATTTCTTGAAAGCATAAGTACAACATCTCAACAATAGAACTGTAAAACTGGAAAATGCAAGTACAAACTCAAAATATCCAACTTTATCAAAAGGAGCATCTGACCATTATTTATAGAGAGAAACTATTGACTAACCCCAACTACCTAGGCAGTCAACTTCATCAAAATAGGAGGATGCCACTTATTGAAAGCATAGAAAAAGATGGAGGAAGTTATGCATGTGCTAAATTGGTCAAAACAGACTTGCTTCAATGGGAATCTAGCACAACGCACTCTCTAGATTTGCTCAACAACAAATATTACCATTAAAAAGGTAGTTACATTCTTTTTATTTGAATTAGGAATCTCCCTCCATGAGAGTTTTCCGCTTTGACTTCTTAATGATCAACTTCTTGACTTCTTTATAACTGACCAACTGGCAAGAATTTCTCCCACAAAGCAGGCTTTGTTGACATCAACATTTAGTGGAAACCTGCACAATAGCATTAGCACACACAAAAAAATGTATATCTATAATTACATTAGTAACATTCATTCAACCACTTGTAAATTCAACATAGATAATTCTCATAGCATGATAATGTCATTAAAGTCACAGAGATAAACTTATGCCAAGGTCTATGGTTTTAAGGAAAATATCAACAACCAAGTGTCAAAGTCTATGATAGAAACAAAAAATATGTAATGGACCCTATCAAAATTGAGCCTTTAATTGAGCTCATTAGGAGGTACCACTCTCTCATACAGATCTCTATATTACTGACTAGCCCTGCTAGCTCTGGCATACTCCCGTGCGACCTCCACAACATATCCACTGCATGTAGCCATAAAATCAATCATCCACTAGTCTGTCTATTGTCGGCTAATCACGACTAGGTCTCTCTCCACCTAGAAGGAATCCCTCTCATCCTTAAGGTCATCCCTCTCCACAGTAACAATCCTCAGCTCGGCCTCTAATGCCTGTACACGCACCTGCAGGGTGGCTATCCTTTGGTCTACACTACCCTCATTTGCACGGCCCTCCTCTAGCCCTACCTCCTCGATACCCATAATAATCCTCTCATAGAAGACCCTCTTTACCTCATCCATCTCCTCCTCTCCTACTACCTTAGGCTCATCTTTTCCTCCCTCTCCTCCTGCCTCGACCTCCATAGCCTCTACCTCTGGCTATGCTACCTCTAGTGCGGGCATCTTTGCGTGCTACTCTCCCTCCTACCCTGCCACCTCTATTGCCACCCTCTCCTCTAGCTGATCCTCCTCCATATCCTCCTCCTCCCTGATCAGTCGTAGTTGTCCCATCGCTCATCATGCTCTATCCCTCCTCCTCCTATGATGGTCTCCCCCCATTTGCCTTGTCCATCTCCTCCATCATCTTGTTGTCCTCATCCATTCCCCCGTCCACTGCCTCCTCTCCCTATACCCCTCCGACCCATGTCTCCTCATTGGCCTCTCAGGCCCCTACCTCGGTGCTCTACTGGTGCTGGCTACTGTGGATCTGTCAAAGGTACTGGTATGTGGATCAACTACCGGGCATCATACTCTGCTGTCATACTTGCATCAACATCCCCTCCCCTCCACTCCCAATCTAATTCCTAAAGGGAATCTATCTCCTGCTCTATTGTGGTCACGAAAATCTAAGGTACCCAAGGATGCACCTCTTGCGAGGATCATGCAAACTCTGCCATGCCAACTGCAATACCTTGTCTCTCCCCAAACTATCTTTGAACCCTCTCTGAGATATACATCTCAATGATATGTTGGGTCTGCACTGTGCGCTCAATGAGATACCTATGTTATAGACACCATGGCATGGGATCATCCTCATTGATCCACAAATCACAAGTCCTATATGGCCTCCAAATGAAACTGACCAATGTATCCAAACAATGCCTCTAGTAACCAGTGTCTCCCCACATGTATCTATGTCAAGGCCCCCTGATACATATAAGAATATGGAGCTCCCACTGCCAACTATCAAACCACCAGAGGTTGGAACACTGCTATGTGCTCCCAAGCCCAAACTGTCAGTAAAGTAACCTCATAGCTCATATTCTGGCCTCCCCTGTAGGCGATATCATGCAGCTGGAAATAGAGCATGGCCAATAGACATGGCCCCCTACGTGTACACTATCTCGAAGCAAACCATCGACCCGAGCATCTCTTCCCAACCTACCAGGAAACTATGACCCTTGCAATTGAGAATCATCACTCCTACTATCAATGTGCATAACATGTTGTATCTGTCATATCTCTTTGCCAGGGTCTCCAATCAGATATCGTAACCCTAGATCCCAAGATCTGCATCATCATCACAATCATAATACTCATACAAGGCCTGCAATCCTCAAGCGGGGTCATAGTGTACCCGCTTTCCATGAATCAAAAGATGTAATATCATATACACATCCTCCAGGGTGACTGTCAGCTCCCCTGTCGGCAAATGGAATTTTCTCCTCTTGAAGTGCCACCACTCCACCAATGCTATCAACATGCCCCTATTAGCCCTAATCACAGGCATATAGGTAACATAGAACATACCCAGGTCGAGCAATGCCTGCCTCTCCTCATCGCCCAAACAGGTCTCATAGTCGAAAAACATTTGGTCTCAACTCTCGTGTATAAATCAAAGGTAGACACTCCTGAAATCATCAAGCATACCATTATGTCAATCCAAGATCTTCAGTTGACCTATTGAACCTAAGTTGACCAAGTAAAAATTTCCTAATATGGGGAAAAATTTTAACTAGGCAATTGCATCTCAGTTTTGTCAAATGTGTCACACATTTTTAATCGGCTCACAACTGCGATTTTGTCACTCGCCTCTCACATGTTTCATTTTGTACATCATATGTGTCACAACTTGTCGCTTGTGTCACTCTCATCCGCATATGCGGCTCAAAAAGTCAATTGCATCACACAATTTTCTGCGTTGCACCTCAAACACCCTTGTTCTAGCCCTAATGCAATTGTGTCGCAATGAGATGATTGCAACAAACTGCTTATCATCTGCGTCAAATGTGCATGCAATTGCGTCACAAAATTCTCCAACACAATTTCCTAATAAAATTTCCCCCTATCTAAATGCACAAAAAATGAAAAAATTAAAAGGTGGGCTAGTAGTACATACCGGGGCAGGCGCTCCCTCAAGTCAGTGGTATCTCTGAATGCGGTATGCGCGGTGGGAGGCCTCTTGAATAGGTGACATCTTTGCTGGAAAATCACTCAAAGCTCTAAGAATTTCTAAATTGGAATGCACAAATGATCCTTTTTCAAACTCAAATTTCTATTTATAGGCACCTTTCAATGACTTCGATCTCGAATTGTCTACCTCAAACTCAATTTCGTCTTCACCATTGGATTCCTGGCCATCAACTTATCCTATCAAGACAATTTTCTAATTTTTTTGAAAATTTGTAAAATTTTCTCGAGGGGGCATACCTGTACCCTGACTTTATTAGGGCATCCTTTGATTGAATTTATTTGACACAACGCGATGAACTGCATTATATCAAAGAGGGGCGAAATGTAGACACTGAAAAATGTCCTAAGTTTGTGAGCGTCATTTTTCTTGGTCGTCATCTTCTGATAATTAAATAATTTTAATTATTTGATTATTCTTAATCATATTCCTCTATTAATTAAATAATTTTTAATTATTTAATTAATTCACTTTCTAATCTTTATTCTATCCTGATCAATTAAATAAATTAATTGAGTCGCTAATATCCCCCTTTCTTCAATAATTAAATGAATTATTATTTATTTAATTATCTTGCGTCTCATCTTTCGTCTATGGTTAAATAATAGTTGTTTATTTATTTAACTATTCACTCCCTCTTTTAATTCTTCTATTGTTAAATAATTGTCAAAATTATTTAATTGTCCATGTGTCTCTTGTATTAAATAATTAAATCAATTTAATTATTTAATACCTCTTTTCACATCTCCTCTCATTTAATTATAATAATTATGCAAATTATTTTAATTGAATCTCCACTTGAAAATTTCCTCCTTTTCTCAAATAAATAATTCAAATGAATTATTTATTTTCCACTTGGTCAAATGTTCCTGTCTCATGAATTAATTATTTTTCAATTTTTAATTCATCCATTTCCTCCACTTGCTCATTAATCTCTTTCATAGCCATCTTTGTCATAGCTGTCGACATCATAACCATGAATAGCACACCTCTTTTTGGTGCATCAATCCTCCAACATTGATCTTAGCATCTTTCTAGAAGCTTAATCTCGACCATTTGTTTGAATGGTTGTCTATAAAAGCATCCTTCCTCCTCCATTTTTTCCTTAGCAACCATATTTCTCCAACTTTCTACTTACTATTTGCAGGTTATTGCACAACTTCAACAACAAATCTAAAGGAAATATTGGCAAAACAAGAAATAAGAGAGACAAGAGAAGGAATCAACTACAATGGTGAGTGTCTTTATTTGAATGCTTTCATTTTTATTCCTCATTTTTTTGTGTTCTCTTGTTTTAGATGAGGTTTTTAGCTTAGAAGTATTGTGGCTATCACTTTATCTAGGCTAGAGTGTTTTAACCCTTCTTACAAAATCAACGGCATTTTCACCTACGCAAAGGATCCCAATTGAAGCTCATCAAACAACGACCTCTAGGTAAGTGTCTGACCCCCTCTTTTTGCATTTTTCATAATTTTTTGATTTTTAGATATAAATTTAGGTTTTTGTCTGTATTTTTTCAATGTATATTGAGTTTTTTGTATTTTTATTTACCTATAATAAAAGAAATCAAACAAAAAACATGAAATGAAACCCTTAGATATTGAAATGAAACAAAAAAAATTAACCTTAAATTGAAATCCAACATTAAAATCAACCTTAAATCGTAACCAAACAAAAAAAATTACCTTTTGAAACCTTAAATTGAAATCAAACAAAAAAAAATGCATTTGAAAACCCTAAACTGAAATCAAACAAAAAAATTTGCATTTGAAAACCCTAATTGCTTGAATATTTTGTTGAAAATGGAGGTAATTATGTAGCTTAATACTTTGTAAAACTATGAGATTGTAGATCTAATTAAGTGTTCTTTGTTACAATTTCTTTGTATATGATTATTTGTTTAGATTGATTTTACCATTTGTAGAAGTAGACAGAAGATTGTCGAAGAATAAGACCAGAAGATAGAAGTGACACAACATATACCATGGAGAAAACCTTTCAGGAAAAAACTCCACCACCAAAATCAATAGTGCTTGTATTATTTAACCTTAGAACAAGATTAAAAATAATTCTTTATCAATCCTTGCTTAAGATGCTTCTTTTTCCTTCAACAATTCTTCTTCACAACCTGCAATAAAATATGATAAACTCTCATCAACTTGCTGCAATAAATAGACAATATGAGCCTTGTAAACTCCAAAGAGTTTACAATTACAAAGCACAATGCTTATCTCAGAAAACCCATGCCTATTCTTTGCAAGTAGAGTTCTACCGTGAAGAACAATGTCAAAACAAGTCCTTCATCCATTTGAGCATCCCAAATTGAAGTCATAACTCAACGTTGATTCCAAAGATATCTTCTAAGCTTATCCTCAAATTTGGCACCCAAGAATGGGCCCACTTAACTCAGCCTTATAAAATATATTATCATGCAAAAGTGTCAACTCCAAGATGCCAATTTGGGCACCGAAGGTGGGTCCAAGTCAATCTTTGTTAACTGAAACATATCTCTCCACCATTCATGCAAATATCATGCATGATTGATCATCCCCACTTAACTGAATGTATTACCTGTTATCTTTCATGCAACTCAAGTCATTATTCATGCATTCCAAGTCAACTAAAATCAACAAGCATTCAACTGAAACTAACTACATGCAACTAAAGATAACTGAACCATAACTGAACTGAACTGAACTGAACTGAATTGAACTGAACTAAACTAAACTAAACTGATACTGAATTGAACTGAACTAAACTCCATGCATGTAAACATCAATCCCTAAGTTTTAGGATCTTTACATGCATTACTGAAGTGTTATCTTTTACTCCAAACAGTTAACTTAACTCAATGTGAGTTCCACCTTCCATGTGGGTGCCCCATGTGCTCCTATTATTTAGGAACTCTTCTTGGACGCCCTCACATGTTCCTATCATTTAAAATTAATTAAAATGTCAATTTACATGTTCATTTCATTCGAATTTAATCTCTTTCCAATCCTAGTGTTGGGGAACACTTTCCAAGGACTTAGGAGATACATGAAATATGTTTAGGATTGTAATTAAATGGCATCCTATTCCCAACATTCTCCCACTTGACATTATACATTGCAATTATTCTAAACAAGGAATCATTATTATAAATCAAGTACAAGACTCAAGGCCAGTGGCCTTCCTGCACCAACTAATCAATCCATGCCAACTTCAAATGCAACCTGCATAGTCATGAAGCTCCAAGCAAATGATTAATACTCAAAACCAAGAGAAATTATTTGTAGGAACTAGTTTTGTAAGATAATCTGAAGCATTAATCAAAGTGTCAACTTTCTCAATTAATACCTTCCCACTCTCAACCATTTCTTGCACAAAGTGATAATGAACATCAACATGCTTAGTACGAGCATGATACATAGGATTTTTGGCTAAACACATAGCACTCTGACTATCACATTCAAGTTTAACTTACTTGCAATTAAAACCAATACCTTTCCCAAGTCTTTGTAACCAAACTGCCTCTTTGGAGGCATGTGAAACCACCGAGTGTGTTGAACTCACATCCAACCAAGGTGTAGGCTTCTCGGTCTTTATTGTTGAAAAAAAATTTCTGACAAGTAACCATTCCAACATATATCTCTTTCTATAAGAGAATTCAAGCCTCACCTATTTCTCCAAGTATCCATGAGGACCTGTAACCAACCAATCCATGCCAAAATCCAAATGCAACATAGCACTATGATGAAGTAATCAAGAAAATGATTAATGTACCCAATACATAAGAGTACACAATATCAATGTGAAAGCTCCAATCATGAATCATGAACATAAACATGACAACATGATCTAACCATCTCCTCTAAGGATATCACATGCATCATAACATACATAAACATCCTAGTCTCAAGAGAACAAGTACCATGCAAAAATCTAAACGTGTATCAAGAGTAAACCATGACATAATAGAAACCACTTTAAACCAAGAAAAAACATATCCCCAATCACATGAAGATAACCTTACCGATGACACATCCACATCACTGCCAACAACTTCCACTGAATCGTGGTACGAGCTACACATGGCATCATGACTACCATCTTCTTCATGAAGATCACTCTTTAACATCAAGCAAAGAGTTATCACTAACATTTTTACATGAAATTATCAATGCATGATTATCATCATCCGAGGATTCCTCTGTAGAAGAATCAAAACTCTTTTTCTTGTTCTTACAATCCTTCTTCACATGTCCCGATTTCCCACAGTTCCAACACTGTACCTTACTTTGTCCTTCAGACTTGCCCTTCCCTTCCTTGTCTCCCTTAGGTTCATTTTTCCCAGGCCTACCTTTTACAAACATGACATCTTGGATTTTTTTTTTAGACTTCCTCCTCATCTCCTCTGATAGGAGAGTAGGAATTATATTTTCCATCTTCGGATTTGCACCACTACCACTGATAGCAAAAATTAGATTTTCCCAAGATTTTGGTAAAGAACAAAGTAACAAAATTCATTTATCCTCATCTTCTAGCTTTACACATACAGATACTAACTAACTTAGAATCAAATTAAAATCATTCAAATGATTTGCAACAAAATCACCATCTTTCATCTTTAAAGAATACAACTTTCTTTTCAGATACAACTTATTAGTAAGACTTTTGGTTTGATATATATCACCTATTCTCTTCCACAACTTATATGCAGTAGTTTCTTCTGAAACATTCAAGAGAACAACATCAACAAGACATAATCTTATGGTCCCTCTTTCCTTCTTATCAATCTTAGCCCAATCCTCATCTAGCATCGTTGTAGGCGACTTTGTCTCATTACCAACAGCTAACCATTGATCTCTCTCTTCAAGGAGATCCTCCATTTTTAGTTTCCACATCTCAAAATTAGATCCATTGAATCTTTCAATATCTAAATGAGAATTAAAACTTATTTTTCCAAAATCAGCAATAAAACAATAATAAAAGCTCTCACTATAGCCAAAAAACCTTCAAAATTTTAAGAGAAAGGTACCCCAAACTCTACCCCAACTGTTAGCTCTGATACCAAATGTTGAAAATGGAGGTAATTATGTAGCTTAATACTTTGTAAAACTATGAGATTGTAGATCTAATTAAGTGTTCTTTGTTACAATTTCTTTGTATATGATTATTTGTTTAGATTCATTTTACCATTTGTAGAAGTAGATAGAAGATTGTAGAAGAATAAGACCAGAAGATAGAAGTGACACAACATATATCGTGGAGAAACCCTTTCGAGAAAAAACTCCACCACCAGAATCAATAGTGCTTGTATTATTTAACCTTAGAACAAGATTACAATAATTTTTTATCAATCCTTGCTTGAGATGCTTCTTTTTCCTTCAACAATTCTTCTTCACAACCTGCAATAAAATTTGATGAACTCTCATCAACTTGCTGCAATAAATAGACAATAATGAGCCTTGCACAATTCTTATTTCACAAAACCCACGCCTATTCTTTGTAAGTAGAGTTCTACCATGAAGAACAATGTCAAAACAAGTCCTTCATCCATTTGGGCATCCCAAACTGAAGTCATAACTCAACATTGATTCTGAAGATATCTTCTAAGCTTATCCTCAAATTTGGCACCCAAGAATGGGCCCACTTAACTCAGCCTTATAAAATATCTTATCATGCAAAAGTGTCAACTCCAAGATGCCAACTTGGGTGCCCAAGGTGGGTCCAATTCAATCTTTGTTAACTGGAACATATCTCTCCACCATTCATGCAAATATCATGCATGATTGATCATCCCCACTTAACTAAATGTATTACCTATTTTTTGTCATGCAACTCAAGTCATAAGTCATGCATTCCAAGTCAATTGAATTCAACTAGCATTCAACTGAAACTAACTACATGCAATTGAAGATAACTGAACCATAACTGAACTGAACTGAACTAAACTAAACTGATATTGAACTGAATTGAACTAAACTAAACTAAATTGAATTAAACTCCATGCATGTAAACATCAATCCCTAAGTTTTAGGATCTTTACATGCATTACTGAAGTGTTATCTTTTACTCCAAACAGTTAACTTAACTCAAGGTGAGTTCCACATTCCATGTGGGTGCCCCATGTTCTCCTATTATTTAGGAACTCTTCTTGGACGCCCTCACATGTTCCTATCATTTAGAATTAATTACAAATGTCAATTTACATGTTCATTTCATTTGAATTTAATCTCTTTCTAATCCTAGTGTTGGGGAACACTTTCCAAGGGCTTAGGAGATACATGAAATATGTTTAAGATTGCAATTAAATGGCATCCTATTCCCAACATATTTGAAAATGGAAAAAATTCATTTGCATTGCTTTATGTTTTAAATCTAATTGCTTGAACATTTCAAAATTGAAAAAATTCATTTGCATTGTCAATATGTTTTAAATTTGTATGCATATTTCAATTTATGGAAATTATATTTCATTTGCATATTAACAAACACTAGTCTCTAACATATTAACATACATATAGTTTTCTACCAGAGTAATCCTTGAACCTTAGGTTTATGATTTAGGTTTAAAAAACTCACTAGGTTCACCTAAAATTTGATGAAATCAATCAATAAAAGTTGAATTTAGACAAAAACATCCTACCTTCTTAGCCAACAATTGAACCATTTTGTCTATTGGCATATGCAAGGAATGTTTTAAAAGCAAATCCAAATGGTGACATCAGTGATCTAGATTCAATAAAAAATTTAAGAATGGTTTCAAATGACTTAAAATTAATCCATATCTACCATGAAACTGGGGTCTATTATTCTAAATAAATTCATGAGTTGAAGCTAAAAGAAAACTAATGAGAAAGAAACCCTTTGGGAGAAGGGAGATAGAGGATTGAATTTTTTCTGTGAAGAAAAAATAGTTTTCTAAATGATTCAATGTCATTGCATAGTGCGAGTATATAATTCAAAGGCTCTGTACATATTTTCCATTCCATCATGAACACTACCTTTTTCACTAACTTGCAAGTCCATTATTCCAAGGGCCACCCAAGCTTCAACATTTTTAGGTTCTATCTAGTCCATTATTTGGAAGGAACTAATGAGAAAGAAACCCTTTGGGAGAAGGGAGATAGAGGATTGAATTATCTTAGGGTAGATTTGTTTCATCCAAGTGTTATCTTAAGTAGATATAAAAGTAAAAATTAAATTAAAAAATCTAGAGAAAATAAAAAATATTTTAAATAAAAGTTATAATTTATATGTCCATGAGTGTGTGTAATAAATATTTAGTATACCTAAATAAAATATTTAATCTATTTGAAATGAAATGTGTTGCACCTCTTCATATAATTATGGTGAGGTTAATTAAATCACTTTCTCCCCCATAAAGAAATAGCTTTCTCCTTCTATAGGTGATTGCATTATAAATACTCTTAAAATTTTAAGTGGTGCCTTGTATCACTCTTGTAAACCCTACACCTACATTGACTCACCTCTCAAGGGTTTTGTTGACCTTGTTCCCAAGAATAATGTAACTAGTTTAGGATCAATGAATCATTTTTCCCTATACTCATGCTTAACAATCCTCAAATTTACTATGGATGATTGCCTTGATCTATAGAAAATCAATCCAACTATGGTCATAGGTTATATTTCCACTCCTTTTATTCATAGACTTCGAAGATGATTAGGGAAGGAATATAAATTACCAATACTAATCAAGTACTCAATAACCAAATTTTAAGATCTAGCTCCAACAACTTGTCAAGACACATTTTGATTTTCTCTAAATATACACATTTCTATAAATTCAAGGGTAGACCATGGAGACTATACTAAATTGTCAAAAGTGAGCTAATTTATATTTGTGTGCTTAATTCTTCGATCATAGAAGTTATCTAAGGAAATATTTAGTCTATTCATAAATTCAAAAATATTCATAAACTAATGTTCTTGCATATGTGATGAATCAAAAATATTGACCCCCTTACTTGCCATCCTATTTGGTCCTAAACCCTAAATTGATGTCTTAAGGGGTCCTAATATGACATTTCTTAAGGGGATCAAATAAGTTCTCAAAATTTGGTGAAAAGGCAACCAAATTTAACAATAATATACATTCAATATTTAGTGATTAAACTATAGCCTATAGCCTTCCCACCTCCCTCTTGTTAGGGGTGTTAAGGCCTCAAAAATTTCAAGAGAGGATTCTCATGATAAGATCGTGCAAGATTATAATATGAATTAGATTTCATGAGAGGTTGGTTAGTCGAAACAAGAGCTATCTCAATCAACTATTCCACAAGAAAATATTGTTCTGTGAAGAAAAAATGGTTTGCTAAATGATTCAATTCCATTGCATAATATGGGTATATAATTGAAAGGATATAAACATCTTTTCCATTCCTTCATGAACACTACCTTTTTCACTAACTTGCAAGTCCATTATTCCAAGGACCACCCAACCTTCAACATTTTCAGGTTCTATCAAGTCCATTATTTGGAAGGAACTCATTTTGGAAGCCTTTTATGTTACAAAATGCAACTAACATTGTAGTTATATCATGAGTAGCTCAACCAATGAAAATTTTATAGAAAATTGTAACCTTTTGAAGACCCTTTAAAATATTAACTTATAGTAAACACATAGAGTTGAGAAAGATAGCGCTTCATGATTTATGGTTTATTTAGTTTGACATTGATGTAAAAAAAATTAGTTAAAGCTAGAAACACTATCTTGAACTTCACCAAATTTTATCCCCTCAATCCATCAAATGTTTTGTCCTAGGACCTTAAACTTCATATATCCCCTTAAGCCTTCCTATTACCCTAAACCCAAAAACCTAAACCCTAAATCCATCATTTTGTCCTAGGAGCTTAATTCATAGATCCCCTTAAGCCATCCTATTACCCCAAACCCTAAACACTAAACTCTAAACCTTAAACCCTAAAGCCATCATTTTGTCTTAGGACCTTAACGAAATTTGGTTCCCTTGGTCAACTTCACCAAATTTTTTTCCCTTAAGCCATGTCATTTTGTCCTAGGACCTTAATTCATAGTTCCCCTTAAGCCATCCTACAAGGGCCCCTTAAGCCATCATAATTTCTCCTAATTTAATGTAATTTTTAATGAGATTTCACATCACATTAACAACTAATTATTTTTTCATTTGTAACATGCCATAGACATAAATGAGCCTTACACATTTTTTCATTTGTATTCAATTAGGTCATTTATATCAAATGGTTTAAGGGGATTTTAAACATGTATCTTAAATTTTGAAATTACAAATATAATGCAGGTTCAATTATTTCTTAGAAATCATGGATCAATTCAATATTGATGATATTTATAATCCACCTCCACACCCTCCATCTCCACCCCCTTCACCTCCACCTCCATCCACTCCACCTCATAACCCCTCACCTCCACCACCTGAATCTGATGGTGCTCGCTTGCAAGCATGATCAAAGTGAATGCTAGATCCATTTAGGATCAAATCAATGCAATTTAGAATGAAGAATGTGTTCCACCACCTTTGAGGCATTTTTCATCTATGATGTAAAATGTTGTTGATGTCATTAGGTCCATGGATGTGGTCTTAGACGAGCATCAACGATGGCTAGAGGAGAGGAGACATTCCTATTTTGAAAAGGAAAACACAAAGAAATGAAGAGATGTAGTAGAGAGCCACAACACTTTATTAAGACAATGATCTTATTTTTTATTGAATAATTTTGCAGTTCACACTGACAATGATCAAATTTTTATAAAGAATTTGACCTTGGATGGAAATTTTATAAAGAATTTGGTTGGATGGATATTTTTTAGTGTTGAATATATGAATATAATAGTATAATGATGAATATAATTGTATAATTTATGACTACTATCACAATGTTAAAGGGGATTAAACCCTAAAGCCATCATTTTTTCCTAGGATAGTTAAGCCATAGATCCGCTTAAAACTATACTTAGGACCCCTTAAAAGCCATCATATATTATTAATTACATCCTTTAAATGTACATTTAAAAAAATAATATATATTTAACTTAATGAAATTTGGTTGCCTTGGGAAACTTCACCAAATTTTTATCCCCTTAAGCCATCATAATTTCTCCTAATTTAATGATATTTTACATCACATTAACAAGTATTTATTTTTTCATTTTTAATATGCCTTAGACATAAATGAGTCTTAGGGATTTTTTAATTTGTATTCAATTAGGTCACATCACATTAATTTTTTTTTGTTTTTCGCTTACATTCCTTAGATATAAATGAGCTTTTTGTGAATATTTTAAGTTTATTTTTTAGTATGTACATGTATTAAATTACATATTTCTAGATCTTAAATTTTGAAATTTCTATGTACACATGGTAAAGTTGAATGATGTATGCATGCATTGTACATCCTATTTTTTATTTTAAACATGTATCTTAAATTTTGAAATTTGTATCTACATGCTCAAGTTGGATCAATGTATGTATGTGTATGTGTATGTGTATGTATATGTATGTATCATATTTAAAAAAAATTGCATGTACATTTAAAATTTAACTATTACTTGTAATTTTGTACTTGTTTGTTAATTTTGTATAATTTAATGCAGGTTCACTTATATATATCATGGATCAAATTCAATATTGATGATATCATTAATCCACCTCCTCAATAGCCTCCACCTCCACCCCATACACCTCCACCTCCCCCTTCACCTCCTCCACCTCATAACATCCCACCTCCACCACCTCTAGGATTTGATGAGGCTCACTTGTGAGCACGAATCAGTGACAATGTTGCATCCATTCAAAATCAAATAAATGTTATGCAAAATGAAGCACTGATTCCACCACATGTGAGGCATTTTGCATCTGTGATGCAAAACATTATTGATTCCATTAGGTCTATTGATGTGGAATTAGATAGGCATCGACAATGGTGGGAGGATATGAGATAATTTTATTTAGATGGTCTCTCTTATAAACAAATTTTGGACCTGAAAATAACAAAAGCCCATCTTGCACCTTTTTTCGTCGACCCTTCCACTCACCAACCCATTCTTGCAAATAATTCTAGAATATCAATGAGGTGGTGCATACATCAAAAAATGACTGCACATTTTTGGGAGCAATGGTGGATGGTATTTAACCATCCACCACACACTAATTTGGAGGTCCCTTTGTATTTTTTGAGAAAATTATATGTAGAGTTTGTTTTGAGGAAAAATCCCAATTATTTTAATT
Source organism: Sequoia sempervirens (assembly GCA_007258455.2). NCBI lineage: Eukaryota > Viridiplantae > Streptophyta > Pinopsida > Cupressales > Cupressaceae > Sequoia > Sequoia sempervirens. The sequence goes on along the minus strand of VDFB02358134.1, from coordinate 136,557,350 downwards.
TTAAATCATTTCAAGGTGTTGGTGGCAGTATGCCACAATAGAGGTTAGGGGCATGGGTTGATCCCTAATGCCCCATGCATGCACAACCTCTTATTTCTCCTCTCGCTCCTACCATTCTTGCACTTGTGCATCATTGTGCAATTATATCTGCATTAGGATCTTTGAGTACGCTCACAAGAAACCTTGATGAGCATACTTCTACAATGGCAACTGGGGAGCCTAGAGACCGCAATGATGGAGAAGCATTATATGGAGTTGGTCCTAGTACCACTCCACGAGTGTCGACACCCCATGTATGTACTAGTTGTCATCAACTATGCTATGGACCTAATTAGGCAACACCTAGTTTGGGTGGACATGGAGATTCTGGTGGAGAATCTAGTCGCATTAGTTCATACGTTGATTTTATTACTGCAGAGCATCACCTTGCAGACAATGCAACACAAGTATAAATATGCATGTACATGTTGAATTTATAAGAATTTTAATGAACATATATATCAAAAAAAAATTCAATGTTTTAACAATCAAACTATTTGTGTATATGACACTAACCATAGGGGAATCATCTGCTCCTCAAGTACATATGTCGACACTGGTTCTAGTCGGCAACCCTTATGGGGTATTTTGATTTCAATTTTTTAAATAATATATGAAATAATTTTTTAACTTGAATTTTTAATTTGTAATTCAATCATGAACATATGTTTTAAATATTATGTTGGTTCAAGCAAGTCAATCGACTTCCATGTCAGTTCCACTTGAGGGGTTATCGAGGGCTCATCCATTGTCGAGCATCTCGCATCAGGTGCAAGTACATCTATATTGTAAATTATTTAAAGTTACTATACTTATAATTATAAGTTTTGAATTCACTATATATCAATCGTGCATGTACAAGTAAATTCTATAAGTGTTATACCTATGTATGTAGGTTGACACAACAATGAGAATGGGGATTGAACACACATTTGATGTGGCGGCAACTCAAGAGGCATCTGAATTTCAAGTTGTTTAAAAAAAATATCTACACAATGTGTGCACACTTGAATATATATATTTTAACCTAATTCAAGTACACGTGCTTTAAATTTGACCTTGTAGGACTTTGTTAGTGCCACTTTCTACTTTGATGAGGTCACATCACCTCAACTAGGACATGTAGAGCAGCCTCATATCATGGTAATTTAAAATTTTGATTATATTTAAAGTCAATTACAAATTATACATTATGAATAAATTAAATTAAATTATATATATATATAACTGCAGGTGTGTGCCCCTATTACGTTAAATTCTCTTATTTTTTATTATTTTATGAAAGTACGAGATGTTGGCAACACAAGGGTAGACAACTGAGAGGGGGGGGTGAATCAGCTGTCACCAAGTTTCAAACTTATTAAACTTATTAATCATTATTCTCATATTTGATCAATAACAATGAAATCATGAATCAACAACACATATCAAACACACATAACACCAAGATTTTTATGTGGAAACCCCTCGTTAGGGGAAAATCACCTGCGGAGGTTAAATCCAATAAGATTATACCCCTGCTGGGTGCATTACAAATGGGGAATGCATTACGTGACTGTGCACACCGCCTAGAGCACACCACTAAATATAAAAGGTTTAATGCCTAAAGCGCGTTGAAGACTCCATTGTCTTTACAAATACATTTGGATTACATCTTAAGATTTTGAACTGAGAAAATAACATCTCTAATGCCCCACACACCCGTTAAGCACATGCACCACCGCTTCTTCACTCTTCTTCTTCACACTTTTACTTCTACCTTCAAAATATTAGAATATTATTCGCACACAGCACTCAGCATACATCGCACACCACACCATCAAATGGTATAAAAAATCAATCATATATATCTGCAACTAAGGATAGCATCAACTACATGTCAGCCCAACAAAAATATGAAATGTGTACAAACTATCAGCCCAAAACAATAAACAATTTATCAATGCGGACCAAACAATGTCGACTAAAACATAGTAAGGACCCAAAACAACATCCTTGAATATGGAACACCTTCAAAAATTATGCCTCAAAGATCCCAAAACAACAACCTTAACACTAAGAAATGTTTAAAACAAATAAACTAACTACCTCTTGCCACTCAAACTTCAAGGAACAACTACTCTACCCCTGCACAAACTAGGATGCTACCATCAATCCATGAAAACACCAATGCAAAACAAAAACCAGAAATCCACACACTAATCACTGTTTTTCATAATTTAGAAATGTTAAAACAATAAAAAAATGCCTCCAACCCTAATTCCATGTCGAGGTCCTCTTTAAATAGGGCCTCTAAAATAGTTAATCTCAACCTTAACCACTCCTTGGCCGCTTGTATGCTAGTCCTATTATGGCAAAGTTGCAAAATGGAACATTTTGCAACTTCTTGCTAATTTCCTAGAAACTGAGTAAAAGGATTTCAAATCTCATGAAACCTTCCAAACATCAATCTAAATATCAAACTTATTCCTAAGCTATCTCATCTATCCAATTCTCAACATGACCTTCATGGTAACATACTAAAGATAAAAATTAAAAAACTAGGTTGCCTAATTGCCTAGTGTTTCCTAGTGTTCCTTAGGTGCTCCTGCACCATTCTCCCCCCTCTACACAAACTCTAAGGAATGTGAGGAGATATTAGTGATTAATCAATGCCCTACTTCTTGATCTAAGCTTCATCCACCCATGTAGCCTTAGACTCTGGCTTGTTCTTCCACTTGATGAGGTGCTCCATGTACACCTTATGCCTTGTAGATTTCTTCACCCTTGACTCCAAGATCCTATCTGCCTGAAGCTTGTCTTGAGTAGGTAAGGCTATGTTGCTTACATCCTTGAAGATATCCCTATTGTTCTGATCCATGTCTTTGACTGATCCCTTATACCTGATCAAATCAGCTACGTTGAACACTGGAGAGATGCCTAAATCTGCAGGTAACTCCACCTTGTAGGCATTCTTCCCATATTTGGCTAACACCTTACATGGTCCCACTTTCTTCATCTGCAACTTGGTTGATATTCCCTTCTGCAACCTAGATTTGTTGAGGCGGACCATAAAATAGTCTCCTACTGCAAATTGTAGATCCTTTCTAGTTAAATCCACCTTCTCTTTCAACTTTTGAGTAGCCTCGGTGATTATCTTTTTCACCTGCTCTTGAATCTCCTTCATGGTTTGAGAGAAATCCTCTGCATGTCCACTCCTATGCTCCATAGCTCCTAGATCTCTAAGCTCACACACACCTCTTGGGTTTATTTCATACACTATTTCAAAAGGACTCTTCCCTGTAGTCCTATTCACACTGTCATTGTATGCATACTTAGTATGCGATATGACCAAGTCCCATGTTTGTCCATACTCTTTGGTTAGACATCTTAGAAGGTTACCTAACACCCTATTAACCACCTCTATTTTCCTATCGGTCTGATGATGGTAAGTTGATCCAAAAGATAGGTTTGTACCTAATCTGCTCCATAGAGTCTTCCAAAAATGACTCATGAACTTCACATCCCTATCCGATACAATGCTCAAAGGAAATCCATGGATCCTTACAATTTCCTTGAAGAAAAGGTGAGCAATGTAGCTAGCATCATGTGTGGTCTTGCAAGGGATAAAGTGACTCATCTTGTTGAATCTATCTACCACCACATAGACACTATCAAACCCTGTCTTAGTCTTAGGGAGTCCTACAACAAAATCCATGCTAACACACTCCCATGGTCTGTTGGGAATGGGTAGAGGTTGATACAAACCTGCATTACTAGCTCCCCCTTTGGCTTTCATACAAACTACTAATCGCCTCCACATATCTCCGACATCCCTTGGCAACTCTGTAATAATAGTAAAACCTTGCACTAGTTCCATTGTTCCATTTGGATACCAAACACCAAGACTACTATTGTGCTTTTTCTTTGGATGAGATTCCTCTCATTGATCCTCTTGAACATATAACCATTCCCCTCAATAAACCACCGTGAATAAATACCTCGAGAACCCGACTATGAAAGTGATTCTCAAAACCTAACATACCTCAGAGGCCTCGAAGTCTTCATCTTCCCCATAGAGATCCTTGAAACTCTCTATCCCAATGCTCTTGGATCTATATCTCTTGGACTGTCAACAATCTCCTGCTCAATGCATCTGCCACTTTGTTTAGCTATCCCTTCTTGTGCTTGATGGTGAAGGTAAAAGCTTGGATGTATTCCATCCATTTCAAATGTCTATTACTCAACTTCTCTTGAGTGTTGATATAGCTAAGTGCTTGATTTTCAGTAAAGACTACAAACTCTTTGGGTAGAAGGTAATGCCTCCACTTCCCAAGTGACTAAACTAAAGCATACAGTTCTAGGTCATAGGTAGAATACTTTGTCTTAGCTTCATTGAGCTTTTCACTAAAGAATGCTATAGGCCTGCCTTCTTGGCTTAGCACTCCTCCTACTGCAACTCCACTAGCATCACATTCCATAGTAAACAACTTGTCAAAACTAGGTAATAAAAGAATAGGTTGAGTTGCCACTTCTTGTTTTAGTTTCTCAAAACCTTTCTCAGCTTCTTGAGTCGACTTAAACTTAGTCTTTAAGCCACCTTTGATTGTATCTAGGACTGGTGCACATATGCCACTAAATTTCTTTATGAATTTTCTATAAAATTGAGCCAATCCATGAAAACTTCTTACCTTTGTCCCTGTGGTTGGTGTAGGCCAGTTTAGGATAGCTTCCACCTTGCTTGGGTCCATCTTCAATGATCTTTGGGATACTACAAACCCCAAATACACAAGCTCTTGTTTAAAGAACTCACACTTCTCTAGGTTGATGGCCAACTTCTCCTCTTGCAATCTTCTAAGAATCAACTCCACATGCTTTAGGTGTTCCTCTACTGTCTTGCTGAAGATGAGTATATCATCAAGATATACCACCACAAATATCCCTGTAAGTCTTTGAGCACTTCATTCATGAGTCTCATGAATGTGCTAGGGGAATTAGAGAGGCCAAATGGCATCACTCTCCACTCATACAACCCATCATTTGTCTTAAAAGTTGTCTTCCACTCATCTCCATCCTTGATTCTGATCTGATGGTATCCGCTCTTGAGATCCAACTTGGTGAAGTACTGAGCTCCCCCAAGACAATCCATCAAGTCCTCAATTCTAGGAATAGGGAACCTATACCTAATTGTGATTCTATTTATAGCCCTACAATCAGTGCATAATCTCCACTTACCACCTTTCTTAGTTGCTAAGACCACTGGTATTGCACATGGGTTGATGCTCTTCCTAATCAAACCTTGATCCAATAACTCCTGCACTTGTCTAGCTACCTCTAGGTTTTGATCTGGGGTAAGCTTGTAGGCTGCTTTGTTTGGCAATGAATCCCCTAGTATGAAGTCAATTTGATGACTAATGGCTCTCTTTGGAGGTAAAGTTGCAGGTGTCCCATCACTCACTATATCTTTGAACTGCTCTAACAATTCTTGGACTGCTCCGGGTATGACTATTTGTTTAACCTTGTCTTCTTCTTTAGGCTGCAACATAACCACATATCCTTCACCCCCTTGATGTAGGTTGTTAAGGAACTCTTTACCACTACTCAACAAGACACTAGGTGTCTTTGACTATCCTTCTTCCTCATCTGACAGTGACTGCAACTTAAATGTCTTCCCATCCTTCTTGAAAGAAATGGTGTTCTCTTTCCCATCATACATGGCACTTCTGTCATACTGTCATGGTCTACCCAATAGTAGATGGCATGCATCCATGGGTAACACATCACAAATCAACTTATCCTTGTACCCTCCAATGGAAAACCCACCGTTACTTGCTCATTAACAAGAACACTCTGCCCTTTGTTCAACCATGTTACTTTGTAGGGGTTAGTGTGGGGTACCTTCTCCAATTTCAACTTCCTTACTGCCTCTTCTGAGATGATATTATCTATTGAACCTGAATCCACAATAACCTTACAAACCTTACCAAGTATTTTGCATCTCACTCTAAATAAAGCTCTTCTTTGTTTTGGCTCTTCCTTGACCGGTTGTCTGATCAAAACTCTCCTAAACATCAGATTCTCCCCCATTTCTGATTCTATGTGACTGACCTCTGGTGATTTAGTACTCATGGTGTCCTCTTGAGCATATGCCACTCTCTTCTCAGTACTTGATGAAGATGCTTTCTCTGGGAACCTATAAGTTGGATGTCCTACTTGTCCACAATGGTAACACTTCATATTAGCAAAGTAAGAATTGCTCCTGCCTGCTCCTCTTCCTCTGTTTGATCCTCCTTGAGGTCCTCTACCTCTTCCATATCCTCCTCTAGAAGTTGTCTCACTTCCATGCTCAGTGAGTTTAGACTCTCCCCTGATTTCTTTGTTTAGTCCCTCTACCTTGGTATGCACCTCTATGTCCTCTTTGATCTCCGCTTTGTCTCCTACTCTTGTAGAAGCCTAACTCCGTTTCCTCTCTTGGCTTCTTTCCTCTGCCTTTAATAGCTAATTGTAACATTGGTGTAATCGTCTTAGGACTTAGAAGAGCCATCTCCTCTTGAATGTTCCATTTCAAGCCATTAAGATATCTAGCTACCTTAAGACTTTCATCCTCTATCACATTAGACCTCATGCAAATTTTTTGAAACTCCTTAGTGTAAGTGTTCACATCTTGGTCTCTTTGCCTCAAGCTTTGTCTCTTCTTATGTAACTAAATCTCATAATCATCTGGCATGTATGCTTCTCTCACTTTTGCAACCATACCTTTCCAAGTTGAAATAGGATTCTTGCCTTCCTTTTCCCTCTCTGTTTGAATGAATTTCCACCATGTCAAGGCAGAACCTCTTAACCTTGATTTGGCCACCTTACCTTTTTGTGCTTCAAAGGACACCATCACATTCAAAAAAAAAATCTATCTCTATCCACCCATGATCTAGATCAACTTCCATTTTCCCACTAAACAAGTTGGTATGCCTTCAAGTTTTCCACTCAGTTCCTCAATGCCTTCTGCTAAGAAAGGCTCTTCTTGCAAAACAAGGTCAGGTTCAGGGATCTTGTCTTCCTCTGCAACCTCTTCTTTCTTTGGTACCCTTCCTTCCAATTGCACATTACTTATTGCTTCCTCAAGTTGGGCTATTCTTTCCTTCAATAGCCTATTGTCTTCCTCCTGTTCTTCGACCATCTTGGCCAGTTCTGCATTTGTCACCATAATGGTAGAACCACTAGATTCAAGGTCTGACATACAAGATTCTTCCCAAATCTTTAACTTGCTCTGATACCAATCTGATAGGGAGGGGAGTGGAGGAATCAATCACAAATTCCTGCTCTAGGTCTTGCTTGCAAGACCTCCTTGGTGTTTTGCTTCACCACCTTAACCTATATGACCATTCTCATGTTTAGGTCTCCCTAGTTCTCTTGGCCAACCCCACTACCATCACCTTTCAACCAACCAAGTCAATCTTGGTGCAATAGCTCTAACTCTTCCTTAGCCTTTAATCTGCCCAAAAGACTAACAATACCTCAACACTCAATTAGATCTTTACAGGGGTGTAGAGATGTCTCCAATAGTTTCAAACCATCCTCCTAGGGTTCTTGAAGGTTCACCAAACTCCACCTTTTCATCATTTTCACCAAACCCTCATCTAGGGTTAAAAAGGCTACTAGCCACGAGCCCCAATTAGGTCTCCATCTCTAAGGAAATAGGTCAGTCCTTAAAAGTTTCCCAAAGAACATAGGATCTTTCCTTAGGTTTCCTGGCCCATATTCCCACCTCCCAAAGATTCTTGGGGTCTTGGACCTTCACTGTTTGTACACAGGCGTAACCCTTAGTTTTAGCAATTTAGGCCTTTTTAAAGCCATTTCCTAACCATACAAAAATTTGTCAGTTTATTCAACCACCAAATGGACTAATGAAGCCTCCTCCTTAATTCCAAGTATTTGCAAGGAATTTATCTATCTCTCCACACCGTGCCTTGATAGGGAAAGGTCACCCCTACAAACCAAGTGCTTTGCACTACCTGTCTTTCCTAGCCGGGCACTGTCAAGCTCATCTAGGAGAAGACTTTCTTCATGATTTCTTGACTCCTACAGACTCCTAACCCTAACCTATTTATAGACATGGAGCCTAGCCACATTTCCCACAATCCCGTACACTAGGTATAGTGGAAATGTGAACTAAAACCCCATTTTTCACAGTCTGCCAGTCAGAGCAGCAACTAAAAAAAAGAACAAAGTAATTACAAGCTAGCTTGAAACGAATAACCTAACTATCTACTATTCCAAACAATTCTTGAAAGAAAATTTTCACTACATCCTACTCTATACAAAATGCCATGATCAACCCATTAACATACTATTCAAGCAAAAGAAACAAGAAATGCACACTAAGATATCACTGTTTTCTTGATTTCAAAACTAAATACAAACTCGAATGCTTCCAACCCCAATTCCAAGTTGAGGTCCTCTTTAAATAAGGCCACTAAAATAGTTAATCTCGGCCTTAACCACTCCTTGGCCGCTTGTATGCTAATCCTCTTATGGCAAAGTTGCAAAATGGAACATTTTGCAACTTCTTGCTAATTTCCTAGAAACTGAGTAAAAGGATTCCAAATCTCATGTAACCTTCCAAACATCAATCTAATGATCAAACTTAGTCCTAAGCTATCTCATCAATCCAATGGTCAACATGACCTTCATGGTAACATACTAAAGATAAAAATTCAAAAACTAGGTTGCCTAATTGCCTAGTGTTTCCTAGTGTCCCTTAGGTGCTCCTACACCACAAAGAGGGAGAAAATCTTTCTGGAGGTCTACTTATCCTTGAAGACCGTCTAACATTCACTGGAGTTTGTGGTATTTTTTGTTGTTGTTGTTGTGGATCATGAGGAACCACTGGAACATCACTTTTTGGTGTATCATCCAACACTACATAATCATTTTCTTTCTTCTCATGCTGGTGCAACTGATCTTTGTACAACACTTTCTCATTGAATATGACATCCCTACTTCTCACAATTTTTTTATTTTCAGAATCCCAAAGCCTATAACCCAATTCATCAATGCCATATCCAACAAATATACATTTCTTTGAATTTGCATCCAACTTGGTTCTATTTTCAGAATCTACATGTGCAAATGCTTCACAACCGAAGGTCTTGAGAAAAGAATAACTCACCTTCTTACCTATCCATGCTTCCTCTAGAATACCACAATCCAAGGGAACTGAAGGACCTCTATTGATTAAATAAACAACACTGTTTACAACCTTTGCCCACATGTTTAAAGGCATCCCAACATGCAATCTCATAGTTTGTGCACACTTTATTATTGTTCTGTTCATGTGTTGAACCACTCCATTTTCTTGTGTAGTACTTGGAACCATTTTTTTCCTACGAATACCATTAGAGGAACAATAATATTCAAACTCTTTTCTGCAATACTCAGCACCACTATCAGATTTGAGACATTTTAACATTTTACCTGTCTCATTCTCAACCAAGCTTCTCCATTTCTTAAAAGTTTCAAATACATCAAATTTTTTCCTAGGGAAATAAATCCATACCTTTCATGTTGCATCATCAATAAAAGTGACATAATACTGAGAGCCAACAAGAGAAGATACTTGAGCTGGTCCCCATACATATGTATGCACAAGCTCCAATTTCTCATCTTTCTTTTGCTTCCCATCCTTGAGAAAACTGACTCTCTTTTATTTTCCATACACACAACTTTCACATAAATCCATGTTAACACATTTAAGACCTAGTAAAAAATTATTTGAATGAAGTACTTTCATACCTTTTGCACTCATATGCCCAATTATACCACAATGCTGATTTATAATCCATAGCAACTTTCTATTTTTCTGCTTGTTGAACTACAACAATTGTTCTTGAACATTGATTTTTATCTGCAATAGCTAAAGTAGAAGGAACAGTATGACTTGTACAAAGATATAAGGTACTACTTTCACACCTTTTGCTACCACTAAGGAACCTTTTGTAACCTTCCAATTTTTATCACTAAATGTAACAACACAACCTTCATCATCTACTTGCCCTTCTGAAATTAAATTTCTTTTTAACTTTGGAACGTGCCTTACCTCATGTAGTAGCCAATGATTCCTATTTTGCAACTTAATCTTGATTCTTCCCTGTCCAAAAATCTAACAGGGTTTGTTATCTCCCAAATAAACCAGCCCAAAATCCCCTTGGACATAATCAAGAAAATAACTTCTATGGGGCGTAGCATGAAATGAAGCCCCTAAATTTAAAACCCGTGGGAGTAAATGGTGACTCCCCAACACCCCCAAGAATAGTTGATAGACCAAAACCACTTCCACGAGAGAGAGAATGGAAATAAATCTTGCTTCACAATACAAGATTGATTAATGGTTGAATTGATGTACATGAGATGCCTTGCTTATAAAGGCAAGGTTGAGAGATAGGATTAGACAAGATCATGACAAGTGTCTTAATCCTATTACATGAGACAACCAACTACCTAGGAATCATCTAATATAGCTAGATAAGATAAGTTCTAGAAAAGCCAACTAAGACTTCTAGAAAGAATCTTATATCCTAAGTAAACTTAAGCATGTGAATATGTCCCCTAATTTACCTAGTGAATGAATTAGCTAGGTACAAGACATATATTCACACCAACAAAACACAAGAATCATTAGCATTATCAAGGGGAAGAATCAAAGCATTCTCATCAGATTTATTACTTACCACATTTGCCTCTTTATTGCCTTCCTTTTTGTCTCCTTTATTTTTTCGAGACCAACAATCTTTCTTTAAATGACCCGGCTTACCACAGTACCAACAATCCCTCGTCTCTAGATTGGGACCTTTTGTCCTTTGATTTCCTTGTGACTTCCCACGACTTCTAGAATTGTTTCCTCTCTCCTTTGTTCTGCCCCTGCTTTTTGCATTCAAAACACCGCCTGATGTGGATGTTCCACCTGAGCTTTTCCTATGAATTTCCTCACTCAAAATAACACCAACAACATCACCAAATTTCAATGTATTTGAACCAGAAACAAAATTACTAATAGCCATGACCAAGCTATTCCAACTTTCAGGTAAAGAACATAGAATAAAAAGAGCCCTAACTTCTTCATCAAAGGTTACATTTACAAAAGTTAATTGACTGGTAACTATATTAAACTCATTTAAATGATCAGCAACTGACCCACCTTCTGCCATTTTCATATTAAATAAACACTTCATGAGAAATACCTTATTTGAAGCGGAAGGCTTTTCATATAACTTTTCTTGGGTTTCCATCAACTCTTGAGTTGTCTTTGTTGTTGTAATATTGAATGCCACCAATTGTGCCAAGCATAAATGAATGGCTCCCAGTGCCTTTCTGTCCAGAAGATTCCATTCCTCATCACTCATCCCTGTTGGTTTCTTGGTTGTTCCTTCCAATGACCTCCATAAATTCTTCTGATAGAGATAATCCTCCATTTTCATCTTCCATAACTGATAGTTCTACCCATTGAATTTATCTACCTTCAATTTACCCTCGTCCACCATTGCTCCCACTTAACCGTGAGACTCCCACTCAACCACGAGACTTTCCTGCAGATGATAATCGAACACAACCCGCTCTGATACCACTTGTTAGGAATTGTATGTAAAAAATATAAATTACATGCAAATAATGATTAAATAGAGGAATGAAAAACACAAAAAATAATAACAGCAAGAGACAATATTTAATGTGGCTCACCCAAACTTGGGCTACGTCCACCAATAGAGAGTCCAATATTATTATCTAGTAAATCGAACTAATTACAACCAATAATCCTTGCAACTCAATACCGCTGCAAATGCTACAATACAATGTCAATAGAGACCCAAACCCTTATCATTTTATAAATACTTATGTCGGTTACAAAATAGGGTTTTTTATGTCAGCCAATAGAAAAAATAACACCCAACGCCTTTATAAAATAGTAAAAAATCGTGAGAGTTTTCGGGGGTGCTACCCCTCGACCTTGCCATGTATCGCGACAAGGAGTGCACTAGGGGTGCTGCCCCTGGACCTCGTAAGAGGCGCTGCCCTTTGACCTCATCTTGGGGGTGTTGCCCCCAAACCCCCGTTAAAAAATTTGGGGGGAAACCACGCTGATAAAAGTGGGGAAAATTTAGCCTCTGAGTCTAATTAGGCTCCATATACCAACATCTAAAATATCACAAGGCGGTGGTTTAGGGCCCTTTATGATCAATCTGATCAGCCTTCCAACACATTTCTACATCTTTTCTTCATCCGCCATGTCTCCTACAAAAGACAGCTGAAATTTTCTTGGCTTTTACTTATAAGCCACTATTTATTTTTAGATATTAGATCTATGTCGTTGCTTTTTTAAGAATTAATTGCTTTGTTTTATTTTCTATTTTGCATGCATTTCTTCATGCCTTAAAGGAAGAAAGGAGATGCCAAACATATCAATATCTTATTTTATAAATAAATTAAATTTATTTAAATTTTATGTATTTTTATTTTTATTTTTATTCACGTGTTTGTTCATGACGTCTAATCTTCAATATAAAGTTAATATGAAGGTTTTCTAAGTTATACATAAAATTAAAATTATTAATTTTTGTAGTTAAATGTCTATAGTTAAAAAGGTAGGGAAAAAATAAATAAATGATCTAAAATAAAATCATGAAATAAATTTTTTGAAGTGTTCATAAAAGGCACCCACATAGAAATTAAATGTCTATAGTTAAAAAGTTAGGGCAAAAATAAATAAATGTCTATAGTTAAAAAGGTAGGGAAAAAATAAATAAATGTCTATAGTTAAAAAGGCAGGTCGTGGGTGTTTGACTGGTTCAACAGGAGGAGGAAATCTCTACTCGGCTAAAATATCACAAGGGGGTGGTTTAGGGCCCTTTATGATCAATCTGATCAGCCTTCCAACACATTTTTGCATCTGTTCTTCACCCACCATGTCTCCTACAAAAGATAGCTGAAATTTTCTTAGCTTTTACTTATAAGCCACTATCTATTTTTAGACGTTAGATCTGTGCCATTTCTTTTTTAAGAATTAATTGCTTTGTTTTCTTTTCTATTCTTGCATGCATTTCTTCATGCTTTAAAAGAAGAAAGGAGATGCCAAACATATCAATATCTTATTTTATAAATAAATTAAATTTATTTAAATTTTATGTATTTTTATTTTTATTCATGTGTTTGTTCATGACGTCTAATCTTCAATATAAAGTTAATATGAAGGTTTTCTAAGTTGTACATAAAATTAAAATTATTAATTTTTGTAGTTAAATGTCTATAGTTAAAAAGGTAGGGAAAAAATAAATAAAAGATCTAATATAAAATCATTACATAAAAGTTTTGAAGTGTTCATAAAAAGCACCCACATAGCAATTAAATGTCTATATTTAAAAAGGTAGGGACAAAATAAATAAATGTCTATAGTTAAAAAGGTAGGGAAAAATAAATGTCTCTAGTTAAAAAGGCAAGTCATGGGTTTTTGACTGGTTCAATAGGAGGAGGAACTCTCCGCTCAGCTAAAATATCACAAGGGGGTGGTTTAGGGCCCTTTATGATAAATCTGATCAGCATTGCAACACATTTTTGCATCTGTTCTTCGTCCACCATGTCTCCTACAAAAGATAGCTGACATTTTCTTGGCTTTTACTTATAAGTCACTATCCATTTTTAGACATTGGATTTGTGTCATCACTTTTTTAAGATTTAATTGCTTTGTTTTCTTTTCTATTTTTGCATGCATTTCTTCATGCCTTAAAGGAAGAAAGTAGATGCCAAACATATCAATATCTTATTTTATAAATAAATTAAATTTATTTAAAATTTATGTATTTTTATGTTTATTCATGTGTTTGTTCATGACATCTAATCTTCAATATAAAGTTAATATGAAGGTTTTCTAAGTTGTACATAAAATTAAAATTATTAATTTTTGTAGTTAAATGTCTATAGTTAAAAAGGTAGGGAAAAATTAAATAAAAGATCTAAAATAAAATTATTACATAAAAGTTTGAAGTGTTCATAAAAAGCACCCAAATAGTAATTAAATGTCTATATTTA
>VDFB02358134.1:136484074-136543159 GCA_007258455.2 Sequoia sempervirens | reverse complement strand
GAACCATAACTGAACTGAACTGAACTGAACTGAATTGAACTGAACTAAACTAAACTAAACTGATACTGAATTGAACTGAACTAAACTCCATGCATGTAAACATCAATCCCTAAGTTTTAGGATCTTTACATGCATTACTGAAGTGTTATCTTTTACTCCAAACAGTTAACTTAACTCAATGTGAGTTCCACCTTCCATGTGGGTGCCCCATGTGCTCCTATTATTTAGGAACTCTTCTTGGACGCCCTCACATGTTCCTATCATTTAAAATTAATTAAAAATGTCAATTTACATGTTCATTTCATTCGAATTTAATCTCTTTCCAATCCTAGTGTTGGGGAACACTTTCCAAGGACTTAGGAGATACATGAAATATGTTTAGGATTGTAATTAAATGGCATCCTATTCCCAACATTCTCCCACTTGACATTATACATTGCAATTATTCTAAACAAGGAATCATTATTATAAATCAAGTACAAGACTCAAGGCCAGTGGCCTTCCTGCACCAACTAATCAATCCATGCCAACTTCAAATGCAACCTGCATAGTCATGAAGCTCCAAGCAAATGATTAATACTCAAAACCAAGAGAAATTATTTGTAGGAACTAGTTTTGTAAGATAATCTGAAGCATTAATCAAAGTGTCAACTTTCTCAATTAATACCTTCCCACTCTCAACCATTTCTTGCACAAAGTGATAATGAACATCAACATGCTTAGTACGAGCATGATACATAGGATTTTTGGCTAAACACATAGCACTCTGACTATCACATTCAAGTTTAACTTACTTGCAATTAAAACCAATACCTTTCCCAAGTCTTTGTAACCAAACTGCCTCTTTGGAGGCATGTGAAACCACCGAGTGTGTTGAACTCACATCCAACCAAGGTGTAGGCTTCTCGGTCTTTATTGTTGAAAAAAAATTTCTGACAAGTAACCATTCCAACATATATCTCTTTCTATAAGAGAATTCAAGCCTCACCTATTTCTCCAAGTATCCATGAGGACCTGTAACCAACCAATCCATGCCAAAATCCAAATGCAACATAGCACTATGATGAAGTAATCAAGAAAATGATTAATGTACCCAATACATAAGAGTACACAATATCAATGTGAAAGCTCCAATCATGAATCATGAACATAAACATGACAACATGATCTAACCATCTCCTCTAAGGATATCACATGCATCATAACATACATAAACATCCTAGTCTCAAGAGAACAAGTACCATGCAAAAATCTAAACGTGTATCAAGAGTAAACCATGACATAATAGAAACCACTTTAAACCAAGAAAAAACATATCCCCAATCACATGAAGATAACCTTACCGATGACACATCCACATCACTGCCAACAACTTCCACTGAATCGTGGTACGAGCTACACATGGCATCATGACTACCATCTTCTTCATGAAGATCACTCTTTAACATCAAGCAAAGAGTTATCACTAACATTTTTACATGAAATTATCAATGCATGATTATCATCATCCGAGGATTCCTCTGTAGAAGAATCAAAACTCTTTTTCTTGTTCTTACAATCCTTCTTCACATGTCCCGATTTCCCACAGTTCCAACACTGTACCTTACTTTGTCCTTCAGACTTGCCCTTCCCTTCCTTGTCTCCCTTAGGTTCATTTTTCCCAGGCCTACCTTTTACAAACATGACATCTTGGATTTTTTTTTTAGACTTCCTCCTCATCTCCTCTGATAGGAGAGTAG
Source organism: Sequoia sempervirens (assembly GCA_007258455.2). Classification (NCBI taxonomy): domain Eukaryota; kingdom Viridiplantae; phylum Streptophyta; class Pinopsida; order Cupressales; family Cupressaceae; genus Sequoia; species Sequoia sempervirens. The sequence goes on along the minus strand of VDFB02358134.1, from coordinate 136,541,420 downwards.
GAATTATATTTTCCATCTTCGGATTTGCACCACTACCACTGATAGCAAAAATTAGATTTTCCCAAGATTTTGGTAAAGAACAAAGTAACAAAATTCATTTATCCTCATCTTCTAGCTTTACACATACAGATACTAACTAACTTAGAATCAAATTAAAATCATTCAAATGATTTGCAACAAAATCACCATCTTTCATCTTTAAAGAATACAACTTTCTTTTCAGATACAACTTATTAGTAAGACTTTTGGTTTGATATATATCACCTATTCTCTTCCACAACTTATATGCAGTAGTTTCTTCTGAAACATTCAAGAGAACAACATCAACAAGACATAATCTTATGGTCCCTCTTTCCTTCTTATCAATCTTAGCCCAATCCTCATCTAGCATCGTTGTAGGCGACTTTGTCTCATTACCAACAGCTAACCATTGATCTCTCTCTTCAAGGAGATCCTCCATTTTTAGTTTCCACATCTCAAAATTAGATCCATTGAATCTTTCAATATCTAAATGAGAATTAAAACTTATTTTTCCAAAATCAGCAATAAAACAATAATAAAAGCTCTCACTATAGCCAAAAAACCTTCAAAATTTTAAGAGAAAGGTACCCCAAACTCTACCCCAACTGTTAGCTCTGATACCAAATGTTGAAAATGGAGGTAATTATGTAGCTTAATACTTTGTAAAACTATGAGATTGTAGATCTAATTAAGTGTTCTTTGTTACAATTTCTTTGTATATGATTATTTGTTTAGATTCATTTTACCATTTGTAGAAGTAGATAGAAGATTGTAGAAGAATAAGACCAGAAGATAGAAGTGACACAACATATATCGTGGAGAAACCCTTTCGAGAAAAAAACTCCACCACCAGAATCAATAGTGCTTGTATTATTTAACCTTAGAACAAGATTACAATAATTTTTTATCAATCCTTGCTTGAGATGCTTCTTTTTCCTTCAACAATTCTTCTTCACAACCTGCAATAAAATTTGATGAACTCTCATCAACTTGCTGCAATAAATAGACAATAATGAGCCTTGCACAATTCTTATTTCACAAAACCCACGCCTATTCTTTGTAAGTAGAGTTCTACCATGAAGAACAATGTCAAAACAAGTCCTTCATCCATTTGGGCATCCCAAACTGAAGTCATAACTCAACATTGATTCTGAAGATATCTTCTAAGCTTATCCTCAAATTTGGCACCCAAGAATGGGCCCACTTAACTCAGCCTTATAAAATATCTTATCATGCAAAAGTGTCAACTCCAAGATGCCAACTTGGGTGCCCAAGGTGGGTCCAATTCAATCTTTGTTAACTGGAACATATCTCTCCACCATTCATGCAAATATCATGCATGATTGATCATCCCCACTTAACTAAATGTATTACCTATTTTTTGTCATGCAACTCAAGTCATAAGTCATGCATTCCAAGTCAATTGAATTCAACTAGCATTCAACTGAAACTAACTACATGCAATTGAAGATAACTGAACCATAACTGAACTGAACTGAACTAAACTAAACTGATATTGAACTGAATTGAACTAAACTAAACTAAATTGAATTAAACTCCATGCATGTAAACATCAATCCCTAAGTTTTAGGATCTTTACATGCATTACTGAAGTGTTATCTTTTACTCCAAACAGTTAACTTAACTCAAGGTGAGTTCCACATTCCATGTGGGTGCCCCATGTTCTCCTATTATTTAGGAACTCTTCTTGGACGCCCTCACATGTTCCTATCATTTAGAATTAATTACAAATGTCAATTTACATGTTCATTTCATTTGAATTTAATCTCTTTCTAATCCTAGTGTTGGGGAACACTTTCCAAGGGCTTAGGAGATACATGAAATATGTTTAAGATTGCAATTAAATGGCATCCTATTCCCAACATATTTGAAAATGGAAAAAATTCATTTGCATTGCTTTATGTTTTAAATCTAATTGCTTGAACATTTCAAAATTGAAAAAATTCATTTGCATTGTCAATATGTTTTAAATTTGTATGCATATTTCAATTTATGGAAATTATATTTCATTTGCATATTAACAAACACTAGTCTCTAACATATTAACATACATATAGTTTTCTACCAGAGTAATCCTTGAACCTTAGGTTTATGATTTAGGTTTAAAAAACTCACTAGGTTCACCTAAAATTTGATGAAATCAATCAATAAAAGTTGAATTTAGACAAAAACATCCTACCTTCTTAGCCAACAATTGAACCATTTTGTCTATTGGCATATGCAAGGAATGTTTTAAAAGCAAATCCAAATGGTGACATCAATGATCTAGATTCAATAAAAAATTTAAGAATGGTTTCAAATGACTTAAAATTAATCCATATCTACCATGAAACTGGGGTCTATTATTCTAAATAAATTCATGAGTTGAAGCTAAAAGAAAACTAATGAGAAAGAAACCCTTTGGGAGAAGGGAGATAGAGGATTGAATTTTTTCTGTGAAGAAAAAATAGTTTTCTAAATGATTCAATGTCATTGCATAGTGCGAGTATATAATTCAAAGGCTCTGTACATATTTTCCATTCCATCATGAACACTACCTTTTTCACTAACTTGCAAGTCCATTATTCCAAGGGCCACCCAAGCTTCAACATTTTTAGGTTCTATCTAGTCCATTATTTGGAAGGAACTAATGAGAAAGAAACCCTTTGGGAGAAGGGAGATAGAGGATTGAATTATCTTAGGGTAGATTTGTTTCATCCAAGTGTTATCTTAAGTAGATATAAAAGTAAAAATTAAATTAAAAAATCTAGAGAAAATAAAAAATATTTTAAATAAAAGTTATAATTTATATGTCCATGAGTGTGTGTAATAAATATTTAGTATACCTAAATAAAATATTTAATCTATTTGAAATGAAATGTGTTGCACCTCTTCATATAATTATGGTGAGGTTAATTAAATCACTTTCTCCCCCATAAAGAAATAGCTTTCTCCTTCTATAGGTGATTGCATTATAAATACTCTTAAAATTTTAAGTGGTGCCTTGTATCACTCTTGTAAACCCTACACCTACATTGACTCACCTCTCAAGGGTTTTGTTGACCTTGTTCCCAAGAATAATGTAACTAGTTTAGGATCAATGAATCATTTTTCCCTATACTCATGCTTAACAATCCTCAAATTTACTATGGATGATTGCCTTGATCTATAGAAAATCAATCCAACTATGGTCATAGGTTATATTTCCACTCCTTTTATTCATAGACTTCGAAGATGATTAGGGAAGGAATATAAATTACCAATACTAATCAAGTACTCAATAACCAAATTTTAAGATCTAGCTCCAACAACTTGTCAAGACACATTTTGATTTTCTCTAAATATACACATTTCTATAAATTCAAGGGTAGACCATGGAGACTATACTAAATTGTCAAAAGTGAGCTAATTTATATTTGTGTGCTTAATTCTTCGATCATAGAAGTTATCTAAGGAAATATTTAGTCTATTCATAAATTCAAAAATATTCATAAACTAATGTTCTTGCATATGTGATGAATCAAAAATATTGACCCCCTTACTTGCCATCCTATTTGGTCCTAAACCCTAAATTGATGTCTTAAGGGGTCCTAATATGACATTTCTTAAGGGGATCAAATAAGTTCTCAAAATTTGGTGAAAAGGCAACCAAATTTAACAATAATATACATTCAATATTTAGTGATTAAACTATAGCCTATAGCCTTCCCACCTCCCTCTTGTTAGGGGTGTTAAGGCCTCAAAAATTTCAAGAGAGGATTCTCATGATAAGATCGTGCAAGATTATAATATGAATTAGATTTCATGAGAGGTTGGTTAGTCGAAACAAGAGCTATCTCAATCAACTATTCCACAAGAAAATATTGTTCTGTGAAGAAAAAATGGTTTGCTAAATGATTCAATTCCATTGCATAATATGGGTATATAATTGAAAGGATATAAACATCTTTTCCATTCCTTCATGAACACTACCTTTTTCACTAACTTGCAAGTCCATTATTCCAAGGACCACCCAACCTTCAACATTTTCAGGTTCTATCAAGTCCATTATTTGGAAGGAACTCATTTTGGAAGCCTTTTATGTTACAAAATGCAACTAACATTGTAGTTATATCATGAGTAGCTCAACCAATGAAAATTTTATAGAAAATTGTAACCTTTTGAAGACCCTTTAAAATATTAACTTATAGTAAACACATAGAGTTGAGAAAGATAGCGCTTCATGATTTATGGTTTATTTAGTTTGACATTGATGTAAAAAAAATTAGTTAAAGCTAGAAACACTATCTTGAACTTCACCAAATTTTATCCCCTCAATCCATCAAATGTTTTGTCCTAGGACCTTAAACTTCATATATCCCCTTAAGCCTTCCTATTACCCTAAACCCAAAAACCTAAACCCTAAATCCATCATTTTGTCCTAGGAGCTTAATTCATAGATCCCCTTAAGCCATCCTATTACCCCAAACCCTAAACACTAAACTCTAAACCTTAAACCCTAAAGCCATCATTTTGTCTTAGGACCTTAACGAAATTTGGTTCCCTTGGTCAACTTCACCAAATTTTTTTCCCTTAAGCCATGTCATTTTGTCCTAGGACCTTAATTCATAGTTCCCCTTAAGCCATCCTACAAGGGCCCCTTAAGCCATCATAATTTCTCCTAATTTAATGTAATTTTTAATGAGATTTCACATCACATTAACAACTAATTATTTTTTCATTTGTAACATGCCATAGACATAAATGAGCCTTACACATTTTTTCATTTGTATTCAATTAGGTCATTTATATCAAATGGTTTAAGGGGATTTTAAACATGTATCTTAAATTTTGAAATTACAAATATAATGCAGGTTCAATTATTTCTTAGAAATCATGGATCAATTCAATATTGATGATATTTATAATCCACCTCCACACCCTCCATCTCCACCCCCTTCACCTCCACCTCCATCCACTCCACCTCATAACCCCTCACCTCCACCACCTGAATCTGATGGTGCTCGCTTGCAAGCATGATCAAAGTGAATGCTAGATCCATTTAGGATCAAATCAATGCAATTTAGAATGAAGAATGTGTTCCACCACCTTTGAGGCATTTTTCATCTATGATGTAAAATGTTGTTGATGTCATTAGGTCCATGGATGTGGTCTTAGACGAGCATCAACGATGGCTAGAGGAGAGGAGACATTCCTATTTTGAAAAGGAAAACACAAAGAAATGAAGAGATGTAGTAGAGAGCCACAACACTTTATTAAGACAATGATCTTATTTTTTATTGAATAATTTTGCAGTTCACACTGACAATGATCAAATTTTTATAAAGAATTTGACCTTGGATGGAAATTTTATAAAGAATTTGGTTGGATGGATATTTTTTAGTGTTGAATATATGAATATAATAGTATAATGATGAATATAATTGTATAATTTATGACTACTATCACAATGTTAAAGGGGATTAAACCCTAAAGCCATCATTTTTTCCTAGGATAGTTAAGCCATAGATCCGCTTAAAACTATACTTAGGACCCCTTAAAAGCCATCATATATTATTAATTACATCCTTTAAATGTACATTTAAAAAAATAATATATATTTAACTTAATGAAATTTGGTTGCCTTGGGAAACTTCACCAAATTTTTATCCCCTTAAGCCATCATAATTTCTCCTAATTTAATGATATTTTACATCACATTAACAAGTATTTATTTTTTCATTTGTAATATGCCTTAGACATAAATGAGTCTTAGGGATTTTTTAATTTGTATTCAATTAGGTCACATCACATTAATTTTTTTTTGTTTTTCGCTTACATTCCTTAGATATAAATGAGCTTTTTGTGAATATTTTAAGTTTATTTTTTAGTATGTACATGTATTAAATTACATATTTCTAGATCTTAAATTTTGAAATTTCTATGTACACATGGTAAAGTTGAATGATGTATGCATGCATTGTACATCCTATTTTTTATTTTAAACATGTATCTTAAATTTTGAAATTTGTATCTACATGCTCAAGTTGGATCAATGTATGTATGTGTATGTGTATGTGTATGTATATGTATGTATCATATTTAAAAAAAATTGCATGTACATTTAAAATTTAACTATTACTTGTAATTTTGTACTTGTTTGTTAATTTTGTATAATTTAATGCAGGTTCACTTATATATATCATGGATCAAATTCAATATTGATGATATCATTAATCCACCTCCTCAATAGCCTCCACCTCCACCCCATACACCTCCACCTCCCCCTTCACCTCCTCCACCTCATAACATCCCACCTCCACCACCTCTAGGATTTGATGAGGCTCACTTGTGAGCACGAATCAGTGACAATGTTGCATCCATTCAAAATCAAATAAATGTTATGCAAAATGAAGCACTGATTCCACCACATGTGAGGCATTTTGCATCTGTGATGCAAAACATTATTGATTCCATTAGGTCTATTGATGTGGAATTAGATAGGCATCGACAATGGTGGGAGGATATGAGATAATTTTATTTAGATGGTCTCTCTTATAAACAAATTTTGGACCTGAAAATAACAAAAGCCCATCTTGCACCTTTTTTCGTCGACCCTTCCACTCACCAACCCATTCTTGCAAATAATTCTAGAATATCAATGAGGTGGTGCATACATCAAAAAATGACTGCACATTTTTGGGAGCAATGGTGGATGGTATTTAACCATCCACCACACACTAATTTGGAGGTCCCTTTGTATTTTTTGAGAAAATTATATGTAGAGTTTGTTTTGAGGAAAAATCCCAATTATTTTAATTTTAAATCATTTCAAGGTGTTGGTGGCAGTATGCCACAATAGAGGTTAGGGGCATGGGTTGATCCCTAATGCCCCATGCATGCACAACCTCTTATTTCTCCTCTCGCTCCTACCATTCTTGCACTTGTGCATCATTGTGCAATTATATCTGCATTAGGATCTTTGAGTATGCTCACAAGAAACCTTGATGAGCATACTTCTACAATGGCAACTGGGGAGCCTAGAGACCGCAATGATGGAGAAGCATTATATGGAGTTGGTCCTAGTACCACTCCACGAGTGTCGACACCCCATGTATGTACTAGTTGTCATCAACTATGCTATGGACCTAATTAGGCAACACCTAGTTTGGGTGGACATGGAGATTCTGGTGGAGAATCTAGTCGCATTAGTTCATACGTTGATTTTATTACTGCAGAGCATCACCTTGCAGACAATGCAACACAAGTATAAATATGCATGTACATGTTGAATTTATAAGAATTTTAATGAACATATATATCAAAAAAAAATTCAATGTTTTAACAATCAAACTATTTGTGTATATGACACTAACCATAGGGGAATCATCTGCTCCTCAAGTACATATGTCGACACTGGTTCTAGTCGGCAACCCTTATGGGGTATTTTGATTTCAATTTTTTAAATAATATATGAAATAATTTTTTAACTTGAATTTTTAATTTGTAATTCAATCATGAACATATGTTTTAAATATTATGTTGGTTCAAGCAAGTCAATCGACTTCCATGTCAGTTCCACTTGAGGGGTTATCGAGGGCTCATCCATTGTCGAGCATCTCGCATCAGGTGCAAGTACATCTATATTGTAAATTATTTAAAGTTACTATACTTATAATTATAAGTTTTGAATTCACTATATATCAATCGTGCATGTACAAGTAAATTCTATAAGTGTTATACCTATGTATGTAGGTTGACACAACAATGAGAATGGGGATTGAACACACATTTGATGTGGCGGCAACTCAAGAGGCATCTGAATTTCAAGTTGTTTAAAAAAAATATCTACACAATGTGTGCACACTTGAATATATATATTTTAACCTAATTCAAGTACACGTGCTTTAAATTTGACCTTGTAGGACTTTGTTAGTGCCACTTTCTACTTTGATGAGGTCACATCACCTCAACTAGGACATGTAGAGCAGCCTCATATCATGGTAATTTAAAATTTTGATTATATTTAAAGTCAATTACAAATTATACATTATGAATAAATTAAATTAAATTATATATATATATATATATATATATATATATATATATATATATATATATATATATATATATATATATATATATATGTGTGTGCTCATACATGTTAAATTATTTTTATTTTATAGCATGAGATGTTGGCAACACAAGGGTAGACAACTGAGAGGGGGGGTGAATCAATTTCCACATAAATTATACAAATTAAACTTATTCTCATATATGATAGATAAACATGAAAGCATAAACCATCACCACATCAAAACACACATAACACCAAGATTTTTACATGGAAACCCTGTTAGGGGAAAAATCACGGTGGAGGTTAATCCACAAGATTATACCCTATTAAAAGTATTACAAATGGGGAATGCACATGCATTCAGGAACACTGCCTAGAGCACACTACTCAAATACAAAAGGCTTACTGCCCAAAGGAAGACTCATTGTCTTATAGTCAAATTTAGATTACATTCAAAAGATTCTGAACTGAGAAAATAGCATCTTCTAATGCCTGATTACAATTCTGGTTAAGCACATAAACACTTTCATCTGCTCACTCTTCTTCACACTTTACTTCTTCCTTCGAAATATTAGAACATTATTCGCACTTAGCATAGAGCATACATCGTACACCACACCATCAAATGGTATAAGCAATCAATCATATGTATCAGCAACTAAGGATAGCATCAACTACATGTTGGCCCAACAAAATATGAAATGTGTACAAATTGTCGGCCCAAATCAATAAACAATTTGTCAATGTGGACCAAAAAATTTCGGAAAAAACATAGTAAGGATCCAAAACAACATCCTCAAATATGAAACACCTTCGAAAATTATGCCTCGAAGATCCGCAACATACTACAATCACCCTGTCGGCCATGATCATGAAAAACATGAACTCACAGAAGAAAATCACCAATCGTGAGCACAACGATCAATGCGGACCAACAACACAGATAGAGCATGATCTAGAAACATCCACAAGCATCATGAATCACCACAGAAGCATCCACAACAACTCAAATTACTAGAATCACATCTTCTTTCAGGAACACCAGCTAAAGAAACAAAACAACTATCAGAACACAGATACTCATAACTCAATCAAATCTTCATGTGAACCTTTGAAACTTCATGTTGATAAACTAGATATACTTTTCAAAAAACCCTTTAATCCACAACCTCTTATCATCAATATACTGAGCTAGCCACCATACTGAACTTCACTGCATCACTGACAACCTGCAACTTATTTTATTACAATTTTCTCAATATCCTCGACATATACAACCTTAAAGACATTAATGCCAATAGTGTCGACATCAATGACAACCACATATCAGCAATATCCAATAATCTCCCCCTTTGGAATTTATGGCAACACATGATGTGAAAAACACCATTAACGCAACTTTCTCTTAGCACTTTCTCCCCCTTAGACTTTGACTCTTTTCTCCTTAACTCTTTCATATTTTTTCACATGACTCTTCTCCCCCTTTGACATCAATGACAAAGATACACATTATCTTTCTCCACACAAGCTCTGAACCACATTTTTGAACATCTGACTACTCCCCCTGAGTAGCAGCCACCACAACATCAATCTGGATCACAAGGTATGACTATGAAATGCACAAACTGATGCAATTCAATGCATCTTAATTCTGATTAGGAGGGGTAATCACCCCTAGCTTCCCTCTGAGATACTCAAAAGTATCCTTAAATCCAAGCTTCAACAAATACTTGTCCAATCTAGCATACCATGCTCTTGGGGCTTGCTTAAGTCCATACAATGCTTTCTTCAATCGACAAACCATATCTCCCTGATCAGTCAATTAAAATCAATCAAGTTGCTCAATATACACTTATTCTTCCAGTTCACCATTTAGAAATGTTGATTTGACATCCATCTGATAAACCTTGAAGTTTTTGTAAGCAACATAAGCAAGAAATAATCTCATAGCTTCAATCCTAGCAATAGGAGCAAAAGTTTCTTCAAAGTCAATTCCTTCTATCTAAGAATATCCTTTGCACACAAGTCTTGCTTTGTTTCTAACAACTTCACCTTGCTCATTCAGTTTGTTCCGAAAGACCCATTTAGTTCCAATTGCATTTTTGTCCTTAGGTCTAGGAACAAGAATCCATGTATCATTCTTCTCAATTTTCAATAGTTCCTCTTTCATTGCTTCCACCCAATGTTCATCTTTGCATGCTTCATTGACACTATTAGGCTCAGTCTTTGAGATCAAACAATATTCTTCTGCAATTCTTCTCCTAGTTTGAACACCTTTGTTCTTGTCATCTATGATCTAATCTTCTGAATGATTTAGTCTTACATACCTTGGAGTCTTAGGGTATTCTTTAACTTCAAGCTCTTATGATCTCACTTCTCCACTTTCACTAGTTTCTTCCTCTTGATTTTCTAGATTCACCAGAATGATCTGAGCTTGATTTAGAGTCTAAAATTTCTTTCCTTTATCTGAACTATCATTCTGATCATCTGAATCATATCCATAGGTTCTAGATGGTCTAACTGTGTCTTCATCAACCTTGACATTAGCACTTTCAATTACTTTCCTCAATATCTTATTGTAGCACCGGCAGGATTTACTTTTAGTAGAGTAACCAAGAAAGATTCCTTCATCACTTCTAGCATCAAAATTTCCTATATCTTCATCTCTTTTGATATATCATTTACTCCCAAATATTTTGAAGTATCTAAAGTAGGCTTATGACCAAACCATAGCTCATAAGGAGTCTTACCAATATCACCTTTGGCATGTACCTGGTTGAGAGTGTAAATGGCAGTACTCACAACTTCTCTCCAGTAGATATGTGAAACATTTCCTTCCAGCATCATGGTCCTAGCAGCTTCTTGAATTGTCATGTTCTTCCTTTCCACAACTCCATTTTGTTGAAGGGTTCGTGGGGCAGATAATTGTCCCTTTATCCCATGCTCTTCACAAAAAGAATTAAACTCACTGGAAGTGAATTCACCACCTCTATCTGATCTCAGACATTTAATCTTCAGACCTTTCTTTGTCTCAACCATAGCCTTAAAAATCTTGAATTTCTCTAGAGCTTCATATTTAAGAAAGTAACCCACATCAATCTAGAATAATCATCAATAAGTAGCATGAAATACCTATCTCCTTGTAAACTTCTGACTCTAGAAGGACCACACAAGTCAGTATGCACAAGATCCAACACTTCATTTGAACAATGTTGTTTGCTTTGGAATGAAACTCTAGTTTTCTTCCCTAACTGACATTCCTTGCATATAGCATTAGTAGGTTTTATCAACTTAGGAAGATCTCTCACTGCCTGAGTAGAACTTATTTTGATAATATTGTCAAAGTTTACATGACACAATTTCCTATGCCACAACCAACTTTCATCAACTTGAGCAATCAGACAACTTTTACCAGTAGCATTTAGGTGAAAGATATTACCTTTTGTTTTTGTACCAAATGCAATCACATTTTCGGAACTCCCCAATATTCTACACTTTCCATTCTTGAATTGAATATTGTATCCCTTTTCAACCATCTGTCCAACACTTAAGAGATTATGCTTCAAACCTTCCACATATAGAACATCATCAGTATTATGCTTACCATCAAGAGAAATGGATCCTCTGCCATGGATTACACCAGCTTTGTCATCACCAAATCTTACAACACCACCATCATACTTTTCAAAGCTCACAAATTTACTTCTATCACCTGCCATGTGATGAGAGCATCCACTGTCAATCACCCATTCATCTTTTTCTTTAACTCTAGCAGCTAGAGCTTTCTCCACATTTATGCAACTAGCAGATTCAGTAGGTACTGGATCATTTTATTTGATAGCAATAAATACCCATTCATCCTCACTTAAATTCCCTCTACCAGATTCATCATCTGTCACACCTTCATCGGCAGCATAATAACACTTCCTTTGGAATCTAGGCTTGTTAGGTCTTGGCTTAGGAACTCTTTTCGGACACCTTGAGGAAAAATGACCTATCTTATTGAAATAAAAAAATTTAAGAGGCAGTTTCCCTTTATACTTACCTTCTCCTTTGGCTACCCTCTTGACAATAAGTGCTTCAAGCTCATCTAGTTTTCTCTCTTCTTCTTTAATCTCTCTCATTTCCTGCTCATACTTAGACATTTTTCTAGAAGAAATTTCTCCTGGATATCTTTCCTGCTCATCTCTACTTATCTTTTCCAGAGATAGTAGCTTTGAATGCAGATTTTGTCTTAGGAAGAGATTCACCAAAATCACTTAACTCAAAAGCAGCAAGGTTACATTTGTCACCGTCTGGATCTCCTCAATAGCAGCAACTTTGTGTTTGTATGTAGCAGGTAAGGATCTGACCAATTTAGCAACAATCTCTTATTCTTCCAATGTTCCACTGGAACATATGATACTACACACAAGTTCATCCAATCTTTGCATAAAAGAAGTGATGTTCTCATCTTCACCGATTCTCAACGTTTCATATTTCCCTTTCAGGATTTGCAGCTTAGCAATCTTCACATGGGTATCACCTTCATACAAAGTTTCCAACTTTTTCTAGATCTCATAAGCAGTCTTCAGCTCCATTACATTTGTCATCTTGGAATCAGTCAGAGCACTCAACAATGCTTCCTTAGCCCTGATATTGTATTTGGCTTCCTTAATCTCACCTATAGTAGAAGGACCATTATGTGGGATGATACACCTATTCTTTGTAATTGTCCAATAAGGTTCACTAATGCATCTCAGATGACACTCCATTCAAGTCTTCCATAGAGAATAATTAGTTCCATCAAATCTCAAGCTATCCTTCTTATACGTCATCATCCCAGATCACCTCAAGCGGTCAAGCTTCTCCGGAGGAACTTGCTTTGATACCAATTTTTGGCAACACAAGGGCAGACAACTGAGAGGGGGGGTGAATCAATTCTCACAAAAATTATACAAATTAAACTTATTCTTAGATTTGATAGATAAACATGAAAGCATAAACCATCACCACATCAAAACACACATAACACCAAGATTTTTACGTGGAAACCCTGTTAGGGGAAAAACCATGGTGGAGGTTAATCCACAAGATTATACCCTATTATAAGTATTACAAATGGGGAATGCACATGCATTTAGGCACACTGCCTAGAGCACACTACTCAAATATAAAAGGATTGATGCCCAAAGGAAGACTCACTATCTTACAGTCACATTCGGATTACATTCGAAAGATTTTGAACTGAGAAAATAGCATCTTCTAATGCCTGATTACAGTTTCGGTTAAGCACATAAACACTTTCATCTGCTCACTCTTCTTCACACTTTACTTCTTCCTTCGAAAGATTAGAACATTATTCACACTTAGCACAGAGCATACATTGCACACCACACCATCAAATGGTATAAAAAATTGATCAAATATATCCACAACTAAGGATAACATCAACTACATGTCGGCCCAACAAAATATGAAATGTGTACAAACTGTTGGCCCAACAAAATATGAAATGTGTACAAACTGTCGGCCCAAATCAATAAACAATTTGTCAATGCAGACCAAACAATGTCGGCCAAAACATAGTAAGGACCCAAAAAAAATCCTCAAATATGGAACACCTTAAAAAATTATGCCTTGAAGATCCGCAACACGCTACAATCACCCTGTCAGCCATGATCATGAAAAACATGAACTCATAGAAGAAAATCACCAATCGCGAGCACAACGATCAATTCAGACCAACAACACAAATAGAGCACGATCTAGAAATATCCACAAGCATCATGAATCAAGACAAAAGAACCCACAACAACTCAAATTAGTAGAATCACATCATCTTCTTTCAAGAACACTAGCTAAAGCAACATAACAACTGTCAGAACACATACTCATAACTCAATCAAATCTTCATGTGAACCTTTGAAACTTCATGTGGATAAACTAGATATACTTGTCAACAAACCCTTTAATCCACAACCTCTTATCATCAATATACTGAGCTAGCCACCATACTGAACTTCACTACATCACTGACAACCTGCAACTTATTTTATTACAATTTTCTCAATATCCTTGACATATACAGCCTTAAAGACATTAATTCCAATAGTGTTGACATCAATGACAACCACATATTAGCAATATCCAACATGAGACACATCTTGTAGCTGAGCATGTAGAGACATGTCTTGGAACAAAGGATGCACAACCTCTTACAATACAATTTAAATATGATAAATTATAAATTAAATTGAATTAAATCATTTTTAGTCGTAGACTTACATCTAATTTCAACTTTCTTTCTCTTGTATGTAGATTGATTCATAGCATGTAGAGACAAGTCCAGGGGCACTAGAGCATGTAGATCAGCCTCACATAGTAATTTAATTTTATGATAAATTATAAATTAAATTTTCATTAAACTATTTTTAACCATCTTACATCTGATTTCATCTTTCTTTCTCTTGTACAAAATTATTCTGGTCATTTGGGTAGTCCGTGTGGTGTGAAGAGGTCTATGATTATAGAAACGATATGAGTTAAATGATTTTGGGTTGTATTTGATTATTTCATGGACTACATATATTGTTTCTCATGGATTTAATATATTATTTCATGGACTTTATTTCATGGGTTGTATTCTGATATATTGGTTTTATGGACTTAATATATTGTTTCATGGACTTTATTATTGCTAAATAGTAATTTACACATGTGCATTTATGCATTTTATGTGAAATTTTAATATGTAATTGATAGGACATATTTGTACTTTACAAAAGATTCATAGTAAAGACATTAATAGGACATTAATGTGAAATTAAATACAAATATGAAATTAAAGTTGAAATTAATGGACATTTAAATATTTGTACTTTACAAATTTAGTGATTCATAGTCAAGGCATTAACTTATCAAAGAAGTATAAATGATATAATTAAGTATAAATATTTAGGATATGTCCTAATAGGATGTCTTAAGGGGATGAAATACTTCAAAGTACATGTCTCATATTTAATTGTAATTGATATAATTAAGTAACATAGAATTTAGGATGACTCATCATAACAATCACATTTTATACAATTTAAATAGTGTCAATGTTTATTTAATTCACGTCGTAATAGGATGTCTTAAGGGGTCCTAATACGATGTCTCAAGGGGATCAAAGAAGTTCTCAAAATTTGGTGAAGTTTCCCAAGGAAACCAAATTTAACAATAATATACATGATATTTAGTGATTATACAATAAAATTTAAAGTTTCAAAGTAGGGTGACTCATCATAACAAATGATATAATTAAATATAAATATTTAGTGATATGATTAAGTATTAGACTTTATGATGACTCGTCATAACAAATGATATGATTATATTAAGTATAAATACTTAGGATATGTCCTAATAGGACTTCTTAAGGGGATGAAATACTTCAAAGTACATGTCTCATATTTAATCACAATTGACATAATTAAGTAACTTAGAATTTAGGATGAGTCATCATAACAATCACATTCTACACAATTTAAATAATGTTAATGTTAATTTAATTTATGTCATAATAGGATGTCTTAAGGGGATCAAAGAAGTTCTAAAATTTTGGTAAAGTTGCCCAAGGCAACCAAATTTAACAAAAATATAAATGATATTTAGTGATTATACAATCAAATTTAAAGTTTCAAAGTAGGCAAACATGCACATTTAACAAACAAAATATATAGAATATTGATTTTGATATATAAAAGTGTAGAGTATAATTGTGTATGTACATGTATACAAAATATGTAATTATGTAATTATGTATGTACATATATGTCAACTCAAAATAATGTTTACAAAATTTGGCTATGCCATCTCAAGAAAATCTGAAACTTGTGCCCAAAATGTAGCAGGTCTTCACGCCACCTAATATCAAAATGATACAAGCAATATCAATGAAATCATCAAAACATGTATTCTAATTTATATAAAACTATCTATATGTACACAACTTGCACCTGTATTTAAAAGTATTACACACATGTGTGTAGATTGAATCTGCATCCTCTCCTTTTTGTTTCAAAGTATGAGATCAATGTGATGATGGCTCAAGGATACAAAAAAGGATAATAAATCAATTTTAACTATTAATGTACAAGTAATATCAATATATAATCAAAATATGTATTTAAATATAATTTAACTAATAATTACTTGTTTTTACCAAGTATTCCATGTTGTCTAGGTTGAATATGCATGGACTCTCCTTTTTGTCTCAAAGTATGTGATGAATTTGTGATGATGGCTTAAGGATATAAAAGGAAAATTTAAATCAATTTCAACTAATAACACAAGCAATATCAAAACATGTATTTAATATATTTAAAAGGACAATATAAAACTAAAATTATATCTACCTGTATTTACTTATTCTATTGTACCATCTGCATCCTCTCTTTTTTACAACACATCTATGATTGTCTCATGCTCTTCTATAGAAATTGTCCATAGCTCTTTATTTGTAGGTCTTCCACGATACCTCACTAGTTTTATATTTGTTGCCACTGATGGGCTTGGTCATTAGTACTTTTTCTATTGTTTTTTATATGCTTTTAGACACTTTACATATCTTTTCTAAGTACCTTTCAGACAAAAAAATTTGATAATATACTATATTTTCATAACATATCTTGGAACTTTGAACCTAGTTGTGAAAATGAAATATGGTGGTAATATTTGTAGCATTGCTTGATTTAAATATGAGAATGTATGTATATGAATAAAATTATGCGATTTACTTGTGAAAGTTAGTTGTATATGTATGTTGTGTGGATTAACCTCTCTATAGCTCAGCATGTGATAACAAGAATGGAGCATTTATAGTAAGAACCAAAGCAGCGAAATAGGGGATCAATGGAGTTCAAGCCGCCTAAAGTGCAGGAAGTTGTGGAGCTGAATGTGAACCATCATGGAAGGGATAAATACTGAAGAAGGATACTTGTTCTAGAACTTTGAACGTTTGCTTATATGTTTCACATGAAGACTACTTCATTGAAATTCTTAGTTGAATAGGTCTCTTCTTCCTTCTCAATTAGAATGAATAAGTCGATCTTAATTTCATATCCTCGTATCTAGGAGTGGAATTAATGGTTTTAGTTAGTTAGCAATTTGAATAAGTCTCTCCCCATTTTTATATAAATTCAGGGGATGAGTTCGTAGCAAAGTTAGTTGGTTGTGTAACGCCCTGCCAAGGAATCCTAGAGAACAACACATCTAAGCTACATTAATGGAACAATTTTTTTTGTAGGAAATAACAGTGATCTTGCATAGCATATCATAACATACAATCTATCCTAAGTCCTCTAAGGTTCCATGACTACACTACTAACACAACTCTAACAAGAACTAGAATCATTTCATTAACCAATATGTTAACATGATTATACAAGTAAACAAGTACATTTTAATCCACCACATTATATGATTAAACAATATGAGTCTCCATAGCATGTTATCAGATAAACAATATGAAAGGTCATTTTTCAATATCTAACAAGTATAAATACCAATCATATTTCATGAGAGTACATCATAATTGTTACATCATTACACTAATTACAATAAGGCTTCCCAAATATAGATGGGAAGATTACAACAATGTTACAATAAATAATACATCTGATATACAATACCAAGTCATAAACATAAAGACTGACTTCTCGAACAGGTACAAGATCTAGAATCCACTATACAATGAACAACCTCCATGCACATGAAAAACTACAAGGGAAAACCCAATGGAGGAAAAAGCACCAACCTCCCAACCATGTGGAACCCTAAGGTCTACCCCTGTGCTAGGAGATAACAATAAGGTCCCACTACAAAAAGCAGTCAAGAAGACATCAGGCTAACATAACAAGACTAGACATGACTCCAACACTGCATTGCAACAACCAATAACATCACATGCAACAATGACACTGCTTCCAAAGGCACACACTCACAACAGAAGGGGAACACAAAACTAGGGAATGCTAGATTGCAATAGGGAGGAGTGTCATCACATAGTTTGACATGGGTTATCCCGACAAATCTTCCTAGGCCTCGGCCCCCATCCTAGGTTATCCTGGTAGCCTCTACTGATCCTTGGCCCCCATGCAAACTCATGTAGAATCAACATACCTTTCATGGAGACAAGGCAATTGATCTTGCCATTCTAGGCCTTCCCATCTCATCTCAAGCCTAAACGAGCACTTGAGCCATGAGTGAGGCATTATATTATCTAGATTAATGTGAAATATTCCCAACCCCCTAATTCATTATTTAGGTTATCACTGGATTGAGAAACTCCTAATGGGTTATCCTGGTCAACCACTTTGGGCTTCGGCCCCCATTGAGAGCCACCTTCCCTACTAGCAACTAGAAGACCCAACACATCAAACATGGTAAAGCCATCTTGCATAAATTACCAAACCGCATGAACACACACATAGAGCGAGGCATGGACCATCTCGCTCTCAAATACCAACCATAATGATGAATAAGAAGTGCAAGGATAAATACCCCCTATACACAATTCGAGTATAAAATCAACTACTTTCAAAATGAAATAATCATGAATCCAAAAGATACTCCCCTAATCCTCTAGAAGTAAACCTTGACAACTTACACATAGAATCTCATTTAAAAAAAAACAATAATAAAATCTTCTCATTTCCACTAAATCAACACCTCATTCTAAACAAGCAACAAGTAAACACCACAGCCATGGATTCATCTTAAATGATTACAAATGAAATTGTCATTTAAATAGATCAACTAGCTTATTCTCTTAATTTGTTCCTTCGATTATCCAAATGTAATCATATCAATTTCATTTCCAATTCATTTAACAAAACCAATTATACATATACACATATAATAAAAAGCATATTGATGTTGAAAACTCTTCATTTCAGTTTATATTGAAATACACATTTAAATATAACTACATAAATCAGCATATATATATATATATAATGAAATCGAATATCGAAGACTATATATATATCAACATATGAAATTGAATATCAATCAGCATACATATACATATACATATATATAAAATAAAAATGAACGTTAAATATACATATATATCTGCATTTAAAATCGAATGCTAAATGGAATCGAATGGCATATATATATATATATATATATATATATATATATATATATATATATATATATATATATATATATATATATATATATAAATTGAATATCAAATGGACTATATTCAACAATATATGGATCGCTTTAAAATATGCAGCAACCTCACATAAAAATCGAGTCACATAACAAAATCACACTGTATATCCAACAAAATCAAACCATATTAAACATTGTATTTGTGGAGAATATTGGCGATGCTTAATGAAACAATCTGAAACATGGGTGTGCCCTAAACAAGCGACGATTGCCATATGTATAACACAGGGGCATCAAATGCCATAAAGACTAAATTTCAGAAAACCACAATATCAATCAAAGGAAAATCAAACCACATAAACAAAAATTGAACCTCAATAAACTTTAAAAATAAGCGACATTGTTCTGGTGGAGAATATTGGCGATGCTAAATGAAACAATCTAAAAAAATAGGCTTGCACTATAATAACATTAACTAAGGCTATTTGCAAATGTAAAAACAAGTTTGCACTCAAAAGTAGCTTCCCTATAGCATGCGCCTCAATGAAGCTTTAGAACAGGGGAGATGCACCCCCTCATAGGTAAATGATTAAGGAATTTTGTTTGATGAAGATGCAGATAAATAAAGATAAAATACAGCATAGTGACGAACGCCAACATACAGACAAGGTGCACTCCAAGTCAGTATAGATAGGGGTTGAGAACTTGCAGAGGTAATTCGATACAAATATGCATTGATGATAGGCTACAAACAGAAGCAAAATGTCAAAGGCTAGTGACGAATAAAACAACGTAGTATGCCAAAACAAAGTATAGAAATTTGACAAAATATTGCAGACACATTGCCCTACTGAAAGAATTCAAATTGCGGGGATAAGATAGAGTAACCAAATTAAATAAAGTACCCAACAAAATGTAGAATGCAGAATATGCACAAAATATTCACTGCAGAGGGCTTGATAATCCTCAGAAAAAGCATTTTTTTCTAATTGTTTACAATTCAAATTGAGTATACAAGGGAAATGTTTTAATTTCTATACAACATCACATTCAAGATTTTTGTTTAAAAAAAAAATAGAGATAGAAATTCAAAAGCACAGAACTTGGTTTAAAATGATTGGCACACCTGTAGATTTGATGTCGAGATCAAGCTTCTCAACTTGCAGCTCCAACTTCTTCCAAACCTCAAACAATTTTTCAAAAAATCCAATTCAAAATCCCCCAACAAGATAAAAGTCTCCAAAACCTAAAGATATTCATGAGAACCAAAAACCAAACTCCCTTTCCCGGAAAAAAAATTAATTATAATGTAAATCTCCCAAAAGAAAATTATTTTCAAAAATGAAAAGTTGTAGAGGATTCCCTATAGTTTTTTTAGCAAATAATTAATTTTCTTATGACCACTTGAGCTGCATATAGCTGCATGCTCAATGGGGTTGTTGTGTGCAGTCCCATTTAGAAATTTCATTTAATGCTCCCATAAAACCAACTTTTTAATTATTTATTTATCATATTACTACTATTATTTAACCATTTATTTATTGCAACATCCAATAAAGTATTTTATTTTATATTGCAATATTTTACAACTTTTAATTTTATTATAAGCCATCATTATTAATAAATATATTTATGTTTAGTTACCAAAACACTTTTTAACTTAATAATTCAATTTAATAATTTAATCAACCAAGAATGACATTTATAACTATTTATCATCATATTTTAATAAAATAATTTATTTAATTCATTAATTAATCAAACAACATTTATCAAGCAAATCTAAGTTAAACAACCACATATCCATAACAATACCTATTATCAATAGTTTTGTACCCTGTTGAATACAATATTCAACAAACTACTGAAACATGGAAACCTCTTTCAGATGTGGGTGATCT
Organism: Sequoia sempervirens; assembly: GCA_007258455.2. Classification (NCBI taxonomy): domain Eukaryota; kingdom Viridiplantae; phylum Streptophyta; class Pinopsida; order Cupressales; family Cupressaceae; genus Sequoia; species Sequoia sempervirens. The sequence goes on along the minus strand of VDFB02358134.1, from coordinate 136,520,291 downwards.
ACATGAAAGAGGAATCTCTAGAGTGCGCTGGTTCTCCGAATGATAAATCCTATTCTAAAACTCCAGGGCAAAAGGGATAAAAGATGAACTGAAAATAAATTTGAATCTAACTGATGATTGATTAAAACTTCTAACAGAAAATTGAATCGTGCCACTCACAACAATTCCTTCACTACAATGATTCCTACAATCTCACCAATACATGATTTCATCATTAATTCATATGAAGATCCAGAACTTCGAATACAACATATAACCTAAAAACATGAAACCTTGTGCAGAAAAACTCATAAAGGTAGGACATTAAGGTTTCAAATCTGAAGACACAAAACGTCAAACTGTTGTTACCAGTCTTAAGACAAGAAAGTGGAAAGAAGAACTCTGTTGTATTATTGGAACCAAAAGAATGTCAATCTGTCAAAACTGAGTACAATGTTCACAAGCTCACAAATGCATAAGAGCAGGAACCCTGATCTAAACTGAGAAGAGGAGAGCTAAAAGACTAAGTCTATCAAAACATAGCTCTCCAAAAACCCTAATCCGAGCTTAGAAAAAGCTCAAGGAAAGAAGGCTTCAAACTGTCTAAAAAAACTGCCTAAAAGCAGAAAAAAGCACATTGCTTTTATGATTATACTATCAAGCCTCTAAAAATAATCTAATCTTGCTTTAAAACCTCAAAAACACCTTATCTCTCCAAGATAGGTCTGAAATCCGACCAAGAGGAAAAGTCAACAAAAGATCTGCTAAAAATAGCAAGAAAACACAAAGCAATTTATAGAATATCGCTTTATGATTCTGCTTTATAAGATGCAGATTTGCACAATTTGTCTATTTTTGCAAATAAAGATTTAGAATCTTTTGCAAAAATAAAATCTCCTTATTTCTCCATTACAATATTTTATTTTCACACAAAATCATAAAAATATTAATGTATATGATTATCTTCTCATCTTAATTCACATTGATTTCTTTAAAATCAATCAAAAATAAAACCCTAAAAAGATCATTGACCCTAAGCATAGGGTATTCACAATTCACCCTTAATTGCTCTTCACTTAAATCAATAGCATAAGGCACAAACCCATATTTCTCTAAGGCATATAATAAGTCCCTAGACCTAAAACATCGACCTAGCTCATAATTTCGGCCACCCTCAAATACATTAGACTTTAATCTTTGAATAAAATATGAAGCAAGGATTGACCTAATTTGAAACTCCCATGTGCTTTATCAAAAGGTAAAAATTCAAAAGGAAATTATAATGTCGGCTGACATCAAGGCATGAACAAAATGGGGTCAAACCCTAAAATGATCATTTCGTATTCATCATTTTTAAGAACTTGAACTCTGGCTGAAAGGAAAAGCGCCGCCACCATGATTGAGTCTTGGTCTGAGCTTGAACTTTACCTCTCTGCCTCTAAAAACAGTTTGCTCTTCCTCTGCAAAACGTGGGTAAGTTGACTTCACTCATGACTTCATATTGTTCACTTTGGCTTTACAGTCGCAGCTAGCACAACTTTTGATATCTCTACTTGCATTTTTCTATGCTTACATTTACTGTTGCATGAGCTCGACCTTCATTGAGAGCCCGAGTATCCTCTAAAGGCTCGAAAACTTGTCTTTTGGACTCCATCTGGAACTCTTGGCCGCGGCTAGAGTGATTTTCCACAGATCTGGACTGGTAATCTCCCTTACTAAACGTTTTGTTCTCAAAGGCTTAAAGAATTTCTTCTTTATTCATAAATTTTGGCCATGTTCAAGCCGCGCTAGACGTGATTCATAGAAAGCTTTGCTTTGTGGATTTTGGTTCGACCCAGAACAGAAAAATGATCAATATATCTTACTAAAGCTATATCTGCTCGTGGGTATCATGGGAAATAGAATGAGAGCTACATTTTCTTCACATGAAGCTCGATTCATCTCAGAAATTTGCATTTGTTGTATATTCTTGCTATTTAATTCAAGATTTCACATGGGTTATCACCGTAGCTACTTCCCTTGCATTTTGAAGCTAAACTGAAAGTGGGTCTTTGAAATTATTAAAGAAAATTGTATTTCCATACCTCTGAAGCTTGAATGAGCATGAAAATCTGCATATTTTGTAGTTATACTGCTTTTGAATGTAAAACCCAAAATGGGTATCATAGATTATTACATTTTCTATACCTTGAATGCAAACCCACATGTGGGTACCATAGATAATTGAGAATAGTTCTATTTCGTACTCCTAAAACACAGATATAAGTCTTTCTGAAGAAAATTGTACTCTTCGTTCTCTGATGCCTGACCCACCTCTCTGCATTTATCTTGACATTTGCTTAACAAGCCCTCTCTTGGGTAACACAGGAAATAGAACAAAACATGCTTTATGTATTCTGAACATGGATAATTTTGTAAATGGTGACAAAACTGTATATCCACTTGCATTTACTCTTAGGGTTTCGATTCAAATAACCAGTGATGTTTTGCTTTTATTAGTGTTTTTGTACCTTTTAATTCCCTCTATACAAATGCTTGACAGTAATAAGGAAACTAGGCCTTGTTTGAAAACTTTCATAAGACAAAAAAACTTACTTTGCTGCTCTGAAAAACACATCCATATGAGTAAACCAGAAATACTAAAAATCTTATTCTCATGAAATTTTACTTCTCATCCTTCTTTGTAGAAAAGTTGTATAAGTTCTGACCTTTAACAGGACTTCCTCCTAGACATTTGAATGAATACTGATACTCTCCATTCTTGAAGTTCATTCGTAGTATTGGAAAACTGCTCTCTAGTCATATGTTCTTAGGCATAACTGACACCTCATAAACTCCTTCTGGAAATAAACTGCCTGCTCTTTCTTTAATATTTTGGAATGATCACTTGCTTGATACTTATAACTCCTTGAAGAAATAAAAGAACAATTTTCACCATGCAAACCCATGCATATTTTTTGTACAAACAGCAGTGTCCTTTGACTTCTGGACCTCCACAATCCGGCTTTGACAATTTTGTTCAAGTAACTCTCTGAAAGCAATTTGAATGAACAGTGATTGTTGCCCTGCCTTAAGCATTGATAAGCATTGATAAACGATCCTGTTTGAAACACCATTCCAACCAAACTGAGTTAGTTGTCCTTGTTGTAGCTTTTATTAACCAGTACTCCATATCCAGGTACTGTATCACTGATGCTTGTTACTGTATCAAACTACTTTCCTTTGCACTCAGAAATGTCCTCCCTTTTGAAATCTTTGATCTTACCTTACAACAACATGGTACTCTTCATGCATTTTTATGTTCCACTTATCAAACTGATTTTAAAAAAAATCTATTCTCTTTCGTGATAAAAGTTAAAACAAAACATTAAGGCATAATGTATGCATGTTCACTATCCTTGACTGTAAAGAGAAAGAACTGATGAACTGAAACTTGCATGACATATATGATTATGATCAGCACAAAACATGAACTTATTCAGCAATATCTGACGTAAATGTACTCAGTTGAATTCCTTAAGTGAACTAAACTCACTGTTCACCTGTAGCCTTCAGAAAGCAACCCTGATCGTTATGAATGAACAGTTGGTTTCGTTGCTTGATGGATAACTCTGTTTTACTCCTTCAGTTGTTCTCATTTCATTTGATGAATATGATAAAGTATCTTTTAAAATCAGCCCATTTAATGAATAGGGCAGCATATCGAGCTCTACCCTTGTGGGAGCCCGTTTTCCTCCACATGCTTGGTCTTCGAATAATGTTCAGCTTCATGACTTTACCTATACCTGCACATGGAAACAAACAATGTTAGCATAAAAATAGAACATGATGATCATGATGTTGTTATCTTTCCTTCAGCTCATTTCCTTCATACTACACTTGATTGACTGTTTCAATGCATTCTTAATAGTATGTTGTACTATTGTGGGTGCTCCATATAAGTTACATCATAGTCGGAGCCACTGACACCCTCTCTTTCCCTCTTTCAGGTCGACGGAGCTCAAGAAGACAAGGTGCACCATTCAGTGTCAAACGTCGATAATCAGGCAATGATGATTATGCTGTCACTTATGTGTTTTCCTTTATGTATCTTTAGTAGTGCAATGTGCTATTAGCAATATGTTGTCATAGTTATATCCACGGCTTATGTGGATCTTTGATTTCAATTCTGCTTTTCAATTGCAAAGAAAATGCATTTTCATGCACTGTTGTAATATCATTCTGATTGTGAAATCAAATGAAGCCTTGTAAAAATATGAGTTCGTTACAAAATAAATGAAAGCATTCCAAATTCTATTTTTCCCTTTTGATAAATTCTATATTTCTGCCATTTCTGGAACATCTGAATGGCATTATGAAAACTTAGTTTCTGAAACTCTATTTCTCTTTTAAAGATGCATAACTGTTACTCAATGCATAATAATGATAATGTGAAACAGCATTGAACTTAAATGCAATCCTTCCTTATGATAAATAACATTCAGCAGGCTTCGCCAATTGAGTCGAGGTGAAAATTTGGTAACAATACCAAAACATAAACATGGTAAAAAATGGAACTAACTGACCACAAACAACAAACAACGTTGACGAGGTGACCAACCGGATACTCATCCTATTTGAGGATGATGGTAAGGGTAAGGGATCTTATGTTATCTTCATTTAACAACTTCCATTGGGTTTAAGGCACACTCAGACCTGTCAATTCAGGTGGATTCGATGCATGGTACCTGCAACCTGCATCAAAAAAAATAGTCAAACATATATATATAATCATGCAATTAGGCACGTCGTGAAAGGAAATCATAGTGTAGCAGGGTGCTCATGAATGAGTAATGCTACAGTGTCCCTTTCACCAAGACTCAACAACGCATAACAAATAGTTGCTTAACAACAAGATAAGTACAATCACCAAATAATCACTTAACAACCATGATCAAATAATCATGTAATGCTCATAATAAGATTAAACCACATAAGCAAATAAGTCCATATAACTATCATAACATGTGCATAAACTCAAGTAATAGAAGTATCATCAAGTATCATCAAACTATCATCCAAAATATCATCGTAGCAGTAGTCCATCAAAAAAAGTGTCATAATGTCTAGTCCAAAACAGAACAACTGCCAGTCTACAAAAAACAAAATGAGGGGCACTACAAGTTGTTACAAGTTATTAAGCAGTTAGTCATTTTCCAATTTCAAGTTATCCAAAAATATGTTGTCAAAATGCAATTATTGAATACAATCTGCAAGAAGGATTTTGTTTGAATATCTGGTGATATGCAATGAATGGAGTTGTATGTCACATGGATGCGTAAGAATCTGAGTTAGATTTGGTTTAAGTTAAGTGAGACAATCCCATGAGCTAGCCACTTGAGGTATTGCTCCTCACTTCATTTTTTTACTTATTCATTTATGCATTCCTGTTAATTCTATTTTTATTATATTATAAATGCATTGTAAAGTAAAGTAGAACAATTCTTACAGTTGATTACAACAGTGGTTATTCATGAACAATTGTATAATTAGTGAATTTGGGCACTCCAAAGATTAGATTTGGATTGATTTTATACTTATTTGTTATTAGCAGTCACCTACAGCTTATCCTGCAGGTACCCATAGCCATTAGGTTTTGTAACTACTTTTATTATTTTTGCAATTCCATAAGATTCCAACAAAGTAGAATAGTCTGAATAAGTTTGCATAGAATAATTTAGGTGAACATGAGTTCATGAAGGCACATATAGTGCAGTACCATCATAAGATTACACACCTTGGTTGATGATTTAATGTAGTCTTAGCAATGTGAAGTGGACTATTCAACCATTTAACCCTTTGAATTGAGTAAATTCTACCAAGTTTACAATACATTAGCTTAGACTTTACATTTTTGGCGCCATTTTCGGGGATGGTGCTATCTTCACATACTTGTTCTTACAGTTTTCATAGTTAAATTTTCTTTTCAAGCATTAGGACTATTAGATACCATCCTTTTCAACACCAAGATACTAACATTGTGCAGGACTGTTGGAATTAAAGTCATATTTCATGTATGCGGAGGCAAAGAGATCCCTTGGGTAGGTTCCTTCCCTCCACACGCCAGGAAGCTATTGTAGAAATTGGTGACCCTAGTACTCAGAGCAAAGGTACCACTAAAGAAGAAATTTCATTTTCACCAACCTCTAGTGCACATACAAAAGGAACATATTGCACCATAGGTGATGCAACAAATGATGATGATGTCCGACCAACATTTGGGTTTCCTATTACTAACCAGCAAAGGGCTATAGTGTTGAAAAACATTCCTCCTTCGGCCTTGGCAATTTTTTATGGGTTAATGACTGAAGACCCAGATACATTCCTCTTTGAATTTGATGTCTTATGCAAAAGTTATGATTATACTTTTGATGAACATAGGTTCTCCTTCCACTCTCAAGGATGCAACTTTGAGATGGTTCATGGGATTAGGTAAAGATGTTCCTGATTGGGATGCCATGAAGATATTGTTCTTGGAGAAGTATCAAGACTACTATAGAGGACCTGACAGGAGGAAGGATGATATATTTTGAATGACACAAAAGGATGATGATCCTTTAGAGAACCATGTTGAAAGATTTCAGTTTGATCTCAAGAAAAACCCCCAGAACAAGTTGTCAGAAGAATCTCTCAAGCTAGTCTTTTTGAGAGGGGTTAATGAAGACTGTATAGATGCCTTGAATCTCATTGGCCAAGAGATATTTCTCAACTACCATTTTTAGACATTTGTAAGGCCTGTAGGAATTATTCTAGGGCCTTCACAAAAAGGCCAAGAGAAAATAGAACATCAATTCTTGGTAAATCATCTACTGGGGTTTCAAAAGTAGACCTGAGCAATATGTTATCCAATATGAAAGAGGATGTAATCAGCCATTTGGAAACACAATTGGATACTCTCCACATTAAGAAAAAGTAGGAGGAAGTTGAGGCTATGCTCACAAAATATTGTCCAAGTTGCAGGAAAAGAAAAGCAAATTATAAATGCAAAAGAGTGGCCAGTATCCAACAGGATAAAGTTGAGAAGCCTGAATTTCAACCCATTGAAGGATATGATGGAAAACTCTTTTATATAGCACAAAGGAGGCCATGGAAGCAACAACAAGGTATGCTACAAGACCCCCTTAGCTTTAATTCATCTTTTCCTATTGCAAACCAAAAATTTTCTACTTGGAACTCTTAGCCATTGCAAGGAAATCAAAACCAGTGGAAAAATCCACAATGGTCAAACCCTCAACCAAATTGGAACCAACAACAAAATCCTTGGCCACAACATAATTTTCAAGGTTCCAATTACAATCCACAATGGCCAATCTAGCAAAATCAGTGGTAGCCTCAGTGGTAGAAAGGCCAGCAATGGAAACAACAAAATATAAATTATCAGTAGCCCATGCTCCCTCCTCCACAATAGTGACAAGCTCTAATGCCTCCATAAAATCTTGCATCCCAACCACCCAAACAAAAAATACCTTCCCAACCTACACCTAACCCTAACACTAAGCCTGTTCAGCAGGCTTATACTAACGAAGCTATCTAATACCCCACTTATGGGGTAGAGGTAAGTGATGTCCACCTCATATCAGGAAAACAACTTGTTGGACCTCCATCTCCCCAAATCACAGAAATGGAGGATGAGAAACTTGCAGTTGAGGCTTCTAATAAACCATCTTTGGAGCCTAAACAAAATCAGGTACACCAAACTACCTTAAATCCCAAGCTACCTTTTCCTTAATGCCTAGCTATGCAAAAACATCACACACAGGCTGAGACAAACCTTTTAGGACAATTGAAAGAAAGATGTGAACATCAAAATCTCACTTATCCAAGATATCAAAGACATCCTTGTCTATACTAAAACTATAAGGTATATTTGTCTTAAGAAACCAGGTAGGAAAAGGAAAGATCCACAGGTAGTCCATGTATTAGGGAATCTTGTAGATATCATGTTGGGGAACATTATAGTCCCTAAGTATACTAATCCTGGTAGTCCAGTTGTGGACATTAAGATCAGTGGGACCCTCATTAAGAATACTTTTATAGACTTGGGGGCAGCCATCAATGTCATGACAAAAGAAACAATGTAGTTGCTTCAATTGGTCAACCTTAGGCCAAAACAATTTTTTTTGCAATTAGCTGATAGGTCCACAGTCAAGCCTAAGGGAATTATTGAAGACCTACTTATTGCATTGGATTCTTGGGAATACCCTGCAGACTTCATAGTACTGCAACTAAAATTCAATCTTGTAGGTTAGCCACTCATCCTAGGCAGGCCTTGGTTGGCAACAGTCGATGCATTTATAGGCTGCAGCTCTAGTAAAATGATCATATCCAATGGGACAATTACAAAGAACTTGGTTCTTTATCCACCCACCCAATTATATGCAGGTCTTGAGCACACCATTTGGCCCAATTTGGGTGAGGAGGAAGATAACTATTCTCTACATAAAATGATGACTATAGAGTGCAGCCCCTTATTGGATGACCAGGATGAAGATTAGCTTATTGCTTATATAATCCAAAATGAATTTGGTAGGAGCCTATAGCAATAGGACTGTCTCATATGCCTACAAGACCCCTTGCAAGGTATTATACCTACGGATTCTATAGAAGATATATCATAGCTATTTCATTCATTACTTCCTCAACAATGTTTACCAATCATACCAAGCCTTGATCTCTCATTAGTTCAAGAGTGATCAAAGGATTTGGAAATTATGCCACGAAGGAAGTTAAATATCAACAATTCCTTGACAGAGGAATAGCAAAATTCTCTCCAATCAATGAGTTGCAGGAACACTCAACTACATATGCATGGGATTACCATGATATGAAGGGCATAGATCCTAATCTATGCATGCACAAGATTTACATTAATGATGGCTATAGACCTATAAGAGAGCCACGGAGATGCATGAATCCAACTCTAAGAGATATAGTGAAAGCTAAACTACAAAAGCTTTTAGATGCAGGTTTCATATACCCTATATTAGACAATGAATGGGTTTCACCATTGGTAATAGTTCCCAAGAAAGGTGGGAAATAGAGAGTCTTTGTTGATTACAGAGAACTAAATGTTTCCATGAGGAAGGATCACTTCCCACTACCATTTATTGACCAAGTTCTTGATTCTTTGGTAGGGAAGAAATATTTCTCATTTCCCTATGGTTTTAGTGATTATAACCAAATCAAGATTGCATCAGAAGATCAAGATAAGACTACATTCACCTACCCCTGGGGAACCTATGCATATTATATCTTACCTTTCGGTTTGTACAATGCTCCAACTACCTTTCAAAGAGTAGTACTCACCATATTTTCTGATATACATGGACGACTTCACCACTTATGGTGAAAGTTATGAGGAAGCTCTTAGTAACTTGGAAAAAGTGTTAAAAAGGTGTAAGGAACACAACCTATCACTCATTAATGAGAAGTGTTTCATGATGATGACATAGGGAATAGTATTGGGATACTTTATATCCAACACAAGAATCCAAGTTGATCCACACAAAATTGAGATAATATCTACCTTACCTGTTCCTAAAAAAAAAAAAGAGATATTAGAAGCTTCCTTGGTCATGCAGGATACTACAGGTAGTTTATCTAAGATTTCAGTAAGACTGATGTACCTTTATTTGTTTTTTTGAGTAAGGACATTGAGTTTGAATGGACCTTTGAGTTTCAACACTCCTTTGAAGAACTAAAGAAAGATTTGAATCAAGCACCAGTGTTGAGAGGGCCAAATTGGACTCTCCCATTTCACATTCATGTAGATGCTTCATATTTTTCCATTGGTGCAGTATTGGATCAAAAGGATGGCAATAAGGAGTATGAAATTTATTATATCAGCAAGAATCTTCAAGGGGCAGAATTAAACTACACTGTAACAGAAAAAGAGATGCTTGTTGTTTTTTATGCTATTAATAAATTCAGACATTATATTACTAGCTATCCAATCTTTTTCCATACATATCATACAACAATCAGGTATTTGATGAACAGACCAGTAGTTGGGGTAGGCTGTTAAGATGGCTACTTCTCTTACAAGAATTTTAAATTACCATTGTGGATAAAGCTGGAAAAGAAAATGTGGTGGAAATTTTCCTATCAAGACTACCAACACAATCAACTAAAGGAGTGGTGGATGATTCATTTCTTGATGAACACTTGTTTTCTTTGCAAGTGCAATTACCCTAGTATGCAAATATTGCTAACTATTTGGTCATAGGGAAGATTCCACCATATTTCTCACCAAGAGAGAAGAGACAGTCGGTTCATAAATGTTTTCCTTACTCTTGGATATCTGGTTTTTTGTTTTATATAGGGCCTGATAACATTATGAGAATGTGCATTAGAGAAGATGAGAATTTTGATATCATGAAAGCATTCCATGATGAGCCATGTGGAGGTCATTTTTTATCAAAGAGAATAGCTTTTAAGATCCTCACAATTGCCTATTATTGGCCTACTTTACATAAAGATGTTAAATACACCAGGAGTTGTGATAGGTGTCAAAGGATGGGAAGGCCAAAAAAGAGTGATGAGATGTCCTTACAACCTCAATTGACATTGGCAACTTTTGAAAAATGGGGTTTAGACTTCATTGGTCCAATCTCTCCTACCTCTAATAGCAAGGAATATATCCTTGTTTGCACTGATTACTTGACAAAATGGGTGGAAGTTAAGGCCCTACAGGTTGCAAGAGATGGTAATATGGCTAAGTTTTTATACGAAGATATTTTTACTAGGCATGGAGTACCTAGAGAAATATTCACTCACCAAGGGCCCCAATTTAATTTTGATCTAATCACCAATTTGGTTGAGGAATACCAAATCATACATAAGAAATCAACACCCTATCATCCATAGGCTAATGGTCAAGTGGAAGTCACAAATAGGGATATTAAAAGTATTCTCACCAAGACAATGCAGTTGCATAGGAAAGATTGGGTTTCTAGGTTACCTAAAGCAGTCTGGACATATAGAACTACATGGAAAACAACCACTGGGTTTACACCCTATGAGTTAGTTTATGGAAAGACAATAGTCCTTCCTATTGAGTTTGAATATAAAACATTGAAGACAGTAGTAGAGTTGGGAATTGATTTAATAGAAGCACAAAAGGAAAGGTTGCATTCTTTGAATGGGTTGGATGAGATAAGAATGGAATCAATTCATCATACAGAGGTAATACAGTTACAATGAATGAAATGGCATGATCAATACATAAAAACAAAAGAGTTCACTGTGGGAGATTGGGAACTATTATATGACTCAAGGTATAAGGATTTCAAGGGTAAATTCTAGTCTAGATGGATGTTCCCCTATGAGATTAGAAAGGTTTACCCTAATGGATCGGTACATTTGCATACCATTGATGCAGTCTGGTTCTCACTTCTTGTTAACGGTCATAGACTGAAGTTATACAAGAAACCAATGCAACATGATGACTTCATCTTTTCATTGATTCAACAATATGGTGCTCACAATGAACCTAAAATAGAAACTGATTTACAAAGTCCTAAATCAGTAATATGGGACATACCAAGCACATTTGGTGATTCAGAGGTTGAGTTACACAACTCAACCCCTGAAATCACCTAGGTATAATTTTTCATGCTTTCACACCACATGCACACACAACAAATTATTCATGCACATACAACACATTATCCATGATGTACATACTCTGCTTCGGAGGGACCTGTTCTTCAATTTATTCAGCATTTATCGGGACTTGTTTCTGATGGGACCTGAGAAGTAAATCTGTCAAATGCAGATGGGCCTTGTGCTTGGAGTACCCACAACAACAATTGTTGAAAGTAAGCTACAATACCTTGTAAAATTTGAATTGTTTCTACCATGCATTCCATCAATATCACATGCCTCATTTATTTCCCAATAAAGCACCCATAGCAAGTACATCTCAAATCACCACCACCAACTTTCCATCAACGCCAATGCATTTAATGCAAATCAAATCAATTGCATGCCAAATTACATGCTTCTCCAATTCCAAATTGCTCTGAGCGATAATTACCATCACGCACGTATGACAGGTAACTTTTCACAATTAAATTGGACTTCTTTTGTATTCATTATTATTCTTAGTTTAAGTTATGCATGTGAAAATATTTCACCAGAGCTTTCCATTATTATCCTATCACCCCTTCCAAGTCATGCCTGAAGTGAGGTCACTTCAATTAAAGTTGGGGGGAGAGGTATAATAGTCATGATTTTTTATTTTCACCACCTAAGTTTGTCAGATAGCATTTTGTGTCGTCCTCCTAAAAATAAAATACCTCTTTTTTGTTTCCAATAATGTGATTTATGCCCTAAAAATAAGCTAATATACAGATATTTGAGCTTAATTGAGCTAGGGAAAAGGGGATTGTGAAGTTACAGTATTGGGTATAAGAGAAGGTATTGGAAGGAACAGTGAAATTGGAAGGTTTTAAAGGTGGTGGAGCTGAATTTTGAGAAGAATTTGAAATCTTCAAGGTTGCAGAGTATCAAGACAATGGGAGGTGATGTTATACGCAAGGAACCATCTACGCATAAAGAAATATTAGAAGATACAATGGTTCTACCCCTCTTTACTAGAGTGGGATGGTTGGAATATTTCTTGAAGCTGATGGAGTATGAAAATGAAATGGCAAGAGATTTTGCAACAACATTGCAATATGACGAGGCAACAGTGAGAGGTTGGTAGTGGATATCTTTGAAATGGAAATTTCTCAAGTCACGAGATTACCTCGAAAAGGGTCTAAATACCCAGCTCATGCACATGCAATGGAAGCAAGGGAGGATTTCTATGAGCAAGGAGAAATTCTAGACTCCACATCACAAGGTACAAAGAGACTTTCCCTTCCATTCTTTTGGGGAAAATGTGCTAGTTATATCATTAAATAACTTACTTGTGATGGTTGTCAAAGCCTTTTATACACTGTGCATTTTAAGTTGTTAAATCATTCATGGTATGAAAAGTTGGTGAATGTACCCAATTTCCTATATAATATGTTGAAGAGAATGGAAACTGAATTCCAGAGAAAACAAACGGACACCAAACTTTCCCATCATTGTGTAATAATCCTATTGGTTAAAAGGAGTCTGTGAACTTAACACCCATAGGTTAATTGGGATGATTTCAAAAATTGCAAGGATATCACCGAGTTGCTTGAGGAACCTGAAGCAGAGGATGAACCCCAACCTGGGTCTAAACTAGAAATTGAACCTGAGTAGAATGAACCTAAGAGAGAAAAATCTCCTATTACACCATTGGCTTCACCTACCCACAGCCATAAAAGGTTTGAAAAACATGATATATCAAAGCATAGGCATAAGCTGGTGGTAACAGAAGAGCCCTCATCCTCTAAAAATCCTAGAGCTAGGGGAGGTACTGCATCAACATCTTTTAAAGGGAAAAAGAAGAAGAAAGGAGTTGAGAAGTAGAAGAATATTGTGAAGGAAGGGGATGTAGAGAAGAAAAAGGGTAGTAAAAGGAAGAAAAGGAGTAAAGTTACACAAGAAATTGTTACTCCTAGACACTCAGGTAGGTTGAGAAGAAAGAATGTTGAGAAAAGAAGCATGGAAGAGCACAAACAAGAAGAAAAGGGTGTAGGACAGTAACACCATGATGCAATGATGATAGGAACAGACACCGATAGGGAAAGAGATGTCACTGAAAATGTTTCTGCAGATATTCCTAAAAATGTTAATGTGCCTATTAGGAAAAGAAGATATATTTCCTCTTCCTCTAATTCTGATTCTGAGGATATCTTTATTGCAAAGAAAACAAGGACAATAGTTCCCAGTAGCCCCAATAGGGAAATTTTTGATATTACAGGGGACGATGGTGATGATTTGAATTTTGAAGAAAAGGAAGAATTGTTGGAAGATAGGAATATAAGGAAAGAGATTCAAGAAGCTCTTGATAGAATAGAACAATTGGAAGCACAAGTGAAAGGAGATAATAATTTAGAAGTTGGAATAGAAAATGCAGACTTATGGTCATGGAGCTAAATTGGACTTACTAGCACAAATAAATGAGGGAAAAATAGGAATTGAGGAGAATGTAGCATTAAATCCACAACCTCCTATTGCAAGAACACCAACATATCATACTACTTTGTCCTTAGGTTTTGAATTTTTGAAAATAACCAACCAATTCAAACAAGAGAAAGAAAACTGGGAAAAGGAGAAACAAACTTTGAATGCATCACTAGAAAGTAAGGATTTGGAACTGAGTAAATTGGAGGGGAAACTGACAAAAGTGATAGACAAAGATAGTCAAATTATTGTGTATACATCCACCTAGAGTGTATACATTGTTCTTAAAAGAAAAGTTTCTTACTTTTTAGTTTAATAACTTTATTAATGATTTGTCCTTTGCTTTAAACAAGAGGCGTAGTTTTCTCGATTTCTTTAATACAATTAATTTAGAGGAGCAAGATCGGTTGTGTGAGTATTATCTACACCAATATGTGATGACAGAGGACACTGAATGGAATCCCTTAATCTATGTTGGAGATTTGCAAGTAAGGGACCTGGCATCCTATTTCAGGAATGAGTAGCTCTGAGGAGAACTAATGAAAAATATGAAGAACAAGAGAAACAGTGGCACTGTAGCTCAGGAAGGAAGCAACAGATCCCAATAGAGTCATCACTCAATGGTTGACACTCCTTTCTCACCAAGGTCCAAGAAAGATAATTGAGGACTTGATACTTTGAGATTACAAAAGGATTCAACAACTAGCAGTGACCATCCTCCAGAACTGCATAAAACATGTGGAAAATAGGTGGAAAAGCTTGACTCCAGAGTTCTAGAAGAAAGAGCCTCACTCTTTCCATAATTTTATGAGTATGTTTGAGAGATTGCACAAGTATATCAAGCTTTCAGGAATAAGAGGAGTGGAATGGAATCCACTTACTTATCATCCTCCTATTTTACTCTATCCAGTACCACATTGGACAAGAGAAAAGAATGATCAGTGTGTGAATGCAGAATCAGTAAAGTTGGATAGAATTGCATGTTATAATGGTTTTTATCTCAAACAAGGACAAGGAGTCAATATAGTTATGGATCTTAGGCAGATTACTTTGTATTACAATCTTCTCCCCTAGGTGGTTTTAGTTAAGTATTTTTCTTGAGGACAAGCAAAAAAGATAAGTTGGGCGGAATGATGAGCTTGGTAATTAGTACTTTTTTTGTTGTTTTTTATATGCTTTCAGACACTTTACATATCTTTTCTAAGTACCTTTCAGAAAAAAAACTTCCATAATATGCTCTCCTTTCATAACATATCTTACAACTTTGAACCTAGTTGTGAACATGAAATATGGTGGTAATATTCGTAGTATTGCATGATTTAAATATGAGAATGTATGCATATTGTAGACACTAAAAAATGTCCTAAATGATATCATACACTCGAATCAGGTATACTAACATCATTTCATCTTGAAACCCATCCTCTTTTCGCTTAATTGATTAAATTAGCCTAGCTATTTAATTAATTGCAACATTTTCATCTATTAACCTCATTAATTGAATTGGGTTAATTCCCTTCTTTCACGCTAACATTTCATCTTATTAAATTAAATAAATCAAACTATTTAATTTAATTCCCTAAGTCTTCTTATTTAATTAAATAACCCTAAGTTATTTAATTAAATGTCATTTCACCTTTTCCCATTCATTAAATCACTTAATTTAATGAATATCACTTTATTCTTCTAAAATCCCTTAATTGCATGATTAGACCCTTGTTTAATTAACAATTATCTAACTAATCTATTCCCCCCACTTGCAAGGGAATATTCCTCCTTTTCACATTCCTCCAAAAGGAGAATATTCCCATGGAATATTCCCTCCCCTTTTGCACAATTAAACTTTGTTTTGATTTGAAAAATATCCTTTCTCCCTCACCCATGAATATTCCAAAGAACATTCTTTCTCCTCCAATCATTTAAGAAAAGGAGTATTCTCACAAAGCTTCATGTGCAAGATAGCTTGAAACTTCTTGTGCAAGTTAACTTTTGACCTCTTGTACTAGTCAAAAGTGTGCTTGTTTGGAAGGAATGAGAACCCTTGATTAAATCCCATCTTGCATGCTCACCCGTTGATGAGAATCCATGATCCATGCCTCCAATTTCCTCCATCCTTGACCGTTGATTAGCTTTTTCAATCTCAATCCTTCATTTCTCATTTTCTTTCCTATAAATAGTTCACTATTTGGAGACAAATGGATCCATCTTTCAGAGAAAATTTATGCTATTGAAATCACCCACACTCACACTCATACTTTGCATACTTTTAGCATATTTTAGTTAATTTTTTAGTTGCATAATAGCTTAGCTTCCATTAATGGATTTCATGCATCCATTTAGCTAATTAGATAATTAGGGTTTGAATCTTTTAGTTTAAATCTCATTTAGATTAGCTTAGCAATTGCATATCTACATATTTTAGCATAAAATCATGGTATATTAACTCTTTCATCATGTTTTCATTCACATCTCACAATTGTTTCATCAATTCTCTTCAATGGAATCGATTGAAACAAGCTCACTGATTATGGGATTGGGAAAGGGTCATTGTTCCACATCAACACGGCACCAATTCCAAAACGGGATAAGTTTTAAATGAGCTAGAGTAGACATTTAAATGCTTTCATAGTTCATAATGTTTAGTTTCAATAAATGTTTAACTTAACCTTCTTTTGAATGATCTTGTTTAAGATTGAGTATTAGTGGCTACGTTATGCTTTGATTCTTCATGGATCAAGCGTAATTGTCTCATACTAGTATCCTCGATCGACATTCTGGCACTAGAAGGAGGGAAAAACCATCAATTTAATCAATTTCTATCTTGAATTTTGTTTGTTTTTACTTTTGCAGGATAGAGCGATGCCCAACTCAATTTCAACGATGCCTTTGCAGGGCATTGTCATATAGCGACACTATAGTCATTTCAAACAGTGACACCTATTAAATGCACTGATCTGATTAAACAAACGATGACGTTAATACTTTTTAGCGATATTGAAGATTTGCAAATGGCGATGTTCAACCAAATCGTGACGTTATTGTGCTCATCGTTATTTCTACAAAGTGACGCCCTAGTTCACCAGAGTGACGCTCGACCAAACAACGATGCTATCATGCTTTCTGGTTTGTCTATAGAGTGATGCCCTTGTTCACCAGAGCAACACTATCGTGTACAGCGATGCCCAACTCTGGTAAGAAGTTTAATGATCATTTTTTAGCATGTGCTTTAATTTTTTTTTATTCGTCAGATTACTAGCATGCTTCTAACATTGTTCTAGTTGTTATACTAACAGGGTTTTGTAGGTTTGACGATACGAAGCTAAAGTGAAGAAAGCATTCTCTTCTTAATATTTTATGATTGTAACAAGTGTTTGACACTTTGGGGCAATTATAACCCAATTTATTATGCTTTTTTACATTATTCTCTAGGACCTCACTAAATTTCATTTGGGTTTAAAATGAACGCTCAATCGGGACAAAAATTGAACCCTCATTTTATCATTGTCTTTTGGGTTTTAAAATTGAACAAGGAAACTTAACATTTCGTTTGGTGCATAAAATGAATTCATCTTAGCTTTAGTCGGTAAAATGAATCAATTTCTACTTTGTTATGACACACTTGTAGTGTGTATCCAATCCCCTTGTGCTTCGTGTGATCTTGGGTGAAGAGAAACACTCCAAGTGTACTTTGTTGCTTATGTGCACTTATAGTACGTATCCAATCCCCTTGCGCTCCGTGCAATCTTGGGTGAAGATAAATACTTAAGTACACTTTTATGCTTTGTATCACCCTTAAGAGAGGACTTACTATGAGACACACCCTGCAACGGGTAACTCATAGGAAAATTCTTGCAAGCACGTTTACCGGTGGGCTATATTAAAGGTTGGGAAATCGTGAGAAATTACCTTCTATCTTGGACTGTATAACATACTGCACCTAGTTCCATGCCTTAAGTGGAACAAGAATGGTAGTAAGAGCCTTAAGTGGCAAAGCGGGTGTGTATATGGTTGGGTGTTCTCGATTTGTTACTAAGAGCCAAACTGTTTAGTTGCCAAAAATCCTTAATAATTGTTGGTTCAAGAATGGTCATTCTGAAGCCGCCCCACATTTGTACTATTCATTGTTGAAACAAAAAAATCCTTAGGATCTTAGAATCTTCAGGATTTTGAGATTTGGTGGTCCCGAGAAGTGTGTGTCATGGAGGGGAGCCAGTGTTGTCGAATCTCTAATTGTTCGCAATGTCTTAGTGTTTGGAGAAATTCGAGTGAGGACTCAACAAGTATGGCCATTTCAACCTAGGATTGTAAATGATTGTGAGTCAGTTTGATACATTGCTTGGTTCCAAAATGTTACAAACAAACATTCACTATCTTCCTCAAAATTTCAAACACTTTGGCTTAAATATGGATACCTTTTGAAAAATCCTTGATATTACTACTTGTCCTAAGGATTTCTATCCTTAGAGATTTCTAAATATATTGACTTATATCTCAATCCATATTTTCCAAAGACAACATAGGCAATTATGGCTTCAAACTCGTGATTTTCACAAAATGGACATTGTGAAATTTATGATGTTTTGGACATAAATGCTTAGTTTGAAAACTTAATCAAGACAAGTCTTTGTGGTACAATAAATTCACTTAAGCAAGATAAATTTACAATTGAACACCACATGACTATTTGGAGACTGATTGCTCCCATTGAACAACTTGATCTTAAAGGTGTTATCATTCAACCAAACTTTGAACTCATTAATAGAGAACAAACTGATATTAATAGTAGTTTGAGAAGCTTCACTTTTGCAACAAAATAAACACCTACCTAGTGGAGAAACACAAAAAAAATCTTAGATGAAGAAGAGGAACAAGCTTATATTGAGGAGGGAAGTCCCATTACCACCACCCGTCTGGCAATAAATATCCCCCCTTCTTCCATTAACTTGAACTTTTCTAGATGATCTCACACAAAGTTAGGATCCCCAAAAGAAGGTCTACTAGTCGTCACTTTAAACTTAGGCATCGTAGTTCAAAAACAATCAAAAACCACATTAAGGAACTCTACGAAAACATAAACAAGTTATTGATAAACTTTTATGAATGCACACTAAGGAAATATCCAGACATGTATATGTTCTTTATGAGCCAAAATCCTCGTCTTTTTTAGTATCAACAACTTTTCTAAATCATTGGGTCTTTAGGATTTGAAAAATTTAGAGGTATAGCATGTTTTTCACTACATTGGTCTTGTCAAACAAAGGTTCACTTTAGGTCAACATTGGGTCAAAAATTTCATCCACCCCTTCATCAAAATTTCATCTTTCACTTCACCAAACTTTGCAGGGTGAAATCACAATACTATGTCTCACTTTTTTCCCAAGATGGACATTCACATCAATATTTCTAACTGAATCTTCATCTTCTGAGACATATAGCAGCTAAACCATTAACAATTTGAAGATGATGCAAACTAGTGGTTTGTGGAAATTTGTGTGTAGATTCTAAATATTATTTTTTTAAATTTTTCCAAAATAAATCATGAATCTTTCAACATCTCCTTTAATAACTATTTTTAAACAAAAAACAACATTTTCAAAAATTAACATTTGTTTTGTACAACATAAATTTTCTTATATAAAGGATAAAATTCTAATTTGTGAAATATAGATTCTCAACATTAATATTTAGGGAAAGCATATTTTTCCATAATTTTTTGTTACATATATATTTTTTAATTAATTTTTGAATTCATAGTAACTATAATTTTGACATACATGTGTGTTGTACAACCTAACTTGTTGTGTATATATCGAAATCCATTTTTTTATTTTTTTGGTGAAACAAGGACATCAATACCTAGAGAAAGGGTATTTTTTGAAAAAAAATTACAATGGTTTACTATTTTTCTACCTCTACTAAATGAAGAGCATGATGTTCAAAGAAAAACCTATGTTCAATAAAAATTGAAAATTAATTACATAATAAAATGAAAAAAAATACAAACTATACTTGTTGAAAAGCTCATTTCAAGGGCTACAATATTGTAAAATATAATTTCTAAATGGTGTTATTTAATCCCTCAAAAGGTAAAGAAAAAGTATTTTTTTCCAGCATTTTGATAGGTGCGAAGGAGACTCCATTGTGGGTATGATTTAATACTAGAAGGGTTCTATCCAAGGGATTTTGATCTAAGGGGGTCTTATCTATCCCTCTTCAATTAAAAACCTTTAGATGGAACCTCTCAAGGCTTAAATTAATAGTTTTTCTAAACAAATGATTTCAGGAAAAAATCAACATGTCCCAAAAGTGAGACACACTATTGTGGCATCACCCTGCAAAAATTTAGAATACACCAACACTTTTTGACTTAAAACATCAATCAACCCAAACACTAACTTAGCTACTTTGTATGTGAAATGTAACCTTTTTCCATGCATTTAGGTAAGTTATCAATCTTGAACTAATCTATCTTAAAGGTCACAAGTCTACCCTAAATATTTACAAGTTCATAAACATCCTTTATCCCAACATCCAAACATCAAACTTAAGTCAAAAGTGTTGTCCCAAAATTTTTACAAAGATCACTCTCCACATCACCCATCTTTTCATCCCCTATTATCACCATTGCTCCAAAAATACTTAGAGCGTCCCTTTTACCTAGATTTGAGTCAACTAGAGAGTTAAAACATTACAAATCACAACATAACTCTCCCAAAGCTGACACAAAATTTATGGTAAATACGAGATCACAAAACAAGAGAATCATGGAGAAAACCAAAGTCACATTTACCTCAAGTGATCCAAATCCTTTACAATTTGATCTAAGTCAAATTACCCCATCACAACAACCTTCATCACCATCATGACCATATGAGATAGAAGACATTACAAACAATCCATTTGAACTCACTAGGGAGGAAATCATGGAATGTCAAGCCTTTGAAAATGTAGCTCCTATATCCCCATCATTTTTTGCACAAAATTTGACACAAGGCTTCACAACTCCATCACTAAGGCTAAATCAAACCTACATTCCTAGTCTTGCAGCAAGCCTTACTAAGGACTTTGGCCATACTCTTCCCTTTGAAAGCAACACACTTGTAGGTACCCTTGAAACCAACCCTCCATCTCACACAACCACTTGGACACCTACCTTTGGTGCTCGTTTTGTTCCTAAAGATCCTAAACTGCCATACAAACCTCTTGACCTTCATTATTCCACAATGACTTCCACATATCGAGGACATCCCTCTTCATCCATACCCATGAGTACCATAAGTGTTCCCACCATCATGCAAAGTAGTTTGGACCACGTGTCTCAAAACATCACACAAGGGAATGTCAGTACCATACCACAAAGTCAACCCTTAATGTAGATAGGGACATCTTTACCCAATCCTCCAATTGGTTCATCCATACCATTGGTTTCGCAAAACACATCCATCCCATCCATTATCAACCCTATCTCAAAGCAATCCTTTGATAATAAATCCTGTCAACACAGGTAATACATTCACTACATCCCTAACACAAGGGAATCCTCAAGACATGGGACAAGGAAACCTTTTTAATCAATGGACTCAAGGTCCTCGTGTGTCATTTCCATCGCTCCATCTAATGGCACCATCCTCATCTTTTCCCACAGTCCCCTTTACCATGCAAAATCAAATAGGATCTCAAACGTACATTCCTCCACCTCAATCCACTATCTTACAAGGAATGTTAAGCCAAGGGAACCCCCAACCTCTCATCACCAATCTGCTACCCACTCAAAACATCAACACCCACAATCCTCCATCGATGTCCCAACAGCCACCTGATCCTACATTGCAAGTGCATGCCTTAGCCTTACAACAAGCACAACAAGCCTATCAGCAAGCCCTAGCATCCCAACAACAACAACAACAAGCAACTCTAGTAGCACAAAAAAATAGCAAGTAGCCTTAGCAACACAACAAACAACCTTAGCACAACAACAACAACAGTAGTAAGCAGCCTTAGCACAACAGCAACATCAAGCCCATCAAGCAACCTTAGTAGCACAACAACAATAGCAGGCCCAACAACAAGTCCTAGTGGTGCAACAACAACATCAAGCTCAACACCAAGCCTTACTAGCTCAATAGTGTGCCCAACAACAACAACAACAAGGTTCCTATTATAACCCTCAATTGCACATCATCAATACAAACATGTTAGGAACATATATATCAATACCTCAATCACCTTCATAGAATCCTACACCACCATACACCCCATACAACACATCCTCATATCAAAATCCAATATACAACTCATCCATCATCCCACCATATGTTCCTCCACCAAACCCGCAAGATGATCTAGCATCGCAATTTAAGGTGTTGTCACAAGAAATGTAGGACCTTCAAATGGGCAAGGCAAAGAAGCCCCATACACAGAACCTATGTCCTTATCCATTCAACTAAAACATAGCAATGGCACCATTCCCTCCCAATTTTGAAATCCCCAAATTTGATAAATATAAAGGGAGAGGAAGTCCTACGGACCATTTCAAAGAATTTAATGTTATGTGTATGGAAGTGGCTTACAATGATTCATATTTAATGTTCCTCTTCCCTCGAAGTTTAACAGGTTCTGCCATGGATTGGTTTTCTCATCTGCCTCCCAGTATCAAAACCTTTCAAGAAATTACTAATAAATTCATTGATCACTTCTCCTTTAATCTTGACATGGACGTCAGTCTAGAGGAATTGTACACTCTCAGACAAAACAAAGGAGAAAATTTTGCTAATTTCTTACAACGGTGGAGATAAAGAGCTAGTAAGAGCAAGTGGCCTCTTCCCAATGAACAACAAGTGGGAATCATCATAGAAAATATAGATCTAGATCTATCCTTCCACTTGAAAATGTGGTGCATCACATCTTATGACAAGCTTTTCCCTAGAGCCTTTAACATCGAGAGAGCTCTAATCTCACAGGGGAATACTCAAGCTTATAAAGATAACCGTCCATCAACTAGTTCAAATGACAAGCCTCATGTATGGGATAAGAACAAGAACATAACAAATGATGGTGTGGTAGATGCTAAGGTAGTCCTAAGTGCTCCTAGGCCAAACAACATCAAGTTGCTAACATTCAACCAACTGTGTAGCAAACAACACCCCCGCAAAACAATCAAATCAATAATGTTGAAATACAAAGACAAACCCCTAACAAGAATAGCTATCCTAAATGCAAGTACACACAGTTATCTAAACCCATAGAAACTATCATGAAAAATTTGGTAGAGTCAAATCTAATTACACTTCCCAACTTTGAAAACTACCAAGAACCACAAGATAAAGCATCCCGGTACAACAAGAACAACCTTTGTGACTTTCACAAGATCAAAGGACACAAAACAACAAATTGCATGAGGCTTAAAAACATTATCCAAGACCTTATAGAGAATGACACCTTATCTGTTGAGGTACCAACTGGGAATCAAGATCTTAAGATATACAAGAACCCTATGCCAGATCATAGCAAAGCAACCAACACTAGGAAAGCTAAGGATTACACAAACATGTAGAATACCTATTCCAACATAGTTGCTTCTTGTGATAGCGTCATCATTTTCGTCACCATCAAAGGGTATAGTACAGAGTGTGGAGTCACCACATGACGTGGTAAAGTCACCATCCAAGGAGTCCCACCCCAATCTAGGGCACAACCTACTCAACCAACAATAAGCACTAGCAAGTATAATCTCTTAGAGCAGCTTAAAAAGACCCCCAGTTAGATATCAATCCTAGAATTGTTGAGGTTATCCCCTGTGCATAGAGAAATCTTGGAGAAAGCTTTATCAGAGTCATTTTCCCCCAAGGATATTGATATCGATCAATTTCAAGTAATGGCAGGCCACATCGCTAATCATCTTCTCACCTTCTCAGAGCAAGACCTACCATCACAACCATCTCATAACCATGCTTTACACCTTGAGGTTATCATTCATAAGAACAAGGTTAAAAGAGTCTTAGTAGATAGAGGTATTGGATTGAATATTTGCACCCTTCAATTCATCAAAAATTTGAGCTATTCAGAGGATACTATTGAGAAGACAAAGAGTACCACCATCAAGGCATATGACAACCAAGAATGGGTATCACAAGGTATCATTGCACTACCCATCCAAGTGGTCCCTCTCATCACAAAAACTACATGTCAGGTGTTGTACTTTGATCTTCCCTACAACATAATACTTGGTAGACCCTGGATCCATGCCCTAAGAGTTGTAGCCCCGATTTGTCATCAATGTGTGAGGTTTCCTTTTAAGGGCAGAGAGATTACTATCCATGGAGATCCTAAGCCTTTTTATTATTGCAAGAATCTTGAGGCCAAGTTTTATAAAATCCCCCAAGTACCCAAGAATGGCGAGGGCCTACACCTTCTACCTCATTTTTTGATCCATCATCCCTTGCATCTACCTCTGAGACAAAGGCACCCATTTTGTAGAACATACCTGATATCAAAGTAGTGATCCAAGATGATGGTTGTGGGAACTATAAGCTAATGAAGAACACCTTTTTCTTAGTAGAGCTACCTATCTCTCCTCAGTCTCATGGAAAACCTACATCTAACAACAAAGATCTTGAAACTATAAAGATGGCAACTACTACCTTCATCAAGTGGGGGGATTTGAATCAAGAAGATATCAATGATGATGATATCTCTAAGTTCCTCTATCAAGATGAATGACTTGTCCCCGCTCTTCCCATTGGAGATGATAACAAAGGCTTGCAGCTAATGAAGGGAATGGGATATAACAAGAATGAGAAGCTAGGACAAAATGATAATGGTTTAATAGAACCCATCATTCCTAAGAAATGATAAAAGAATCTTGGCCTTGGTTGTACTACTAGCAAGGTCACCCTTATTGGCAAAGGTACTTCTGCTAAATGAGTTGAGGCTTCCTCTTGGTTATCTCCATCATGTGATACGACCTTAGATGACTTCCCCCTTGATGTTGCTGACCTGTTTGAAAACAACTCCCTCTTCATGATATCAGTAACATCCTTTGCTCCAAGCAATCAACCATCTGAAATGCACCTAGTTTACCCACAACACATTAGCATGGGCCAACAAGGACCACCAATTCTTGATTTATTCAAAACCGATGAAGCAATCTCAAAATTCATGGGAATCCATGACAATTTATCATGGGCATATCACAAAGCAAGTTTTGACATAGAGCTAGATAGAGAGGCATACTATGGGGAGACGATTGAATCCTTCAGTCACAAAATTGATGAAATGCAACTAACATGCAGATCTTTAAGTGAAAACCACACTGTGGCACTTTTTGATCCTAAAAGAGTAAAAATAAAGGATGTATCCAAGGGTGAAAACCTCTCTGAGGCACCCAAGGATGAGGGATTCAATATCCCCCTTAGTGCAATGCACCCATAGAAGTCAACAGTACTAGTAGAAAAGGCCACTCCAGTCAATATGGGAATAGAAGAAGCACCTAGGATCACTTTCTATGCCAAATCCTTATTGGATGAAGAACAAAAGAACCTGGTAGCATGGTCATACACTGATATGCTAGGGCTTGATCTAGAAGTGGTTGTGCATCACTTAGCAGTCTATCCTGAAGCGAAGCCAGTCAAGTAGAAATTAAGGAAGATGCAGTCTCAAAACCCATTGGGGGCATCAGAATCTGTACTAATTTCATAGACTTAAACAAAGCATGCCTAAAGGATTATTTCCCTCTTCCTAATATCGATCTCATTTTAGACTTAATAGTTTGGCATGAAATGTTGTCACTCATGGATGACTTTTTCAGGTTACAATCAAATCATAATTGCCAAGGAGGATCAACACAAAACTGCATTCACTTGTCCATGGGGAACCTATTGTTGGAACGTGATGTCGTTTTGGGTTAAAGAATGTAGGAGCAACTTATCAGAGAGCAATGACCCTCATCTTTCATGGCATGATCCACAAAACAATCAAAGATTATATGGATGATATTTTGGAAAAATCAAAGAAAATAAATGAGCACATACAAGTCTTAGGACCCATCTTTGACAGGATGGAAGAATACAAAGTAAGGCTAAATCCAAAAAAGTGTGTCTTTTGGGTTACATCAGGGAAACTTCTCAGTTATATCATCTCACAAAGAGGGATAGAAATTAATCCAGCAAAGATAAAATCCATCCTAGACATGGAACCACTGCAAAGACTAAAGAAAATGAGAGGATTACAAGGAAGACTGCAGTCCATCAGGAGGTTCATAGCCCATCTATCATATAAAATCCACCCTTTTTTGCATCTTCTTCATAAAGGGATAACTTACAAGTGGGATGAGAAGTGTGATAAATATTTTCAATAGATCAAATACTATCTACTAACACCTCTAGTGCTCATACCGCCAATACCGAACAAACCACTAATCTTGTATATCTCAGCAACATCAGCAACACTAGGAGCTCTTCTGGCACAACATGATGAAAACAGAAAAGAAAGATCTATCTAATACATCAGTAGGACTTTGGTGGGCTATGAAATGAACTATTCACCCATTGAGAAAGCATGCTTAGCAGTAGTTTTTGCTTCATGAAATTTTAGGCACTACATTTTGTCACATCAAATCAAACTTATTGCAAAGATTGACCCATTGAAATACCTGTTATCCAAAGCAACTCTCACAGGGCGAATGGCCAAATGTGTTATGATCTTAACAGAGTTTGACATAGAGTGTGTAGAGTGAAAGGAAATCAAAGGACAAGTGATTGTAGACCAACTAGCAAAAGAGCCTATCTATGTTGAGAACCCTCTGATATTTGAGTTCCCTGATGAATCAATGTTCCTTATCAATCTCATAGCTCAGTGGAAGATGCATTTTAATGGATCATTCACCCAACATGGATCAAAAGTAGGTATTCTTTTCATCACCCCTCAAGGTGATTTCATTCCAAATTCATACCAGCTATTTTTCCCTTGAACTAACAAAATTGTTGAGTATGAAGCCCTAATCACAAGTCTAAGGATAGCAAATCAGTGGAAAATACAAGAAATGAAAGTCTATGGAGACTCACAGCTGGTTATCAACCAAGTCAATGATGACTATCAAACTAAGGATAACAAGCTCACTCCTTACAAAAAGATGGTGGAAAGTCTCAAGGACCTTTTTATAGACATAATTTTTGAGCAGATTCCTTGTATGCATAACAGAGCAGCAAATGCCATGGAAAGAATAGGATCACTGCTAAGCATGTCGAATAACGTCCTCTAATGTAAATTCTTGGTAGAACAACTTCTCGTACCAACTTTTGAAATACCAAAATTTGAATTTGTGTGTGTCATTGTTGGTCCTAGATCCTTGTGGTACCATGATATATTCGCCTACCTAAGTAGAGGAACCCTCCCATCCGATATCACCTCGAACCTTTAAAAGACCTTTGTTAAAAAGGCATCTTGATTTGTGATCCTAGGTGATACCCTTTACCGCCGAAGCATTGAATGGATGTTGCTATGATGTCTTAACCAAGAGGAAGCCTTGACTACTTTAACAGAAGTACACAATAGCATATGTGTTTTCTATTCTAGCGGTATGACTTTATCTAAGAAACTGTTGAGGATGGGGTACTATTGGCCAACCATGAAAAGAGAATCTCATCAGTATGTGCAGAAGTGTGTCCAATGTCAACAGCATGGAGATATGATTCATGCTTGAGCTCAAGAATTACAACCAATGATCACACCCTGGCCTTTTTTGCAATGGGGACTCGACCTCATAGGAAAAATCACTCCAACCTCATCCAATGGCCATGATTTTATCATAACAGCCACGGAGTATTTTACCAAATGGGTTGAATTCATTCCTATGACCTACATAACAGGGAAGAAAATTGCTAAATTTATCCTAAATTACCTAATCTATCGTTATGGTGTTCCACAAACCCTCATCTCATACAATGGAACACCCTCCAAGAATCAAGATGTGAAAGAGCTATATCAAACATTCAACATCCGACACTAATTCTCTACCCATATTACCCCCAAGGCAATGGTCAAGTTGAGGCCACGAACAAAACCATTTTGAAATTCCTAAAGAAAACGATCAATGAAGCTAGTCGTGACTAGCATCTGTAGTTGAATCCTGCTCTCTGGGCTTATTGAACCAATATCCACAGACCAACAGGTGCAACCCATTTCTCCCTAGTCTATGGATTTGAAGCTATCCTTCCTATTGAGGTTGAGCTCCCATCATTGCGAGTGTCACTACAGAACCTGATCACCAATGAAGAATACAGAGTATCTCAACTGAACGAGTTAGAATTCCTAGACGAGTGTCGTATTGATTCCATCAATCACTTGCAAGTGTATCAAAACCAACTAAAATAGAGCTATAACAAGATAAAATGTTGGTCCAGGTAGGGGATCTTGTCCTAAAATAGAATTAGAAGAACCTTCCAGATCAAGACAGCAAAGGAAATTTTGAGCCTAACTAGTTGGGTCCCTTTTTCATCATAGCAAGCTATGGATTAGGAGCATACCAATTGTCAACACATGAAGGAGAAACCTTGCAAGAACCAATTAACAACTTGCATCTTAAAAAAAATTATGCCTAGTCTTGAAGGGAGTAAAATCTAAAAATACAAAAAAATGAGAAAAAGGATCAAAAAATTAAAGAAAAACAATCATCCTCTAGTGAAAACCACTTCAGTGGTGCTTTGGGAAAGTACCTTGGTGAAAACCTAGAAAATAGGCACCTTGCGTAAATAAAGCACCTCCATCTATTCTTTGGCTCTTTATCCTATTATTCTTTGCATCATTCCATCCATTTATCCTTCATCCTATTTATTCATCCATCACCTATTTATTTCCTTGTCATAGCTTGATGTTGTGAAGTATCACAATCCCTTTTAGTACTACTTGGCATATTCCAAAGATCAATTTGTCTTGCTTATATCGAGGTAGTCTATCGCATAAATGCTGGGGGAATTCGTTATGGATCATATCAGGCTCTTGTATATCTTAAGGTTATTGGAAATCTCATCAAAAACAGCAAAAAAAAATGTATAGCATTTATTAGAAAATCCAAAAACATTTGCAAAATATTGTATAGCTAAAATCCAAAAACATTCAAAAAATTGTAAAGGAAAAATCCAAAACATTCAAAACATATCAAATCCCTAAAAAGGTCGAACATAGAAAATCTAAAAACAACTCCATGTCGAACTACGTCATATTTGAGCTTGAACGTAGGCAAGGCCATCATTTATGTGCCCCTGAGACACCCTAGGTCAGTCCTTTAGGTCTCTGTCATAATAAACTGGCATTCTGTCAACTGTTCATATCTCATCTTCAATAAGTTGAGTCAGTTGAACTACGTGGTCTCTACGTGTATAATGTAGGCAAGGCTTATCTTTGATTAGCCCCCAAGGCTCCTAAGATAGGTCTTTAGGTTAGATTCTTGGTCAGATAACTAAAAAAATCCCTAAACATCCAGATAACTTAGAAAACCCCTAAACATTCAAATATCAGAAAAACACAAAAACATTTGTAAAACTCAAAACCCTAAACAGCGTCAAATAACCGAAAACAAAAACATTCGCATAAATTTTCAAAAAGACCAAAAATAGCCTCAAAACATTTTTAAAATACAAAAAACATTGAAATATTCTAGAAAATCCAAAACCACCCATCCCATTTCGCTTTTACTCACAGTAACCTTCACCCATATTGTCACCTTCAACCTTTGGTGAAACAAAAAGAAAATAGGTGTAGCAAGTCGTAAAGTGAGAACCTAATCTTCAAAATCTAAAGTATAAATCATAGGTAAATGAGTCAATGAAGTTTATATCAATGAATTATCATAAATCTCATCATCATCCTAACATCAAACAACCATCTGATCAACATTTCCTAGGATGTATCCTTCCTGCGATGGACATCAGTATTAGACATCACCTTAGCTAAGTTAAACAAGCAAGAGGTATAGATAAATTTGACTATTTGTCTTTGATCTTTTCTTATGATTTATCTTAAATGACCCATTTTGAGGACCTCTTGATGATGTCTCTCAAAATTATTTAGAGAGAAAGGAATGGGGCATCGATCATTATCTCTTGTTTGTTGTGCTTGTGGGTATTCTTGTAAAATAATCTTGGCGCATACTTGGTTAGTTGTGTCTAGGGAAGTTGTTTGGAGTATGATGTTGACTATTGTGTATGATTTGGTCCAATATATTCTAGGCTTCTAACTTACATTCCAACAAGGTTTCTGTATGTCAAGATGTGAACAAGAACTATCTTATCTATTTGTAGAGTCAAAGTCCATTACACTAGATACCATGTCATCCTAGTTATTAATACCTTGATGCATCATATCTGTGTTATATCAAACAATAAGGAACGATGAAAAATCCCAATCCCGAGAAATGAGCAAACCATCATGCATTCATCTTCATCATGCATTTCTCACCACCATCTCTAATAAAGTCTTGGTAGATCATAGACTTGTTGGGTCTTTTGAAGTAATCATCACAATCAGTGATCAATCATCTTATTTCTTCTATCTTCTTTTTGTGCTAACCTAGTATCATGGAAGTCAACAAATAAATCATCAATGCATCCATCCTCCATCCAAAAATCATCAACATGCATACATCTCATAATCATAGAATTATCATAAATATACATCTTACATCATCATTATCATTTAAGTTGTGACGAATAATATAGAATTGTTATTCTAAACATCTTAAATCATTGCACATATATCATAAACATGCATTGCATTATCATATCATAAGTATAAACATCTGCATTTTCAATCCATACATCCACATGCATACATCACATCCTAAAAATGCATAAGAAAATACACAAAAACAAATGCATCCCATATCATTTGCATAAGCATAACATAATCATAGCATGTCATCCATCACATGGCATATCATGAAAAGATACTAAAAAATAATATAACATTGCATCCATTACATCTCATCTCATCACATATCACATAAGCATACATAAATAAATAAAGTGCATCCATACATGATAAAATATAAGCATGTCACATCTCATATCAAATGCATCCATACAATCATAAGCATGAAATAAGATGAACACATCATATTGAATATGTATCATATCATATATATATATATATATCAAAAAATGGTGAATGTCATGGTACAATATCTGAATCAATGTATGTATATTGATCATAAATACAATATCCACGAGGCTATCAAAAAGGATCCCATGAATGTATATTTGTATGAAAGAATCAGGCAACAAAGTCACAAAGTGTCTATACAAATTGAGCTAGCCCTGATGGTTGCTCCCCTCTCCAGCATGTCTCTCTGGTTGATCTTTAGCCCTGGGTCGTGCATCACTCCTCTGTGAGTAGTCAGGATGTTTGAGTGCTTGTGGAACATCTTGGTGATAGTGCATCCTACAATAAGCTACCTCAGTCACAACCTCTCTGTATAGCCTAGCAGATACAGTCTCGCCCTGTGTAGCCGTTGTCATCGCCTCCAACTATTGGCAGTGATCGATCTCCTGATCTCTCTCGGTAGTCATATCCTATACATGTTGTCTTGCATGATCTCTCTCCACAGTAATAGCTAGCACCTGGTACAATGCCTGATCCCTCTCAACAATGACAACCAAAATTTGTTGTCAGGCCTGATCTTGCTCACCCATAAGGACCTATACCTACTACTACAACTACTAAATTTAAAATTTTTGGGGATTTGGCCGCAGCATTGGTGGTTGCATTGGCTACTGCTGGATAAGAGGATATTATGGAGGTTGTTGACCCACTAGCGGTGCCCCCGGAATCTACCCATCCTGGTCATCTTGGCCATCATGTCCCCTACCTTTGCCTCTGCCCACTCCCCTCCCTTGAGTCTCCCTCGTGGAGGAGCACCCACTAGATCTATCAACCTATGAGGGAGTGCAAATCATGCATCATATGCAGGCGTCATCTGCACGACCACCTAACCCTGATTGTAAACCCATGGTTGTGCCACCAACTGTCGAAAGCCCTTAACCACCTTCGGGGTTGGGATCTTAGGTCCCCATGTGGGAACCTCTTGAGATGATTTGGAAAAGATGGCCTTGTATGCATCATTTGGCCTATCTTGTTGGTCGTCAAAATGTCAGGCCACCCTGTTTGAAAGGTACCTCTCTATAATTGTGTGCTCTCGACCTTGCATAAATTGGGTATCTTTGGCAAAGAAGATTTGTTGAACATCATCGAACAATGTTGGAATCTAAAGCCAAGGCCACCATCTAAATACTGTAATATCATCAATAACCTAGCACCAGTATAGAATCCCTAGCTACCCAATATGTCATAGAGTAATGGCACCTCTGTATCGCCAACCAATTGGATCATCTAGTTCAACATTGGCCATATGGACGATTGGTCAGAGCACAACGATGTGCTCCCAAGCCCAAATATGAAGCAAGGTAACCCCTATGCCAATGGATTTTCCATCACAGTAGAAAAAATCATGCATAGCATGATACAATGAGGCTCACAAGGAAAGGCCCCATCCTAGGCCAAGCAAACAGTGTCCTCCTGTAGAGCATCTTGTGCCAAGCAAGGCCCCATCCTGGGCTGAATCCTCTGCTCCATCTGTTAGGAGCAACCAAACCAGAAATGATGGCTACAATAATCAATCAGAAAGTGGGTACTCGACCTCTATACATCTCAAGGTCGATATGTGAAGTGAATAGAATGATGTCCTCAATCTCCATTTCCTCGTGACAGGCATCGTATCTAGCGTCGACATCATATATCACGTGACACGTCGTTATATCTCTTTAGTTGAAAAATGCATCAAATGTATCAACCGGGTAGTGTTCAGAGGCTATATGCAATAAGAAACATCATGACTATCTCTCTCTCATATTTTCTAAATGTTTGGGATAGTTGAAAACAGAACATAAACTAAAGAGGCCGCTAAACTAAAAAAACATAAAGTTGTCTAAACTAGAAAGCAGGAAGTTATTCATCTAGAAAGCATAGAATGACTAAACTAGAAAGCATAAAATGTTTAAACTAGAAAGCATAAATTATTAAGCTAGAAATCATGTAAATTACTTGAAAAGAAGTACTTGCAATAAAACTGTAATTCAAAATGAAAACATTTTTTAACTAAAATTCGGTTGTTAACAAAAAAATAAAATTAACAATATACAACTAACAACTAGAGTGGATGCTCTGGAACTTCAAATAACAGAACTAAAGACTATAAACTCAAACTACAACTTGCAGGAATAACTTAATAGAGCTCAACACATATAAATAACATTCACTCACACTTATCATGTACAGAATAAAAACAACAAAATTGAAAATAAATTACTTATCTATCTATTCTACAGTCCCTCGAGTGGCCAGCTCTCAGGTGCTACTATGCTCAACTCAGATCACATAAAATTTATATCGTCGAAGTTAATCCATCCAAAGTAATTCCATTGCACAACACTAATAACTCAGAATGAGACGGGCAAAGCTTATTTTATTCATATAAAAAGTATAACTCATAAAAACATAGCTTAAGAACACATTATGACAACTTAACAATATCCAGTATCATTGCTTCTGAAGGTTACATATTTATACAAAAATTGGTAACAAAATCCTAATTTTATATGGTGAAAATCACCACTGAAAAAGTCTTCAACAGAATTCAACTAACTAACGGACTTGGGTCCATAACATAAAGCATTAAAGAGGCTCGGAGTGAGCCATAAAGTTTTTGAAAATAAAATAACATAAAGCTTTAAAAACTCGATCCATCATGCACTTCCTAAAATTTTGACGCCTATACTTCTGGTGCTTGTCTTCAACTGTATTGAAGTCTACTTTAAATCCACTTGGTTGAGCATAATGACTGACCGAGTATAATAACCTGTACAATAATAAAAACTATACCATTATGTTAGCATTGGTTAGCTTATTTCAATCAATTTTAGGGAATAAAGATTATACATTTTTTCACAAAAAGAAAGCAATTACTAATCCTAAAGATAATTAATTGGCAGGGTAAAAGTGACTGAGAGGAATAAGGAAGGGTATTTGACTTATTAAATTTATGAGGTTATTTTTACCTCATCATAACATGCTCACCATGTATTGGAAAATGCAGTATCTGCCATACATCCTCTAAAGTCACCGTCGCCTCGCCTAAGGGAAGGTGGAACGACGAAGTCTCACTGTCATTGCTCGCACAACGCAGTCATCATAGCCAGATGTGTTCGGACGATGGGAATGTACGCGATGAACCATAGGCCAATCTCCCCCAGGTGCTCCTGGCGCAACTCGGATAAATCACCAAGTCTCTCTAAAACTGTGGGTCGATGCTCACGAGACATCAAGGGTGGAATGACCTCTTGCATTCACGAAGCGCACAATGTCAAAACTCAAAAAAAATTGACTTAGTTTGGAATTTTTAGCTCCAAAATGATAATAGCGTCACTATATTTCAAATTCCAAATTGCAACACCTGAAGGCATTCAAATTGTGAATCGCAAATCGCATCACTATAAACATATTCATCACGATTTAAAATTTGAAAACCCTAACCCTAATTTTCAAATCGGGAAGTGTGTCGCTACAAACATATGCATCACAATTTAAAATTGGAAACCCTAATTCTAAATTGTCAATTGTGTCGCAATACACATATGCGTTGCTAAAAATCATTTTAGCGTCACCAATTCTCAAATGGGCATCGCTATATAGCAATGTCGCTAAAGTTTAAAATCTAAAGCACAATAAATGCATCAAAAAGTCAAATTTCAAATCAAGTTTCAAATCACATACCAATGGTCCTAAGCCTGGAATCTATTGGTACTCTTGAACCCGATTGAAAATGTGGCGTAGGAGCTCTTGTTGTTCCATTTCTTCATAGGGTCAGAGCTCAATTTGCAAGAATTCCTTAAGGTGTGAATTCACAAATGAATTGAAAGTGACCCTTCTTGGCTTATTTATACATCAAAATTAGGGTTTTTTTTGCCCTAATTTAACCTTGAAGCTAGGGTTTATCATCATTTTCACCAATTTTACCAATCAAAACCTTATTTTGCATCATTTTTGGAATTTTTTTTGCATATTTCTTGCATCTCAGAGCCTTTCTGGACCCCTGGGGCAACCTTTTACCATTGTCGAGAAATCAACCCAAATTTCAAAATTTATGCCCGATTTCTCAAGGGGGGAAGGAATTAGCTTTATCCTTTCACTCGGGCATCTAAAAAATTAGAAAAAATTTATTTTTTGATTTAAGTAGCAGTTTTAATCCAAGGAGCATCAATCTTTGAACCGAAGCAGCAGGTACCTCGCTTCAAAGAGGGGAAAAATGTAGACACTAAAAAATGTCTTAAATGATATCATGCACTTGAATCAGGTATACTAACATCATTTCCTCTTGAAACCCATCCTCTTTTCGCTTAATTGATTAAATTAGCCTAGCTATTTAATTAATTGCATCATTTTCATCTATTAACCTCATTAATTTAATTGGGTTAATTCCCCCTTTCACGCTAACATTTCATCTTATTAAATTAAATAAATCAAACTATTTAATTTAATTTCTTAAGTCTTCTTATTTGATTAAATAACCTTAAGTTATTTAATTAAATTTCATTTCACCTTTCCCCATTCATTAAATCACTTAATTTAATGAATATCACTTTATTCTTCTAAAATCCCCTAAGTGCATGATTAAACCCTTGTTTAATTAGAAATTATCTAACTAATCTATTTCCCCCCACTTGTAAAGGAATATTCCAAAGGAATATTCCTCCTTTGCACATTCCTCCAAAAGGAGAATATTCCCATGGAATATTCCCTCCCCTTTTGCACAATTAAACTTTGTTTTAATTTGTAAAATATCCTTTCTCCCTCACCCATGAATATTCCAAAGAATATTCTTTCTCCTCCAATCATTTAAGAAAAGGAATATTCTCGCAAAGCTTCGTGTGCGAGATAGCTTGAAACTTCTTGTGCAAGTTAAATTTTGACCTCTTGTATAGGTCAAAAGTGTGCTTGTTTGGAAGGAATGAGAACCCTTGATCAAATATCATCTTGCATTCTCACCCGTTGATGAGAATCCATGATCTATGCCTCCAATTTCCTCCATTCTTGAACGTTGATTGGC
>VDFB02358134.1:136454182-136483974 GCA_007258455.2 Sequoia sempervirens | reverse complement strand
CATGAACTCATAGAAGAAAATCACCAATCGCGAGCACAACGATCAATTCAGACCAACAACACAAATAGAGCACGATCTAGAAATATCCACAAGCATCATGAATCAAGACAAAAGAACCCACAACAACTCAAATTAGTAGAATCACATCATCTTCTTTCAAGAACACTAGCTAAAGCAACATAACAACTGTCAGAACACATACTCATAACTCAATCAAATCTTCATGTGAACCTTTGAAACTTCATGTGGATAAACTAGATATACTTGTCAACAAACCCTTTAATCCACAACCTCTTATCATCAATATACTGAGCTAGCCACCATACTGAACTTCACTACATCACTGACAACCTGCAACTTATTTTATTACAATTTTCTCAATATCCTTGACATATACAGCCTTAAAGACATTAATTCCAATAGTGTTGACATCAATGACAACCACATATTAGCAATATCCAACATGAGACACATCTTGTAGCTGAGCATGTAGAGACATGTCTTGGAACAAAGGATGCACAACCTCTTACAATACAATTTAAATATGATAAATTATAAATTAAATTGAATTAAATCATTTTTAGTCGTAGACTTACATCTAATTTCAACTTTCTTTCTCTTGTATGTAGATTGATTCATAGCATGTAGAGACAAGTCCAGGGGCACTAGAGCATGTAGATCAGCCTCACATAGTAATTTAATTTTATGATAAATTATAAATTAAATTTTCATTAAACTATTTTTAACCATCTTACATCTGATTTCATCTTTCTTTCTCTTGTACAAAATTATTCTGGTCATTTGGGTAGTCCGTGTGGTGTGAAGAGGTCTATGATTATAGAAACGATATGAGTTAAATGATTTTGGGTTGTATTTGATTATTTCATGGACTACATATATTGTTTCTCATGGATTTAATATATTATTTCATGGACTTTATTTCATGGGTTGTATTCTGATATATTGGTTTTATGGACTTAATATATTGTTTCATGGACTTTATTATTGCTAAATAGTAATTTACACATGTGCATTTATGCATTTTATGTGAAATTTTAATATGTAATTGATAGGACATATTTGTACTTTACAAAAGATTCATAGTAAAGACATTAATAGGACATTAATGTGAAATTAAATACAAATATGAAATTAAAGTTGAAATTAATGGACATTTAAATATTTGTACTTTACAAATTTAGTGATTCATAGTCAAGGCATTAACTTATCAAAGAAGTATAAATGATATAATTAAGTATAAATATTTAGGATATGTCCTAATAGGATGTCTTAAGGGGATGAAATACTTCAAAGTACATGTCTCATATTTAATTGTAATTGATATAATTAAGTAACATAGAATTTAGGATGACTCATCATAACAATCACATTTTATACAATTTAAATAGTGTCAATGTTTATTTAATTCACGTCGTAATAGGATGTCTTAAGGGGTCCTAATACGATGTCTCAAGGGGATCAAAGAAGTTCTCAAAATTTGGTGAAGTTTCCCAAGGAAACCAAATTTAACAATAATATACATGATATTTAGTGATTATACAATAAAATTTAAAGTTTCAAAGTAGGGTGACTCATCATAACAAATGATATAATTAAATATAAATATTTAGTGATATGATTAAGTATTAGACTTTATGATGACTCGTCATAACAAATGATATGATTATATTAAGTATAAATACTTAGGATATGTCCTAATAGGACTTCTTAAGGGGATGAAATACTTCAAAGTACATGTCTCATATTTAATCACAATTGACATAATTAAGTAACTTAGAATTTAGGATGAGTCATCATAACAATCACATTCTACACAATTTAAATAATGTTAATGTTAATTTAATTTATGTCATAATAGGATGTCTTAAGGGGATCAAAGAAGTTCTAAAATTTTGGTAAAGTTGCCCAAGGCAACCAAATTTAACAAAAATATAAATGATATTTAGTGATTATACAATCAAATTTAAAGTTTCAAAGTAGGCAAACATGCACATTTAACAAACAAAATATATAGAATATTGATTTTGATATATAAAAGTGTAGAGTATAATTGTGTATGTACATGTATACAAAATATGTAATTATGTAATTATGTATGTACATATATGTCAACTCAAAATAATGTTTACAAAATTTGGCTATGCCATCTCAAGAAAATCTGAAACTTGTGCCCAAAATGTAGCAGGTCTTCACGCCACCTAATATCAAAATGATACAAGCAATATCAATGAAATCATCAAAACATGTATTCTAATTTATATAAAACTATCTATATGTACACAACTTGCACCTGTATTTAAAAGTATTACACACATGTGTGTAGATTGAATCTGCATCCTCTCCTTTTTGTTTCAAAGTATGAGATCAATGTGATGATGGCTCAAGGATACAAAAAAGGATAATAAATCAATTTTAACTATTAATGTACAAGTAATATCAATATATAATCAAAATATGTATTTAAATATAATTTAACTAATAATTACTTGTTTTTACCAAGTATTCCATGTTGTCTAGGTTGAATATGCATGGACTCTCCTTTTTGTCTCAAAGTATGTGATGAATTTGTGATGATGGCTTAAGGATATAAAAGGAAAATTTAAATCAATTTCAACTAATAACACAAGCAATATCAAAACATGTATTTAATATATTTAAAAGGACAATATAAAACTAAAATTATATCTACCTGTATTTACTTATTCTATTGTACCATCTGCATCCTCTCTTTTTTACAACACATCTATGATTGTCTCATGCTCTTCTATAGAAATTGTCCATAGCTCTTTATTTGTAGGTCTTCCACGATACCTCACTAGTTTTATATTTGTTGCCACTGATGGGCTTGGTCATTAGTACTTTTTCTATTGTTTTTTATATGCTTTTAGACACTTTACATATCTTTTCTAAGTACCTTTCAGACAAAAAAATTTGATAATATACTATATTTTCATAACATATCTTGGAACTTTGAACCTAGTTGTGAAAATGAAATATGGTGGTAATATTTGTAGCATTGCTTGATTTAAATATGAGAATGTATGTATATGAATAAAATTATGCGATTTACTTGTGAAAGTTAGTTGTATATGTATGTTGTGTGGATTAACCTCTCTATAGCTCAGCATGTGATAACAAGAATGGAGCATTTATAGTAAGAACCAAAGCAGCGAAATAGGGGATCAATGGAGTTCAAGCCGCCTAAAGTGCAGGAAGTTGTGGAGCTGAATGTGAACCATCATGGAAGGGATAAATACTGAAGAAGGATACTTGTTCTAGAACTTTGAACGTTTGCTTATATGTTTCACATGAAGACTACTTCATTGAAATTCTTAGTTGAATAGGTCTCTTCTTCCTTCTCAATTAGAATGAATAAGTCGATCTTAATTTCATATCCTCGTATCTAGGAGTGGAATTAATGGTTTTAGTTAGTTAGCAATTTGAATAAGTCTCTCCCCATTTTTATATAAATTCAGGGGATGAGTTCGTAGCAAAGTTAGTTGGTTGTGTAACGCCCTGCCAAGGAATCCTAGAGAACAACACATCTAAGCTACATTAATGGAACAATTTTTTTTGTAGGAAATAACAGTGATCTTGCATAGCATATCATAACATACAATCTATCCTAAGTCCTCTAAGGTTCCATGACTACACTACTAACACAACTCTAACAAGAACTAGAATCATTTCATTAACCAATATGTTAACATGATTATACAAGTAAACAAGTACATTTTAATCCACCACATTATATGATTAAACAATATGAGTCTCCATAGCATGTTATCAGATAAACAATATGAAAGGTCATTTTTCAATATCTAACAAGTATAAATACCAATCATATTTCATGAGAGTACATCATAATTGTTACATCATTACACTAATTACAATAAGGCTTCCCAAATATAGATGGGAAGATTACAACAATGTTACAATAAATAATACATCTGATATACAATACCAAGTCATAAACATAAAGACTGACTTCTCGAACAGGTACAAGATCTAGAATCCACTATACAATGAACAACCTCCATGCACATGAAAAACTACAAGGGAAAACCCAATGGAGGAAAAAGCACCAACCTCCCAACCATGTGGAACCCTAAGGTCTACCCCTGTGCTAGGAGATAACAATAAGGTCCCACTACAAAAAGCAGTCAAGAAGACATCAGGCTAACATAACAAGACTAGACATGACTCCAACACTGCATTGCAACAACCAATAACATCACATGCAACAATGATGTTAGAGTAAAGGGATTTTAATTTAATCTGTGTTGATTAAATTACCTTTATTCCTCTCTTAAAAGATTTCACTTTAGTTTGCATTTTGTGACATTTAATAATTATATTAATTATTAAATGTGTCTACCCTGTCAAGTTCTTTTAGGTTGCACAATATCCTTTTATAAGGATTCATCATTGTAATTTATCTCTCTCTCTCCGGATGAATACATTTTTGACTTTGAGCACCCTTGCTTGTTTGTCTCCATCTCTTCTTTCTGTGACAGGTTATTTGCATGCGGGTGATCTTCGGGGTCTGTGAAGTTGGCTTTCTCAACTTCTACATGGTATCAGAGCTCCAGACCTGCTGCTTCCTGTTCTTTTTTTGAAGATTTTGGAGCCTTGAGGGTTAGATCTGGCTTTCAGGTTTTCTGGTTGATTTTTTTTAGGATCTGGGTACCTCCATTTTTTGGGTGCATTTTGGGCCCAAATGGACCTCACGGTTGGATTCAGAGCGGCCAAAAACCCATATTTTCATATATGGTTCGACCTATTTGGGCATAGTTGATCTGGGAGGCAAATTTTTTGCTTTCGGGGGTGGTATCTGACCCCCAAGGCACAATTTAGTGAAAATAAAAATAAAAATATTAAAAAAATCAAGTTTTCCTGATTTTTTTAAGCCTTGACGATTATTGAAGAAGCCACCGGTATTATACCCATATGCCGGGCGACCGCGACGCCCGCTTCGCTTGGCGACTCCGTAGGTGGTAACTCTTTGAACACCTCCGTACCGGCTCCCTCTGCCCAGCCAAGCTCCGCCATGCAGCTACCCGGTACTTCGCGCTCAGGAAAACACCGCCGTCGGTCCCTCAAAAGCTAAGCGCCCGGCGACTGCCATCGCAGCCCATGTGAGCGGGCGAAGGTACGCTTCGTTTCAAGCCGTCGGTTTTGAGCCCAGCCCACGGTCACATCGGCTGGCCAGGGGGCTCCTACATACTAGCAGCCGGACCCACGGCGGCGCGCGACCAGAGGCCTATTTTCTTTTGGCAGGGGCCGGGAGGGTGGCTGGACTTTTGGGAAGGCGGTTTTGGTAATCGGGTATAACTTCGGGCATTTTAGCTCGGATTTTTGAATGGAAATGAAGCGTTGGGAAGCTGGTTCGAGAGCTCGATCTGAGTGTCGCGAGTCTTTTTTCTGATTTTTTCCAGTCAAAGTCAGAACAAGTTTGTTTCACTCCAGGAGCCATATCTTTTGCATACGGACTCTGTTTTTCGCAAACGAATAGGCGTTGGAAAGGGGTTTCTGTGCTCTTTCCAGATCTGTCATTTATTTTTCCAGAATCTACACCAGGTACATTTTATTCAGTACTTTGTGTTTTCACACATCTGTCAATTACTTGGATGTTTCAACACTTGGAAATGATTTGTTTGCGTGGGATGGCTTTATTTGATCTGCTTTATCAGTATTGAGGTCATTTAGTCTCAGATTTGTTAATTTGAAGAGTTATCATGGGTTTTTCTACTCACCCTTCAGTTGTATTTCTAGAACGGGGTAATTATGAGTCATGGGCAAAGGGCATACTTACACACTGTAGGTGGCTTAATATTTTGCCTTATTTGTATGATCTCATACCTGAACCAGCAACTTCAGAGGGAAAACTAGCTTGGGATATCATTAGAAATCACATAGTAGGAGTTATTTTGTCTAGTGTTGATTCTGACACTGTGTGGGCTATAGCGGGCATTGATTGTCCTCACTCACTTTGGACACATCTTTGGGAGATCTATGGAGACCCAAGTCTTTCTCCATTCCCAGAGGATCCTGCTGCAGATTGTCTTGTACCCATTGGTTGGAGAGAGAACACACCTTTTGATCATGATACTTTAAAGGAACTTCAGTATTTAGACACCCTTACATATTCCGATGAATCAGAGGATTGTCTCATAGTTCCTACTCTTCAGACTGAGATTATACTTGTATCAACATCTTCTCCTGTTGTTCTTGATCAGTTTGATATTGCCTCTTCTTTGGCTCCTATTGATTCAGCTAAGCAGGACATCATACATCTTTCAGACATGGCTACTTGGGGTTCTTATCTTGCAGGCATTTCGTCTTTGTTTGTAGAGTCCTATATTGCAGATCTGGAGGATTACTTTGAGGATTTTCAGCTCCTCTTTGTTGACAGCCATATTCCAGCTATTAGCCCACCATCATCCGTGCATTCAGAGGTTGTAGTTTTAACGAGTGCTGATTCGGTTGGATTTGACATCTTTTGTTCGGTTCCAGGCCAGGCGATTCTTCGGCATCCTATTATGGCACATGCTCTTGAGACTGTAATGGTTGCTTCTCTCTTCACAGGGTTTCTTCATCTTCGTCCTTTGGATCCATTTCTTCCCAAGGGGAGGAATATTATATGCCGCTTCATGATCTCTTTCTGGATTCTACCTCAGGCATCCATATGTGCGATAGGAGTTTCTTCATTGTGGGGGGCCTTCTAGTCTCTTTCTTTTTCTCCTATGGAGACCATTGTACATGTACTTATATGATAGAAGCTGTCTATGTGGGGTCTTATGTTATCCACCTCCTATCCTTACCTTTATTGGTACATTTATTTCTTTCATCTCTTTTTGGAGTAGAGTTTTTCCATGAGGTTTCTCTATTTCTTCACTTCTGAGAGATTTGGTTGTAATTGGAGTACTGTCGGTGTTGCGGGACCCAAGTTACTTTCTTATGGTTACCTTTGCTTTCTTGCACATGTTTATGGCGCACTTTTCTCATCTTAAGGGGTGTTAAGAGTAAAGGTTTTTAATTTAATCATGTTGATTAAATTACCTTTATTCCTCTCTTAATATTTCACTTTAGTTGCATTTTGTGACATTTAATAATTATATTAATTATTAAATGTCTACCTATTAGGGTTTCTTTTAGGGTTGCACAATATCCTTTTTATAAGGATTCATCATTGTAATTTATCTCTCTCTCGGATGAATACATTTTTCAGCTTTCAGAGCACCCTTGCTTGTTTGTCTCCATCTCTTCTTTCTGTAGCCAGGGTTATTTGCATCACGGTGATTTTTTTTTGGGGAGTGCAATGAAGTTGGCTTTCTCAACTTCTACAAAATGAAGCTGCTTCTAGAGCTGCAGCTCTACAACATAAGGAACAAAACTAGGGAATGCTAGATTGCAATAGGGAGGAGTGTCATCACATAGTTTGACATGGGTTATCCCGAAAAATCTTCCTAGGCCTCGGCCCCCATCCTAGGTTATCCTGGTAGCCTCTACTGATCCTTGGCCCCCATGCAAACTCATGTAGAATCAACATACCTTTCATGGAGACAAGGCAATTGATCTTGCCATTCTAGGCCTTCCCATCTCATCTCAAGCCTAAACGAGCACTTGAGCCATGAGTGAGGCATTATATTATCTAGATTAATGTGAAATATTCCCAACCCCCTAATTCATTATTTAGGTTATCACTGGATTGAGAAACTCCTAATGGGTTATCCTGGTCAACCACTTTGGGCTTCGGCCCCCATTGAGAGCCACCTTCCCTACTAGCAACTAGAAGACCCAACACATCAAACATGGTAAAGCCATCTTGCATAAATTACCAAACCGCATGAACACACACATAGAGCGAGGCATGGACCATCTCGCTCTCAAATACCAACCATAATGATGA
Organism: Sequoia sempervirens; assembly: GCA_007258455.2. NCBI lineage: Eukaryota > Viridiplantae > Streptophyta > Pinopsida > Cupressales > Cupressaceae > Sequoia > Sequoia sempervirens. The sequence continues at coordinate 136,476,041 of VDFB02358134.1, read as the reverse complement.
ATAAGAAGTGCAAGGATAAATACCCCCTATACACAATTCGAGTATAAAATCAACTACTTTCAAAATGAAATAATCATGAATCCAAAAGATACTCCCCTAATCCTCTAGAAGTAAACCTTGACAACTTACACATAGAATCTCATTTAAAAAAAAACAATAATAAAATCTTCTCATTTCCACTAAATCAACACCTCATTCTAAACAAGCAACAAGTAAACACCACAGCCATGGATTCATCTTAAATGATTACAAATGAAATTGTCATTTAAATAGATCAACTAGCTTATTCTCTTAATTTGTTCCTTCGATTATCCAAATGTAATCATATCAATTTCATTTCCAATTCATTTAACAAAACCAATTATACATATACACATATAATAAAAAGCATATTGATGTTGAAAACTCTTCATTTCAGTTTATATTGAAATACACATTTAAATATAACTACATAAATCAGCATATATATATATATATATATATATATATATATATATATAATGAAATCGAATATCAATCAGCATACATATACATATATATAAAATAAAAATGAATGTTAAAAATACATATATATCTGCATTTAAAATCGAATGCTAAATGGAATCGAATGGCATATATATATATATATATATATATAAATTGAATATCAAATGGACTGTATTCAACAATATATGGATCGCTTTAAAATCTACAGCAACCTCACATAAAAATCGAGTCACATAACAAAATTGCACTGTATATCCAACAAAATAAAACCATATTAAACATTGTATTTGTGGAGAATATTGGCGATGCTTAATGAAACAATCTGAAACATGGGTTTGCCCTAAATGAGCGACGACTACCATATGTATAACACATTGGCATCGAATGCCATAAAGATTGAATTTCAGCAAATCACAATATCAATCAAAGGAAAATCAAACCACATAAACAAAAATTGAACCTCAATAAACTTTAAAAATAAGCGACATTGTTCTGGTGGAGAATATTGGTGATGCTAAATGAAACAATCTGAAAAAATAGGCTTGTGCTATAATAACATTAACTCAGGCTATTTGCAGATGTAAAAACAAGTTCGCACTCAAAAGTAACTGCCCCATAGCATGTGCCTCAAGGAAGCTTTAGAATAGGGGAGATGCACCCCTCAAAGGTAAATGATTAAGGAATTTTTTTTGATGAAGATGCAGATAAATAAAGATAAAATACAGCATAGTGGCAGACGCTAACATACAGACAAGGTGCACTCCAAGTTAGTATAGATAGAGTTTGAGAACTTACAGACGTAATTCGATACAAATATGCATTGATGATAGGCTACAAATAGAAGCAAAATGTCAAAGGCTAGTGACAAATAAAACAGCGTAGTATGCCAAAATAAAGTATAGAAAATTGACAAAATATTGCAGACACATTGCCCTACCAAAAGAAGTCAAATTGCGGGGATAAGATAGAGTAACCAAATTAAATAAAGTACCCAACAAAATTTAGAATGCAGAATATGCACAAAAGATTCACTGCAGAGGGCTTGATAATCCTCAGAAAAAGCATTTTTTTCTAATTGTTTACAATTCAAATTGAGTATACAAGGGAAATGTTTTGATTTATATACAACATCACATTCAAGATTTTTTTTTCAAAACAAAATAGAGATAGAAATTCAAAAAAATAGAACCTGGTTTAAAATGATTGGCACACCTGTAGATTTGATGTCGAGATCAAGCTTCTCAACTTGCAGCTCCAACTTCTTCAAAACCTCAAACAATTTTTTAGAAAATCCAATTCAAAATCCCCCAACAAGATAAAAGTCTCCAAAACCTAAAGATATTCACGAGAACCAAAAACCAGACTCCCTTTCCCAGAAACAAAATTAATTACAATGTAAATCTCCCAAAAGAAAATTATTTTCAAAAATGAAAAGTTGTAGAGGATTCCCTATAGTTTTTTTTAGTAAAAAATTAATTTTCTTATGACCACTTGAGCTACATATAGTTGCATGCTCAATGGGGTTGTTGTGTGCAGTCCCATTTAGAAATTTCATTTAATGCTCCCATAAAACCAACTTTTTAATTATTTATTTATCATATTACTATTATTATTTAACCATTTATTTATTGCAACATCCAATAAAGTATTTTATTTTATATTACAATATTTTATAACTTTTAATTTTATTATAAGCCATCATTATTAATAAATATATTTATGTTTAGTTACCAAAACACTTTTTAACTTAATAATTCAATTTAATAATTTAATCAACCAAGAATGACATTTATAACTATTTATCATCATATTTTAACAAAATAATTTATTTAATTCATTAATTAATCAAACAACATTTATCAAGCAAATCTAAGTTAAACAACCACATATCCATAACAATACCAAAACATAAACAAGGTCGAAAATGGAACTAATTGACCGCAAACAACAAACAACGTTGACGAGGTGACCGACCAGATACTCATCCTCTTCGAGGATGATGGTAAGGATAAGGGATCTTATGTTATCTTCGTTCAACAACTTCCATTGGGTTTAAGGCACACTCAGACCTGTCAATTCAGGTGGATTCGATGCATGGTACCTACAACCTACAGCAAATAAAACAGTCAAACATATATATAATCATGTAATTAGGCACACCGTGAAAGGAAATCACAGTGTAGCAAGGTACTCATGAATGAGTAATGCTACATTGTCCCTTTCACCAAGACCGAACAACACATAACAAACAGTTGCTTAACAACAAGATATGTACAATCACCAGATAATTGCTTAACAACCATGATCAAATAATCATGTAATGCTCATAATAAGATTAAACCACATAAGCAAATAAGTCCATATAACTATCATAACATGTGCATAAACTCCAGTAATAGAAGTATCATCAAGTATCATCAAACTATCATCCAAAATATCATCGTAGCAGTTTTCCATCAAACAAAGTGTCATAATGTCTAGTCCAAAACAAAACAACTACTAGTCTACAAAAAAAAAAATGAGGGGCACTACAAGTTGTTACAAGTTATTAAGCAGTTAGTCATTTTCCAGTTTCAAGTTATCCAAAAATATGTTTTCAAAATGCAATTATTGAATACAATCTGCAAGAAGGATTTTGTTTGAATATCTGGTGATATGCAATGAATGGAGTTGTATGTTACATGGATGCGTAGTAATCCGAGTTAGATTTGGTTTTAAGTTAAGTGAGACAATCCCATGAGCTAGCCACTTGAGGTATTGCTCCTCACTTCATTTTTTTACTTATCCATTTATGCATTCCTGTTAATTCTATTTTTATTATATTATAAATGCATTGTAAAGTAAAGTAGAACAATTCTTACAGTTGATTACAACAGTGTTTATTCATGAACAATTGTATAATTAGTGAATTTGGGCACTCTGAAGATTAGATTTGGATTGATTTTGTATTTATTTGTTATTAGCAATCACCTACAGCTTATGTTGCAGGTACCCATAGCCATTGGGTTTTGTAACTACTTTTATTATTTTTGCAATTTCGTAAGATTCCAACAAAGTAGAATAGTCTGAATAAGTTTGCATAGAATAATTTAGGTGAACATGAGTTCATAAAGGCACATATAGTGCAGTACCATCATAAGCTTACGCACCTTTGTTGATGATTTAATGTAACCTTAGCAATGTGAAGTGGATTTTTCAACCATTTAACCCTTTGAATTGAGTAAATTCTACCAAGTTTACAATACATTAGCTTAGACTCTACATTTTTGGCATTGTTGTCGGGGATGGTGCTATCTTCACAGACTTGTTCTTACAATTTTCATAGTTAATTTTTCTTTTCAAGCATTAGGACTATTAGATGCCATCCTTTTCAACACCAAGATACTAACATTGTGCAGGACTGTTGGAATTAAAGTCATATTTCATGTATGCGGAAGCAGAGAGATCCCTTGGGTAGGTTCCTTCCCTCCACACGCTAGGAAGCTATTGTAGAAATTGGTGACCCTAGTACTCAGAGCGAAGGTGCCACTAAAGAAAAAATTTAATTTTCACCAACCTCTAGCGCACATACAAAAGGAACATACTACACCATAGGTGATGCAACAAATGATGATGATGCCCGACCAACATTTGGGTTTCCTATTACTAACCAGCAAAGGGCTACAGTGTTGAAGAACATTCCTCCTTCAACCTTGCCAGTTTTTTATGGGTTAATGACTGAAGACCCAGATACATTCCTCTTTGAATTTGATGTCTAATGCAAAAGTTATGATTATGCTTTTGATGAACAGAGGTTAAATCTTTCTCCTTCCACTCTCAAGGATGCAACTTTGAGATGGTTCATGGGATTAGGTAAAGATGTTGTTCCTGATTGGGATGCCATGAAGATATTGTTCTTAGAGAAGTATTAAGACTACTATAGAGGACCTGACTGGAGGAAGGATGATATATTCTAAATGACACAAAAGGATGATGAGCCTTTAGAGGACTATGTTGAAAGATTTCAGTTTGATCTCAAGAAAAACCCCCAGAACAAGTTTTCAGAAGAATCTCTCAAGCTAGTCTTTTTGAGAGGGGTTAATGAAGATTGTATAGATGCCTTGAATCTCATTGGCTAGGGAGATATTTCTCAACTACCATTTTCAGACATTTGTAAGGCCTGTAGGAATTATTCTTGGGCCTTCACAAAAAGGCCAAGAGAAAATAGAACATCAATTCTTGGTAAATCATCTACTGGGGTTTCAAAAGTAGAGTTGAGCAATTTGTTATCCAATATGAAAGAGGATATAATCAGTCATTTGGAAACACAATTGGATACTCTCCACATTAAGAAAAAGTAGGAGGAATTTGAGGCTATGCTCACAGAATATTGTCAAAGTTGCAGGAAAAGAAAAGCAAATTATAAATGCAAAAGAGTGGCCAATATCTAGCAGGATAAAGTTGAGAAGCCTGACTTTCAACCCATTGAAGGATATGATGGACAACTCTTTTATATAGCACAAAGGAGGCCATGGAAGCAGCAACAAGGGATGCTGCAAGACCCCCTTAGCTTTAATTCATCTTGTCCTATTGCAAACCAAAAAAAATCTACTTGGAACTCTCAGCCCTTGCAAGGAAATCAAAACCAGTGGAAAAATCCATAATGGTCAAACACTCAACCAAATTGGAACCAACAACAAAGTCCTTGGCCACAACATAATTTTCAAGGTTCCAATTACAATCCACAATGGCCAATCTAGCAGAATCAGTGGCAGCCTTAGTGGTAGAAAGACTAGCAATGGAAACAACAAAATATGAATTATCAGTAACCCATGATCCCTCCTCCACAATAGCAACAAGCTCTAATGCCTCCATCAAATATTGCATCCCATCCACCCAAACAACAAATGCTTGCCCAACCTGCACCTAACCCTAACACTAAGCCTATTCAGCAGGCTTATACTAACGAAGCTATGCAATACCTCACTTATGGGGTAGAGGTGAGTGATGTCCACCTCATATCAGGAAAACAACTTGTTGGACCTTCATCTCCCCAAATCATAGAAATGGAGGATGAGGAACCTATAGTTGAGGCTTCTGATAAACCATCTTTGGAGCCTAAACAAAATTAGGTACACCAGACTACCTTAAATCCCAAGCTACCTTTTCCTTAACGCCTAGCTATGCAAAAACATCACACACAGGCTGAGACAAACCTTTTAGGACAATTGAAAGAAAGATGTGAACATAAAAATCTCACTTATCCAAGCTATCAAAGACATCCTTGTCTATACTAAAACTATAAGGTATCTTTGTCTTAAGAAACCAGGTAGGAAAAGGAAAGATCCACAGGTAGTCCATGTATTGGGGAATCTTGTAGATATCATGTTGGGGAACATTACAGTCCCTAAGTATACTAATCCTAGTAGTCTAGTTGTGGACGTTAAGATCAATGGGACCCTCATTAAGAATACTTTGATAGACTTGGGGGAAGCCATCAATGTCATGACAAAAGAAACAATGCAGTTGCTTTAGTTGGTCAACCTTAGGCCCACACAAACTATTTTGCAATTAGCTGATAGGTCCACAGTCAATCCTAAGGGAATTATTGAAGACCTAGTTATTGCATTGAATTCTTGGGAATACCCTGTAGACTTCATAGTACTGCAACTAAAATTCAATCTTGTAGGTTAGCCACTCATCCTAGGAAGGCCTTGGTTAGCAACAGTCGATGCATTTATAGGTTGCAGGTCTAGTAAAATGATCATATCCAATGGGACGATTACAAAGAACTTGGTTCTTTATCCACCCGCCCAACTATATGTAGGCCTTGAGCACACCATTTGGCCCAATTTGGGTGAGGAGGAGGAAGATAACTATTCTCTACAGAAATTGATGACTATAGAGTACAACCCCTTATTGGATGACTAGGATGAAGATGAGCTTATTGCTCATATAATCCAAAATGAATGTGGTAGGAGCCTACAACAATAGGACTGTCTCATATGCCTACAAGACCCCTTGCAAAGTATTATACCTATTGATTCTATAGAAGATATATCATAGCTATTTCATTCATTACTTCCTCAATAATGTTTACCAATCATACCAAGCCTTGATCTCTCATTAGTTCAAGAGTGATCAAAGGAGTTGGAAATTATGCTAGGAAGGAAGTTAAATATCAACAATTTCTTGACAGAGGAATAGCAAAATTCTCTCCAATCAATGAGTTGTAGGAACACTCAACTGCATATACATGGGATTACCATGATATGAAGGGCATAGATCTTGATCTATGCATGCACAAGATTTACATTAATGATGGCTACAGGCCTATAAGAGAGCCACAGAGATGCATGAATCAAACTCTAAGAGATATAGTGAAAGCTAAACTACAAAAGCTTTTAGATGCAGGTTTCATATACCCTATATTAGACAGTGAATGGGTTTCACCATTGGTAATAGTTCCCAAGAAAGGTGGGAAATAGAGATTCTATGTTGATTACAGAGAACTAAATGCTGCCACGAGGAAGGATCACTTCCCACTGCCATTTATTGACCAAGTTCTTGATTCTTTGGCAGGGAAGAAATATTTATCATTTCCCTATGGTTTTAGTGATTATAACCAAATCAAGATTGAATCAGAAGATCAAGATAAGACTACATTCACCTACCCCTGGGGAACCTATGCATATTTTATCTTACCTTTTGGTTTTTGCAATGCTCCAACTACCTTTCAAAGAGTATTACTCAACATATTTTTTGATTGTGCACATGACTGCATGGAGATATACATGGACGACTTCACCACTTATGGTGAAAGTTATGAGGAAGCTCTTAGTAACTTGGAAAAAGTGTTAAAAAGGTGCAAGGAACACAACCTATCACTCATTAATGAGAAGTGTTTCATGATGATGACATAGGGAATAGTATTGGGACACTTTATATCCAGCACAAGAATCCAGGTTGATCCACACAAAATTGAGATAATATCTACCTTACTTGTTCCTCAAAAAAAAAAGATATTTGAAGCTTCCTTGGTCATGCAAGCTACTACAGGTGGTTTATCTAATATTTTAGTAAGACTAATGCACCTTTATTTGTTTTTTTGAGTAAGGACATTGAGTTTGAATGGACCTTTGAGTGTCAACACTCCTTTGAAGAACTAAAGAAAGATCTGACTCAAGCACCAGTGTTGAGAGGGCCAAATTGGACTCTCCCATTTCACATTCATGTAGATGCTTCAGATTTTTCCATTGGTGCAGTCTTGGGTCAAAAGGATTGCAAAAAGGAGTATGAAATTTATTATATCAGCAAGAATCTTCAAGGGGTAGAATTAAACTAGAATGTAATAGAAAAAGAGATGCTACTTGTTTTTTATGCTATTAATAAATTCAGACATTATATTACTGGTTATCCAATATTTTTCCATAAATATCACACAACAATCAGGTATTTGATGAACAGGCCAGTAGTTGGGGTAGGCTGGTAAGATGGCTACTTCTCTTACAAGAATTTGAAATTACCATTGTGGATAAACCTGGAAAAGAAAATGTGGTGGAAAATTTCCTATCAAGACTACCAACACAATCAACTGAAGGAGTGGTGGATGATTCATTTCCTGATGAACACTTGTTTTCTTTGCAAGTGCAATTACCCTAGTATGCAAATATTGCTAACTATTTTTTCATAGGGAAGATTCCATCATATTTCTTACCAAGAGAGAAGAGATAGTTGGTTCATAAATGTTTTCCTTACTCTTGGATATCTGGTTTTTTGTTTTATACAGGGCCTGATAACATTATGAGAAGATGCATTAGAGAAGATGAGATTTTTGATATCATGAAAGCATTCCATGATGAGCCATGTGGAGGTCATTTTTTAGCAAAGAGAATATCTTTTAAGATCCTCACAATTGCCTATTATTGGCCTACTTTACATAAAGATGTTGTTAAATACACCAGGAGTTGTGATAGGTTTCAAAGGATGGGAAGGCAAAAAAAGATTGATGAGATTCCCTTACAACCTCAATTGACATTGGCACCTTTTGACAAATGGGGTTTAGACTTCATTGGTCCAATCTCTCCTACCTCTAATAACAAGGAATATATCCTTGTTTTCACTGATTACTTGGCAAAATGGGTGGAAGTTAAGGCCCTACAGGTTGCAAGAGATGGTAATATGGATAAGTTTTTATACGAATATATTTTTATTAGGCATGGAGTACCTAGAGAAATATTTACTCACCAAGGGCCCCAATTTACTTTTGATCTAATCACCAATTTGGTTGAGGAATACCAAATCATACATAAGAAATCAACACCTTATCATCCATAGGCTAATGGTCAAGTGGAATTCACAAATAGGGATATTGAAAGTATTCTCACCAAGATAGTGCAGTTGCATAGGAAAGATTGGGTTTCCAGGTTACCTAAAGCAGTCTGGGCATATAGAACTACATGGAAAACAACCACTGGGTTTACACCCTATGAGTTAGTTTATGGAAAGACAATAGTCCTTCCTATTGAGTTTGAATATAAAACATTAAAGACAACAGTAGAGTTGGGAATTGATTTAACAAAATCACAAAAGGAAAGGCTGCATTCTTTGAATGGGTTGGATGAGATAAGAATGGAAGCAATTCATCATACAAAGGTAATACAGTTACAACGAATGAAATGGCATGATCAGTACATAAAAACAAAAGAGTTCACTGTGGGAGATTGGGAACTATTATATGACTCAAGGTATAAGGATTTCAAGGGTAAATTCTAGTCTAGATGGATGTTCCCCTATGAGATTAACAAGGTTTACCCTAATGGATCGATACATTTGCATACCATTGATGCAGTCTGGTTCTCACTTCTTGTTAATGGTCATAGACTGAAGTTATACAAGAAACCAATGCAACATGATGACTTCATCTTTTCATTGATCCAACAATATGGTGCTCACAATGAACCTGAAATAGAAACTGATTCACAAAGTCCTAAATCAGTAATACAGGACATACCAAGCACGTTTGGTGATCTAGAGGTTGAGTTACACAACTCAACCCCTGAAATCACCCAGGCATAATTTTTCATGCTTTAACACCACATGCACACAACAAATTATTCATGCACATACAACACATTATCCATGATGTACATACTCTACTCCAGAGGGACCTGTTCTTTAGTTTATTTAGCATTTATCGGGACTTGTTTATGATGGGACCTGAGAAGTAAATCTGTCAAATGTAGATGGGCCCTGTGCTTGGAGTACCCACAACAACAATTGTTGAAAGTAAGCTACAATACCTTGGAAAATTTGATTTTTTTCTACCATGCATTCCATCAATATCACATGCCTCATTTATTTCCCAATAAAGCACCCATAGCAAGTACATCTCAAATCACCGTCGCCAACTTTCCATCAACGCCAATGCATTTAATGCAAATCAAATCAATTGCATGCCAAATTACATGCTTCTCCAATTCCAAATTGCTCTGAGCGATAATTACCATCACGCACGTATGACAGGTAACTTTTCACAATTAAATTGGACTTCTTTTGTATTCATTATTATTCTTAGTTTAAGTTATGCATGTGAAAATATTTCACCAGAGCTTTCCATTATTATCCTATCACCCCTTCCAAGTCATGCCTGAAGTGAGGTCACTTCAATTAAAGTTGGGGGGAGAGGTATAATAGTCATGATTTTTTATTTTCACCACCTAAGTTTGTCAGATAGCATTTTGTGTCGTCCTCCTAAAAATAAAATACCTCTTTTTTGTTTCCAATAATGTGATTTATGCCCTAAAAATAAGCTAATATACAGATATTTGAGCTTAATTGAGCTAGGGAAAAGGGGATTGTGAAGTTACAGTATTGGGTATAAGAGAAGGTATTGGAAGGAACAGTGAAATTGGAAGGTTTTAAAGGTGGTGGAGCTGAATTTTGAGAAGAATTTGAAATCTTCAAGGTTGCAGAGTATCAAGACAATGGGAGGTGATGTTATACGCAAGGAACCATCTACGCATAAAGAAATATTAGAAGATACAATGGTTCTACCCCTCTTTACTAGAGTGGGATGGTTGGAATATTTCTTGAAGCTGATGGAGTATGAAAATGAAATGGCAAGAGATTTTGCAACAACATTGCAATATGACGAGGCAACAGTGAGAGGTTGGTAGTGGATATCTTTGAAATGGAAATTTCTCAAGTCACGAGATTACCTCGAAAAGGGTCTAAATACCCAGCTCATGCACATGCAATGGAAGCAAGGGAGGATTTCTATGAGCAAGGAGAAATTCTAGACTCCACATCACAAGGTACAAAGAGACTTTCCCTTCCATTCTTTTGGGGAAAATGTGCTAGTTATATCATTAAATAACTTACTTGTGATGGTTGTCAAAGCCTTTTATACACTGTGCATTTTAAGTTGTTAAATCATTCATGGTATGAAAAGTTGGTGAATGTACCCAATTTCCTATATAATATGTTGAAGAGAATGGAAACTGAATTCCAGAGAAAACAAACGGACACCAAACTTTCCCATCATTGTGTAATAATCCTATTGGTTAAAAGGAGTCTGTGAACTTAACACCCATAGGTTAATTGGGATGATTTCAAAAATTGCAAGGATATCACCGAGTTGCTTGAGGAACCTGAAGCAGAGGATGAACCCCAACCTGGGTCTAAACTAGAAATTGAACCTGAGTAGAATGAACCTAAGAGAGAAAAATCTCCTATTACACCATTGGCTTCACCTACCCACAGCCATAAAAGGTTTGAAAAACATGATATATCAAAGCATAGGCATAAGCTGGTGGTAACAGAAGAGCCCTCATCCTCTAAAAATCCTAGAGCTAGGGGAGGTACTGCATCAACATCTTTTAAAGGGAAAAAGAAGAAGAAAGGAGTTGAGAAGTAGAAGAATATTGTGAAGGAAGGGGATGTAGAGAAGAAAAAGGGTAGTAAAAGGAAGAAAAGGAGTAAAGTTACACAAGAAATTGTTACTCCTAGACACTCAGGTAGGTTGAGAAGAAAGAATGTTGAGAAAAGAAGCATGGAAGAGCACAAACAAGAAGAAAAGGGTGTAGGACAGTAACACCATGATGCAATGATGATAGGAACAGACACCGATAGGGAAAGAGATGTCACTGAAAATGTTTCTGCAGATATTCCTAAAAATGTTAATGTGCCTATTAGGAAAAGAAGATATATTTCCTCTTCCTCTAATTCTGATTCTGAGGATATCTTTATTGCAAAGAAAACAAGGACAATAGTTCCCAGTAGCCCCAATAGGGAAATTTTTGATATTACAGGGGACGATGGTGATGATTTGAATTTTGAAGAAAAGGAAGAATTGTTGGAAGATAGGAATATAAGGAAAGAGATTCAAGAAGCTCTTGATAGAATAGAACAATTGGAAGCACAAGTGAAAGGAGATAATAATTTAGAAGTTGGAATAGAAAATGCAGACTTATGGTCATGGAGCTAAATTGGACTTACTAGCACAAATAAATGAGGGAAAAATAGGAATTGAGGAGAATGTAGCATTAAATCCACAACCTCCTATTGCAAGAACACCAACATATCATACTACTTTGTCCTTAGGTTTTGAATTTTTGAAAATAACCAACCAATTCAAACAAGAGAAAGAAAACTGGGAAAAGGAGAAACAAACTTTGAATGCATCACTAGAAAGTAAGGATTTGGAACTGAGTAAATTGGAGGGGAAACTGACAAAAGTGATAGACAAAGATAGTCAAATTATTGTGTATACATCCACCTAGAGTGTATACATTGTTCTTAAAAGAAAAGTTTCTTACTTTTTAGTTTAATAACTTTATTAATGATTTGTCCTTTGCTTTAAACAAGAGGCGTAGTTTTCTCGATTTCTTTAATACAATTAATTTAGAGGAGCAAGATCGGTTGTGTGAGTATTATCTACACCAATATGTGATGACAGAGGACACTGAATGGAATCCCTTAATCTATGTTGGAGATTTGCAAGTAAGGGACCTGGCATCCTATTTCAGGAATGAGTAGCTCTGAGGAGAACTAATGAAAAATATGAAGAACAAGAGAAACAGTGGCACTGTAGCTCAGGAAGGAAGCAACAGATCCCAATAGAGTCATCACTCAATGGTTGACACTCCTTTCTCACCAAGGTCCAAGAAAGATAATTGAGGACTTGATACTTTGAGATTACAAAAGGATTCAACAACTAGCAGTGACCATCCTCCAGAACTGCATAAAACATGTGGAAAATAGGTGGAAAAGCTTGACTCCAGAGTTCTAGAAGAAAGAGCCTCACTCTTTCCATAATTTTATGAGTATGTTTGAGAGATTGCACAAGTATATCAAGCTTTCAGGAATAAGAGGAGTGGAATGGAATCCACTTACTTATCATCCTCCTATTTTACTCTATCCAGTACCACATTGGACAAGAGAAAAGAATGATCAGTGTGTGAATGCAGAATCAGTAAAGTTGGATAGACTTGCATGTTATAATGGTTTTTATCTCAAACAAGGACAAGGAGTCAATATAGTTATGGATCTTAGGCAGATTACTTTGTATTACAATCTTCTCCCCTAGGTGGTTTTAGTTAAGTATTTTTCTTGAGGACAAGCAAAAAAGATAAGTTGGGCGGAATGATGAGCTTGGTAATTAGTACTTTTTTTGTTGTTTTTTATATGCTTTCAGACACTTTACATATCTTTTCTAAGTACCTTTCAGAAAAAAAACTTCCATAATATGCTCTCCTTTCATAACATATCTTACAACTTTGAACCTAGTTGTGAACATGAAATATGGTGGTAATATTCGTAGTATTGCATGATTTAAATATGAGAATGTATGCATATTGTAGACACTAAAAAATGTCCTAAATGATATCATACACTCGAATCAGGTATACTAACATCATTTCATCTTGAAACCCATCCTCTTTTCGCTTAATTGATTAAATTAGCCTAGCTATTTAATTAATTGCAACATTTTCATCTATTAACCTCATTAATTGAATTGGGTTAATTCCCTTCTTTCACGCTAACATTTCATCTTATTAAATTAAATAAATCAAACTATTTAATTTAATTCCCTAAGTCTTCTTATTTAATTAAATAACCCTAAGTTATTTAATTAAATGTCATTTCACCTTTTCCCATTCATTAAATCACTTAATTTAATGAATATCACTTTATTCTTCTAAAATCCCTTAATTGCATGATTAGACCCTTGTTTAATTAACAATTATCTAACTAATCTATTCCCCCCACTTGCAAGGGAATATTCCTCCTTTTCACATTCCTCCAAAAGGAGAATATTCCCATGGAATATTCCCTCCCCTTTTGCACAATTAAACTTTGTTTTGATTTGAAAAATATCCTTTCTCCCTCACCCATGAATATTCCAAAGAACATTCTTTCTCCTCCAATCATTTAAGAAAAGGAGTATTCTCACAAAGCTTCATGTGCAAGATAGCTTGAAACTTCTTGTGCAAGTTAACTTTTGACCTCTTGTACTAGTCAAAAGTGTGCTTGTTTGGAAGGAATGAGAACCCTTGATTAAATCCCATCTTGCATGCTCACCCGTTGATGAGAATCCATGATCCATGCCTCCAATTTCCTCCATCCTTGACCGTTGATTAGCTTTTTCAATCTCAATCCTTCATTTCTCATTTTCTTTCCTATAAATAGTTCACTATTTGGAGACAAATGGATCCATCTTTCAGAGAAAATTTATGCTATTGAAATCACCCACACTCACACTCATACTTTGCATACTTTTAGCATATTTTAGTTAATTTTTTAGTTGCATAATAGCTTAGCTTCCATTAATGGATTTCATGCATCCATTTAGCTAATTAGATAATTAGGGTTTGAATCTTTTAGTTTAAATCTCATTTAGATTAGCTTAGCAATTGCATATCTACATATTTTAGCATAAAATCATGGTATATTAACTCTTTCATCATGTTTTCATTCACATCTCACAATTGTTTCATCAATTCTCTTCAATGGAATCGATTGAAACAAGCTCACTGATTATGGGATTGGGAAAGGGTCATTGTTCCACATCAACACGGCACCAATTCCAAAACGGGATAAGTTTTAAATGAGCTAGAGTAGACATTTAAATGCTTTCATAGTTCATAATGTTTAGTTTCAATAAATGTTTAACTTAACCTTCTTTTGAATGATCTTGTTTAAGATTGAGTATTAGTGGCTACGTTATGCTTTGATTCTTCATGGATCAAGCGTAATTGTCTCATACTAGTATCCTCGATCGACATTCTGGCACTAGAAGGAGGGAAAAACCATCAATTTAATCAATTTCTATCTTGAATTTTGTTTGTTTTTACTTTTGCAGGATAGAGCGATGCCCAACTCAATTTCAACGATGCCTTTGCAGGGCATTGTCATATAGCGACACTATAGTCATTTCAAACAGTGACACCTATTAAATGCACTGATCTGATTAAACAAACGATGACGTTAATACTTTTTAGCGATATTGAAGATTTGCAAATGGCGATGTTCAACCAAATCGTGACGTTATTGTGCTCATCGTTATTTCTACAAAGTGACGCCCTAGTTCACCAGAGTGACGCTCGACCAAACAACGATGCTATCATGCTTTCTGGTTTGTCTATAGAGTGATGCCCTTGTTCACCAGAGCAACACTATCGTGTACAGCGATGCCCAACTCTGGTAAGAAGTTTAATGATCATTTTTTAGCATGTGCTTTAATTTTTTTTTATTCGTCAGATTACTAGCATGCTTCTAACATTGTTCTAGTTGTTATACTAACAGGGTTTTGTAGGTTTGACGATACGAAGCTAAAGTGAAGAAAGCATTCTCTTCTTAATATTTTATGATTGTAACAAGTGTTTGACACTTTGGGGCAATTATAACCCAATTTATTATGCTTTTTTACATTATTCTCTAGGACCTCACTAAATTTCATTTGGGTTTAAAATGAACGCTCAATCGGGACAAAAATTGAACCCTCATTTTATCATTGTCTTTTGGGTTTTAAAATTGAACAAGGAAACTTAACATTTCGTTTGGTGCATAAAATGAATTCATCTTAGCTTTAGTCGGTAAAATGAATCAATTTCTACTTTGTTATGACACACTTGTAGTGTGTATCCAATCCCCTTGTGCTTCGTGTGATCTTGGGTGAAGAGAAACACTCCAAGTGTACTTTGTTGCTTATGTGCACTTATAGTACGTATCCAATCCCCTTGCGCTCCGTGCAATCTTGGGTGAAGATAAATACTTAAGTACACTTTTATGCTTTGTATCACCCTTAAGAGAGGACTTACTATGAGACACACCCTGCAACGGGTAACTCATAGGAAAATTCTTGCAAGCACGTTTACCGGTGGGCTATATTAAAGGTTGGGAAATCGTGAGAAATTACCTTCTATCTTGGACTGTATAACATACTGCACCTAGTTCCATGCCTTAAGTGGAACAAGAATGGTAGTAAGAGCCTTAAGTGGCAAAGCGGGTGTGTATATGGTTGGGTGTTCTCGATTTGTTACTAAGAGCCAAACTGTTTAGTTGCCAAAAATCCTTAATAATTGTTGGTTCAAGAATGGTCATTCTGAAGCCGCCCCACATTTGTACTATTCATTGTTGAAACAAAAAAATCCTTAGGATCTTAGAATCTTCAGGATTTTGAGATTTGGTGGTCCCGAGAAGTGTGTGTCATGGAGGGGAGCCAGTGTTGTCGAATCTCTAATTGTTCGCAATGTCTTAGTGTTTGGAGAAATTCGAGTGAGGACTCAACAAGTATGGCCATTTCAACCTAGGATTGTAAATGATTGTGAGTCAGTTTGATACATTGCTTGGTTCCAAAATGTTACAAACAAACATTCACTATCTTCCTCAAAATTTCAAACACTTTGGCTTAAATATGGATACCTTTTGAAAAATCCTTGATATTACTACTTGTCCTAAGGATTTCTATCCTTAGAGATTTCTAAATATATTGACTTATATCTCAATCCATATTTTCCAAAGACAACATAGGCAATTATGGCTTCAAACTCGTGATTTTCACAAAATGGACATTGTGAAATTTATGATGTTTTGGACATAAATGCTTAGTTTGAAAACTTAATCAAGACAAGTCTTTGTGGTACAATAAATTCACTTAAGCAAGATAAATTTACAATTGAACACCACATGACTATTTGGAGACTGATTGCTCCCATTGAACAACTTGATCTTAAAGGTGTTATCATTCAACCAAACTTTGAACTCATTAATAGAGAACAAACTGATATTAATAGTAGTTTGAGAAGCTTCACTTTTGCAACAAAATAAACACCTACCTAGTGGAGAAACACAAAAAAAATCTTAGATGAAGAAGAGGAACAAGCTTATATTGAGGAGGGAAGTCCCATTACCACCACCCGTCTGGCAATAAATATCCCCCCTTCTTCCATTAACTTGAACTTTTCTAGATGATCTCACACAAAGTTAGGATCCCCAAAAGAAGGTCTACTAGTCGTCACTTTAAACTTAGGCATCGTAGTTCAAAAACAATCAAAAACCACATTAAGGAACTCTACGAAAACATAAACAAGTTATTGATAAACTTTTATGAATGCACACTAAGGAAATATCCAGACATGTATATGTTCTTTATGAGCCAAAATCCTCGTCTTTTTTAGTATCAACAACTTTTCTAAATCATTGGGTCTTTAGGATTTGAAAAATTTAGAGGTATAGCATGTTTTTCACTACATTGGTCTTGTCAAACAAAGGTTCACTTTAGGTCAACATTGGGTCAAAAATTTCATCCACCCCTTCATCAAAATTTCATCTTTCACTTCACCAAACTTTGCAGGGTGAAATCACAATACTATGTCTCACTTTTTTCCCAAGATGGACATTCACATCAATATTTCTAACTGAATCTTCATCTTCTGAGACATATAGCAGCTAAACCATTAACAATTTGAAGATGATGCAAACTAGTGGTTTGTGGAAATTTGTGTGTAGATTCTAAATATTATTTTTTTAAATTTTTCCAAAATAAATCATGAATCTTTCAACATCTCCTTTAATAACTATTTTTAAACAAAAAACAACATTTTCAAAAATTAACATTTGTTTTGTACAACATAAATTTTCTTATATAAAGGATAAAATTCTAATTTGTGAAATATAGATTCTCAACATTAATATTTAGGGAAAGCATATTTTTCCATAATTTTTTGTTACATATATATTTTTTAATTAATTTTTGAATTCATAGTAACTATAATTTTGACATACATGTGTGTTGTACAACCTAACTTGTTGTGTATATATCGAAATCCATTTTTTTATTTTTTTGGTGAAACAAGGACATCAATACCTAGAGAAAGGGTATTTTTTGAAAAAAAATTACAATGGTTTACTATTTTTCTACCTCTACTAAATGAAGAGCATGATGTTCAAAGAAAAACCTATGTTCAATAAAAATTGAAAATTAATTACATAATAAAATGAAAAAAAATACAAACTATACTTGTTGAAAAGCTCATTTCAAGGGCTACAATATTGTAAAATATAATTTCTAAATGGTGTTATTTAATCCCTCAAAAGGTAAAGAAAAAGTATTTTTTTCCAGCATTTTGATAGGTGCGAAGGAGACTCCATTGTGGGTATGATTTAATACTAGAAGGGTTCTATCCAAGGGAGTTTGATCTAAGGGGGTCTTATCTATCCCTCTTCAATTAAAAACCTTTAGATGGAACCTCTCAAGGCTTAAATTAATAGTTTTTCTAAACAAATGATTTCAGGAAAAAATCAACATGTCCCAAAAGTGAGACACACTATTGTGGCATCACCCTGCAAAAATTTAGAATACACCAACACTTTTTGACTTAAAACATCAATCAACCCAAACACTAACTTAGCTACTTTGTATGTGAAATGTAACCTTTTTCCATGCATTTAGGTAAGTTATCAATCTTGAACTAATCTATCTTAAAGGTCACAAGTCTACCCTAAATATTTACAAGTTCATAAACATCCTTTATCCCAACATCCAAACATCAAACTTAAGTCAAAAGTGTTGTCCCAAAATTTTTACAAAGATCACTCTCCACATCACCCATCTTTTCATCCCCTATTATCACCATTGCTCCAAAAATACTTAGAGCGTCCCTTTTACCTAGATTTGAGTCAACTAGAGAGTTAAAACATTACAAATCACAACATAACTCTCCCAAAGCTGACACAAAATTTATGGTAAATACGAGATCACAAAACAAGAGAATCATGGAGAAAACCAAAGTCACATTTACCTCAAGTGATCCAAATCCTTTACAATTTGATCTAAGTCAAATTACCCCATCACAACAACCTTCATCACCATCATGACCATATGAGATAGAAGACATTACAAACAATCCATTTGAACTCACTAGGGAGGAAATCATGGAATGTCAAGCCTTTGAAAATGTAGCTCCTATATCCCCATCATTTTTTGCACAAAATTTGACACAAGGCTTCACAACTCCATCACTAAGGCTAAATCAAACCTACATTCCTAGTCTTGCAGCAAGCCTTACTAAGGACTTTGGCCATACTCTTCCCTTTGAAAGCAACACACTTGTAGGTACCCTTGAAACCAACCCTCCATCTCACACAACCACTTGGACACCTACCTTTGGTGCTCGTTTTGTTCCTAAAGATCCTAAACTGCCATACAAACCTCTTGACCTTCATTATTCCACAATGACTTCCACATATCGAGGACATCCCTCTTCATCCATACCCATGAGTACCATAAGTGTTCCCACCATCATGCAAAGTAGTTTGGACCACGTGTCTCAAAACATCACACAAGGGAATGTCAGTACCATACCACAAAGTCAACCCTTAATGTAGATAGGGACATCTTTACCCAATCCTCCAATTGGTTCATCCATACCATTGGTTTCGCAAAACACATCCATCCCATCCATTATCAACCCTATCTCAAAGCAATCCTTTGATAATAAATCCTGTCAACACAGGTAATACATTCACTACATCCCTAACACAAGGGAATCCTCAAGACATGGGACAAGGAAACCTTTTTAATCAATGGACTCAAGGTCCTCGTGTGTCATTTCCATCGCTCCATCTAATGGCACCATCCTCATCTTTTCCCACAGTCCCCTTTACCATGCAAAATCAAATAGGATCTCAAACGTACATTCCTCCACCTCAATCCACTATCTTACAAGGAATGTTAAGCACATTACATATTTTTTGCCTCAGCTCAAATGGAGGAGCTGGCTGATTGTTATTTAACATCTAAGTGGAATTGCAGTGTCATGTTCGAATGCGGTTTCACATCATTATCATTATGCATTGAATATCAGTTATGCATTTTAGTGAGGTGGAGTTGCAGAGTGCCATTCAAAAGTTGCAGATTTAAAAGAAAGACAGAATTGAGTACATGTGCAAAATAGCATTTCAGATGCTTTTATTCATTTCAAAAAGAACTCATATTTTTACAAGGCTTCATTTGATTTCACAATCAGAATAGTATTACAACATTGCATAAAATGCATTTTCTTTTCAACTGAAAAGCAGAATTGAAATCAAAGATCCACACAAGCCGTGGATGTAACTGTAACTGTGACAACACATTTCTAATAATATGTTGCACTACTGAAGATGCGAAAGGAAAAACACATAAGTGGCAACATAGTCATCATTGCCTGATTATCAACGCTTGATGGTGAATGGTGCACCTCGTCATCTTGAGCTTCGTCAACCTGTAAGAGGAAAAGAGGGGTGTTAGTGGCTCCGACTATGATGTAACCTATATGATGCACCGACAATAGTACAACATACTATTAGCAATGCATTGAAACAATCAATCAAATGCAGTATGAAAGAAGTGAGCTGAAGGAGAAGTATCAACATCATAATCAACATGTTCTATTTTTTATGCTAACACTGTTTGTTTCCTTGTGCAGTATAGGTAAAGTCATGAAGTTGAACATTATTTGAGACCAAGCATGTGGAGTAAAACGGGCTCCCACAAGGGTAGAGCCCGACATGCTGCCCTATGCATTAAATGGGTTGTTTTTGAAAGATATTTCATCATATACATCAAACAAAATGAAATACAACTGAAAGAGTAAAACAGAGTTATCCATCAAGTAACGAAACCAACTGTGCATTCATAACGATCAACATTTCTTTCTGAAGGCTACAGGTGAACAGTGAGTTTAGTTCACTTAAGGAATTTAACAGAATGCATTTGCATCAGAAATTGTTGAATTACTTCATTTTCTGTGCTGATTATAATCATATGTCATGTGAGTTTCAATTCATTATTTCTCTTTTGGATAGTGAATAGGAATACATATGCCTTAATGTTTTGTTCTAATTTTTCATCATCAAAGAGAACAGTTTCTGAGAGCAGTTTGTGCAGTGAAATATAAAAATGCATGAAGAGTACCATGTTGCTCATAAGAACAGAACCACAGACAGATGCATTTGAAGTGTTGAATGAATCTCTAGTTCTGAGTTGGTAAAGAAATATTAGCATTATCAACAGTAATAACAAAGAGATCATTTAGGGATAATAGGGAAGAGAATAGGAGTTAGGAGTGCCATGATAAGGTTAAGGAGTGTCAAAAAGACATTAAAATACAGGCAGAATACAAACAGGGAGATCCTTTTCTTCTCAATGAACAAATACAAATCATTCTCAAGATCCATGTCAATGACAGTACTGTGACAAGAGGTCAGTTGCTTCGATCAAAAGAGGAAAATAATTATGAATCAAGTTCAGGTGTCATACAACTATCAAAGGATGTACAAAGATGCCAAAATGAAAGCTGGGTATATGAGTCAAACGAGTATGAACAAACACACAAGATCTTGTTATTCCATCATGCTCTTATATATTTCTGAAGGAATTTTTTAATCAAGCAACAATGATACAGTGAGTGGCTCTCTTTCAAGATGTATAGTATGCTAATGATGTTAAAGTAAAGGAAAACATTTAAGGTATCTTTTGTTACAAAGGTGAAAGCTGTTGTGTTAAAATTAAGGAAGGACAGAGGGAAACAATTGTTGTGTTTACAATGAGTTAGCATAGATACAATATATTTAAGAGGTCATTCCCTTCACAATGCATGAGTATAGCCATACTGGAGGTAATAACAAAATTCAATGCTTTAAAGGCCAGAATTTGCAATATCGTTGGATTTACTGATCTTTTATATTTTAGGCAAATATTGCATGACAAAAGTACTTTTGTTATATCTTCAAGGAGTTATAAGTGTCAAGCAAGTGAGCTTTCCAGGGCATGAAAGGAGGGGAAAGCAGTTTCTGTTACTAAGAGGAGGTTATGAGGTGTCGGTTATGCCTAGGAACAAATGACTAG